>VXBR01010516.1:1669177-1726988 GCA_013400215.1 Cisticola juncidis
AAAAAAAAAAGAAATCATGTCACTTTCCTAATCCAAACCCACAGGCTTCAACTTTATGAGGACACTCATGTTTTCCTTTTTTCTGTGGTTAGACACCCATGATAGATTTGAAGAGTTATGCTTATGCTAGACAAGCTACAATTTAATACCCATTAAATACTCTGTAGATGGTTATAAAAGTACTCTGGATTCAAATTGCCTTGTTTCATGATGAATATAATTATTTTCATTTTTCCTTCAATCATTCAACAGTCTGAAGCCTTTTACATCTATGCAAATGACTGTTTGCTGTTCCCCTTTAAAGTTTTGCCAGAGCCAAGCAATTCATCTGCCAACCATTCCTCCTGTTTAATGCAAGTACTGAGATATAAGCACAGGTCTGTAGTAGATACAGCTCCTTTACCAGAGTCTGCTCTAACTTGCAGATCGATTCTGTTGCACCACCTTGAACATCCCCTTGATACTGGAGATCAAGAACAGGGCTTTGTGAGGTAGGAGCTGTGGCAGAACCAGGATTCTCTTTCGTGTGTCCTTATGACAAAGAGCAAATATACAATTTTATAGTTAATGAAGAAACATTTTGCTATTTGGCTTCAAAGTGGGTAGGAGCTGGTCCTGACACCCAGCAGTCTACAGTCTTGTTACCTCACCTGTAATGGGAGTGAATAGTATTTATCACCCAAAAGTGCAAAGTCTTGACTAATTAAAGCCCTTCCCAGCCTGAAGCTGCTACTCTCCCTCTTGGGTTATGCCTCATCCACAGCTCTTCCATGAAGCTGTGAGTCCGCTGACAAGAGAAATCAAGTCTTATATCCTGGGAAGAACTCCACAGTACTCTCTACCTCTTCAAGACTGACCTTAAAGTTCTAGGCATTCTTCTCTCTGTTGTCCTTCAGATTTTTGTCTTGCTTACTCATTGCTCTCTTTTTTGACCTGGTGTCATTTCTATGATACTTCTATTTTTATCTCCAGCAGACAGCTCTTGATTTTATTGTTGTTGGTTTGTTTTTGTTTGTGGTTTTGTTGTTGTTGTTGTTGTTGTTTACTTTTTGGGGGAAGGGTGTTGGTGGTTTTTTTTGTTTTGTTTTGTTTTGTTTGTTTTTTGGTTTTTTTTTGTCATTGTTGTTGTTGTTGTTGTTGTTGTTGTTGTTGTTATTTCTTTGTTTATTTAATTATTCCTGAACTCTAGATTCACATGCGACATTAAAAGCCTGGGAGCTAACATGTCAAGATGACAAAGAAAAGCTGTATCCATGAAGTCAGTGTGGCTATGGTTAAATCAGAATATAGACAGAAAGCATACTTCATCTAACTCTTTCCTTAAAGAAAGAAGTAACCCATGGTAGAACCTTCAACTCCAGCAGATGTTAGTTTGTTCTTAAAAGGCTCTACTTAGCCTACTCTACTCACAGAATTTCTGTGTGATCCACCCCTCTCTGCCCTCATGACTGGAATTTTTTGGTAGTACTGTTCATACAAAAGAAATCATGTTTCATTTTAGTTGACTTGAACAACTGATCACCATCTGCTTTACAACACTTCTTTTCTACACCGATGACAATTTTCCATCTGCTGTATGCCTACCTAGATCATTCAAAAGTCTGTATTCAAAAGATGTTGTAGAGAATATTGATGTAGTTTTCCTTGTAAGAGCAGCATTATAAAAAAATCTTTAGCAAGCAGCTACCACTGTGTGCATTGGTGAGGATGTTGGGTGTGCAGGTGGTGGCAGTGGCCATTACAGTGTCTAATATTTGGAGAGTTTGTGTGTATGTATTTATCTCTGAGGACCCAGCAGAAAAATAATTTTTTGAATGTTTCCTTGTAAAAAAAGGCTAATTCAAAGAAGTAGTTGTCTAGGTGTGAGTTTGATAAATGTTTCATCTCTTGAAAGATTTTGTCACCATATTCTGTCGGAATTGGTCAATTTTGCTGTGGCTGTATTGACATGTAACAACCCACCTTCCAAAAATAAGTCTACTGTGATAAAGTTGATGACATGCTCATACTAAATCTGATTGCAAAAAATATCACATTGTTTTGGAAATACCCCTGGATAAAGACCTGAGCAGCCTGGTCTAGTCCTGCACCTGACTTCAGTTTGGGTAGGAGGTTGCATTAGAGATACCCAAGGTCTCTTCCAGCCTGAACATGTCTGGTCTTTTGATCCTGTGACTCTCAGACATGAAACCAGGACACAGACAAATAAGATATAGAAGCAAAGTTTTCTGGCAAGTTTAGTAATCATTTCCTGAGTTGGAGCTCTTCACTCCTAACACTCATTTTCTTCAGTGGAATTAGGCAGAAAAGCAATCCCCCACTTTTTTTTTTTTCCAAACACAAAGCTGATTGATACTCACAATATTTTTCCTAAAATAAAACTTTATTTTGCTCAAATCCTTAAAGTAAGTCCTTGTGTCTGCTTGGGTGTTCTTGGTTTCTGATGTTCTTTGGCTTCCTCAGAAGTAGAACAGATCAGCTGCCTTCCTGCCTAAGTTTCTGGTTCTCTCAGGGTTTACATTTCCAACTGTTGTGTGGGTGAAAATGTATAGGAAATGAAGTGCAACCACTTGATATATCCTAACAGACACAACTCTGTTTATTGGCAGAGAGGTTAGGGTCTGGAGGAGCTGAGAGGACTATCCCCTGCATTCTGTCTCCCATCACTAAGATTTGCTGTATGTGTCATTGATTTCGGGCAAATGAAGAGAGCTTGCAGGGCAAATATCTGAAATGGGTTAACGAGGAAATTCTTTTACTTGGTGCAGATTTTGCTTCATATTTTCCAGTCACTACCCAATCTCTCAAAAGGCTGGTCACTGCTGAGCACCTCTCCCATTGGCTTGAGAGCTCCCTCACCAGTGAAACACTTACCAAGAGGGCAGCTGGATGCTTTCTCATCCCCAAAGGAGTCAGACAGACATGCTTCCAGTTAGGATGCACCGTTTTATATCCAGCACCAAGCAGAACCATGTTACCAAGCCTCTGTTTCAGCTCAGTGGTGAAAAATTCTGGACTCTCTTTTGCTCAGTTTTTTTCTACTTCAAAACTCTGAACTGAGTCTGTGTGTGCTCATACAAGCATATAAAATTTATTCTGTAACCACTCTGTGCTGGATGCAAACATTTGTCATTCTGTTTTTTGTATGTATGGGCCAGTTGGCAAGTTTGTCACAGAAATTTTACAATCAAAAGTGGCAATGCCTAAACACTGGTCTGTTTTCAGAAGTATACTTAAAATGAGTATGTCTTCCAGGACCAGCTGCTGACTCTTCTAGGGAATATTCAAGCAGATCTTTAATCCTCTTGAAAGTCTGTTTTAGGCAATGGTAGAGTTGATTCGTTGTGAGTAAAGGCATCAGCATCTGGCCTCAAGTAAGCATTAACTAGATGTAAAAGATAAAGTATCAGCAGGTATGTTCCCTACATGTATATGCTTGTTTATAATTTTAAAGAAAATGATGTGTGTTCTAGCTATGGATGTTATTTTCAATTGTTATCTTTTTTTTCCCCCAGTATTAAATAGAATCTTTTTCTATAATACACAGGAAAATTGCCTAAGGTTTGTTAGATTTGAAATCTGAAAGATTGGGTTTTCACTCTTGTGACAGAAAGCTGCCATCTGCAACACAGAATCTGAGGTTTGAGGTATGATTTTCCTTAAATTCTTACCAAAATTTCCCTCTGCAGCTTCAGCTTATTAATTCTGCAACTGTATCCTTTCCTTCTCCTCAGCAATTCTTTCCTCTCTATGTGCGAGCCATGAGTTGTTATGGATGATGACAAGGTGGAATATAGAGGTGGGTTTGCCAAATACTAGGCTGAGTGTTTCCTTTCAACTCATAGTTTAAACTTTATGGAGAACAGAAGAACCCCAAAGTCCTACAGCCTGTAGCTTTCTGTTGTTAGCAACTGAGTGAATTTACTTTCTTATCTGTCCACAGTCTGAAATATAATCCTTTAAATGTATGAAGTTTCATTCTGTCTTGCTTTAGAAGTGTAGTTTTCCCTTTAAATCTCATCCACCATACAATTAAGTGCTCTCTGTTTGTGTTGTATGTGCAAGGCAAAAGATTAATTTTCTAATGGAGAATGGAAAATCATCACAGAAAGCATCTCCCTTGTTTACAAAAGAATGTAATGTGCGGGACCAAACCTGTCAGCTCTCACTTATTTCAGTTGAGACTTGTTCACTTTCAAACAGCTTTTTTACAGCACAACTGTCGCTCTCCAGCAAGGAGAAAATTTCTCAGCATGATTCAGTGAGACTTCTTACTCATTTAACTGTCAGCACATAAGAATTCCTGTCTTGTGAACAGAGGTAACAGGAAGGTTCTGTTTGTGAGTCCTCTCAGCTTTGTGAGTTTTTATACATGAGTGAATGTCAGAGACACTTCTTTCTCAAGAGAAAGAGCCTGTGCTCCAAGCCAACAGGACCTTCTCCATTTTATGCTATAGAGACAAGCACTGTATTCCAGCTGTAAAATAAGCACATTTGTAAGAAAATATCCCCACAGTAGTGAAGCTCTATAGCAGGCTGAGGTCAGATAAAAAATGGATGATTTTGCCTTTGTTAGTCCTGCATACTCTCTGCCAGTAGTGAATGATGTCTTTTGAGCAAAATATACTCAACTCTTTAGTATTTAACTTAAGTATTTAACAGGAAAGAAAATATTTATCTGTATAGTCCCTATTGTTTCTAGAAGCATTGGGGTTGGGCCCAGTTCACCACCCAGAGAACCAAGCAATGAAATAAAAATTTTGTCTAGGATAAAAACATACATAATACGATATAAAGTACTTCAGAAATTTGTTCAATAATGATAATAGTAAAAGAAAGCATAAAAGAGAAGGCAAGAGCAAGCTAGTTTTACAGAGCAATGCAACCAGAGCCCAGAAAGCCTTTTATGGCTCCTAGTATCTCTGTCAAACATCCTCAGCCTTACTGGAAACTCAGAAATGTGGCCTGTGTTACCCAAACAGCAAAACACCCTACAGTGGTTTGACCTGTGGCAGACAGTTTTACAACAGAGCTCTTACTCAATAAAGTCAAGCTCAGGAGTTCATGCAGACAACAGTTTTGTCAGTCGCCATCTGTGCTGGTTTTAGCTGGGGTAGAGTTAACTTTATTCACAGTGGCTGGTATGGGGCTGTGTTTTGCATTTGTGCTGATCACAGGGTTGATGATATAGAGATGATTTTGTTATTGCTGAGCAGGACTTGCACAGAGCCAAGGCCTATTCTTCTTTCCATACTGCCAACACTGGCAAGGAATGTGAGGGTGCCTGGGAGGTTGGGAGGAGACAGAGCCAGGACAGGTGACCTCAGCTGACCAGAGAGATATTCCAGACCATGTGACACCATGGTCAATAGATAAAATGAGAGAGAAAGAAAGAGGAAGACCGGGGGGATGTTTGGAGTGATGATGGCATTTGTCACACTGGGAGGTGATGAGGCTCTGCTCTCCTCTGGATGGCTGAAGACCTGCCTGCCCATAGGAAGGAGTGAATTATTTATTCAGTTTTGCTTTGCTTGTGTGCATGGCTTTTGTCTTCCCTGAAAACTGCCTGTATTTCAACCCATGGATTTTCCAGCTTTTACCCTTTCCGTTCTCTCCCCCAATCCCACTGATGGGGGAGTGAGTGGGTGGCTGTGTAAGGATTGGTTGTTGGCTGGGATGCAATTTCAACACTGTCTCAGGACTGCAGGCACTCTAAGATGTGGAAGTGTGTACAAAATTCCAAACAGTTTGGGAAAGCATCCTCATGCCTGCCACCCACTGTGTAAATGTTGGACCTCTCTTCCAAACAGATGACAATTGCAATTTGCAATAGATCTTGGGTCTGCTCTTGCCCTTTTCCTTGTCCTTCTGCTATCTACAAAGAAATGCACACATGTTCCTGAACTCTGCTGATCTGACAGAGGAGTAAGTCTATGTGCTTTCTTCTCTATCCTCCTGTTTCCATACTGATCTGGTCAGAATTCAGTCTGTTGCGTGACTGGTCAAGCAGTGACTAGATCAAACCATTTTTTTCCTTTCACCAGGTAACTGGTTGTCTATGCTTCCCATTTCAGTGAGAACTGTGCTAATGTTGGTTGTTTTTAACTGCTAACCACAAGCTTTGTTGAGGAGAATATAGTCTTAAAGCATTTAAAGAACTGTGTATGTGGTCACAAATATAACAGATACACACACAGTAAGCATGACTGTGTTGACGAGCATGCTGTCATCTTCCCAGTGAGAAGGACTCTCATGCCCTGACGTAGAAGCTGGGAATTTATTCTGTCATATTGAGAAATTACCCAACCCAAAACTTCGGCCAGCTGTACTACCAGAAACATAATCAATCTTAGCCAGTAAATCATAGCACCTCAGTGTTTTGAGGAGCACAGACTCTTCAGTATGTTAAAACACTATTGAATATTTACAGTGGGACTGGATTTGTAAGGCCTCTCATGATTAATCTCTTTCTGTTTAAATAGATGATAAACTGCAGTGTGAGGTGTTAGTGTGTCTACGGATTAAGAGTAACGTTTTAAACAGATTCCTACACTTATTGCAGTTGGAGCTTTTATATCTGAGCTATAACGCACACAAGAGCAGGAATATGAGGTCTTGTTTCACAGATCAGATATGATGGATACCTGTATTCATACCTGCTTTCTTTTATTTTTGATCATATTGCAGAACACCACTTTGGGTGATTTTTCTGAGCTACAACGAAGTATTTTTCTTCCCAGCAGTTTTTTCTCACTTTTATCCAATTCTTAGTTTTCCACTTGTCAAATAAAACTTCTTAGGTAAACAGGCATAGTGCTTTTTCTAGTTTGCCTGCTAATCTCTGTTAGGTAACAATAAAAACAGCAGTTATGAAAACCAGACATTGATAGGCATGCAGCACCCCACATCAGAAAGAGTGCATTCTTTTTGCTGGTTGTAAAACACAAGTACAAAGCCCAGTTCTCTCCATTAATCTGACTTCTAAATCCCAGATAAAGGTAAAGGAATAGCTTGGCCCATCCCAGGGCTGCTCACTCTCGCATCAGCTTTTTCTGATGCTGCAAATGCAGGGCATCCACTCTTCCTCCATGCAGGACTGACAGCCATCAAAGGGCATATCCCCTGAATTCCTCAGCTGTGTACCTTCACCTGCAGATACGTCATCTTAATGATGTTCACTCCCAGGACAAGTTAGCGCAATGCTCATTTTAACCTGCTTCAGAAGAGAAAAATCATCCTTTATCTTCCAGGAGAACCATTTCAGGAAAGGCAGTGTAAAACTTCTGTTGGAAGTTCTGTTGGAAACTTCTGTTGGCATGGCTTACCAATGACAATTTACCAGTCTGGCTTTTGGTGGACAAAAGGAAATATCATTGTAGGGCCGTCCTCTGTTGGAAAAGGCTCAGATGGTTTAAGGGGCCCCGCAATGAGAGCTTTGGGAAGTGTGCATGCCAAACTGGAGCACAGCACTCTTGATAAGGCCAGCATCTGGTCGGAGCAGCTTGCCTTGGGTGTATTGGTGAATTTAATTCAGCCTATTGTGTCAAATATGCAATGCAGTGTAATAGTCTCTTCCAACACGTGAAGGACTGAAAACACAGCAGATTTAACTGTCCTCCAGCCAAACATGTAGGATTTCCTGCTGTGCAGTCACTGAAGTATGTGCTGACAAACAGGTTTTAGTATGAAGGACCTGCCTCCAGAGTAGGATTTTAAATTTAATCTCTAGTATTGTGCAAAATTGTCTTTCTCAGCTGAATCAGTCCTACAGAAAGGTTAGAAAGCTTCATGAGACAAATCCCTGAATGAGTGAGAAAAACAAGATCAAAGATATACTCTGGGATTGGGGAATTGAGGTAAACACAATTGTAGAAAGCTGTTTAAAAGGATGGGTAAATTCCAGATGGGAAAGACAAATATATCAATGTTTTGCTGTCTTTTCGTTTTGGTATTATAAATTAAATTTAAGCTGCAATAGTACTACACTGTGAGAAAGGTGCTTGGTTTTGTTGTACTCCTTGGAAATCTCAAAATACTCAAAGCAGATTTGAGCATGGAATGAGAGACAGGTGAGACTGCTCAGCTAAGTCCTCTGCACTTGCAGGAAGTCACAGTCTGTGGTGCCCATCAGAAAATCATTTGGTTCTGTCTCAAAGATACTGAAAATCTTGCTGCTGTTCTGTGTACTGGGATCTGCACCTCTGGACACTGGTGACTAAAAACCTTCTGCCACTCCCCAGTGTGGTCACATCCATGGCTCCCCTCTGCCTGTTTTTGCTGCTGCCAGGATTGTCTGATAACTTCAGGGGTTCTCCTTCAGCTTTGTGCAATTATCTTGAGCACTTGTATTTCCTTAAAGCTTGTATCAATCTTGGCTAGCAGGCCTAGGTCTTTCAATCTTTCTTGCATAATAATTCCTCTGTTCTCATGGTTGGTTGCATGGACTTTTTGCATTTCCAATTGTATGTCTCATAAATGAATTGTAAGAATACAGTGTAGACTATGTAAAAATTGTAAGAATACAGAATTGTGAGAATTGCAAGAACTGTGTAAGAATTGTCATAATACAGTGTTCCTGTGGGCATGCTAGCAAAACCTTCATATAGTGCAAAAATGCTGTCTTCATTCTGCTGGAGATAGTTTAATGCTAGCTCCAGCCATACTGTATGTGACTAATCTAGACATGAGTATACCCCCTCTGATTTTTTAGTTGATTCCATCTCATAACAGATATTAATTAAATATTCTTTATTCATAAAATGCATAATTTTACACTTGTTTTTCTGTGTCTTCAATCTGAAAGAGCAACAAGGTATTATTTCCTGCTGTCTTCAATATCAGCTGTGTTAGGTAACGGCTAATTTTCATGCATTCATTCATGATCCTGCTTTTTTTAATTGGTAAATAATAAGAGATCAGTCCCTGGGGAATTCCTCTTGACTAACTAGTTCTCCTGAAGGGGATCTGTGCCTTCCACCTCCAACCAGTACAACTCAAAGTAGCCAAACTCAGTTTGCAAGGGGACTGGGGAGCTGGGGCGAGAGTAGGAACCAGCCTGATGTGGGTCTGCTCAGGGAGGCTTGTGTGTGATGAGCTGGTGGGGCAGGCTGTCCAGAGCTTCTCTCAGAGCAGCCAGGGAGAAGTGCACAGATGCAGAACCAGCATCTCAGCAGCAAGTTCCTCCTGTCAAGTAAAGCTCTTTCAACAGCCCTAAATCCCTTGATCACTGGGAATTGACCACCTCCCAGGGAAGACTGTTCCTCGTACTGGGGACTGCAGGAACACCGGGAGCACTGCTGGAGGACATACACCTCACCGAACAGGAATGTCAGGCAGTTTTGAAAGTTTTCACAGAGGCAGGCATTGATAATAGATGCTGCTTTCTGCTGTTTGAGACCCAAACATTGCTGCACTGTTCTCTCACACAAGAACCAGAATGCTACAGGGGGCAAAAATGCGTGTTTGCCTTATTCTCATTTTCTGAGAACTGAATTGTGCCAAAATAAACAAATGGTGAGCAGGTAGCAAGATTTAAAAATTATTCTTTTAATCATCTATGGGTTTTAAAGTATCAGTTGTAAAGGTTTCATGTGCATAGAGGCTCATGCTCCCTTCCTATTTTCCTCTATGTTTTTTATAAAGGTTTTCCTTGAAGGAAGCTACTACTACTATACGTGCATGAATAATTTTTTTACTCTGCTTAAAGAATTTTTATTTGTATTAAAAGCAAAAGAAAATGAACAAAATGAGGTCTCTCTGATTCACATATTATTTAATCCCACATTTTAATCCCTCAAACCTGTTAGAGTTTGCTGTTGACCTAAGTTGTCCCATTTACACTCCAGGACAAATTTGTTTGAGATGCAATCCTAAACTTCATCCCAGACTGCCGGAAAACATCCATCCACATCTGAAGAGGATTAAATGCAAGCTCCCCAAAGCCCTGTCTATCCATCAGCAACCCTAAAAAGCCTATCACTACAGTGTCTAGACACTGAGATAACCCTCCTGATGGAAGCAGATGGTAAAGACCTCTCCACATCACGGATTTCCATGAAAGATATAATGACACATGGTAAAATTACCAGTCTCTTGGCACATATTTTCACAGGAGAAAGACACGACCATATTTAGATACACAAAACAGGAGGAAGTAAATTGTGAATTTTTCTAATTCACTTGGGCTGAAAATTAATGAACCTGAGCCTGGATTTTAGCAATAAATGAAGACCAGAAAAAAGGAAAAAAGAGGGGAAGAAAAAAGCTAGAGCAGAGATTCCACAGCAGATTTACCTCTCAGGAAATGAAATCAAGGAAACCAAACAATCAAAAATGGATCAATAATCCTTGAAATAAACACATATGGGAAAGTTTTATTCTGGTGAAATAAGTCTTCCTCAATAGAGGAAGAAAACTAAGATGCTCATGTAAGACTTAATAAGAATAAAATTTAAGACCTTCAGGAGCCAAGATGTGCACAAAGTGGAATGATTAATAGACCTAAATGCTAAATATTCTGAAACTGCCTGTTTTACTCAGTTAAGGTCTTTTTGACTCAAACACTTTGACAGAATACAGCTCTTGGGACTTCCATGACCCCAGGCGAGCACAGTCCTCCAATCAGAATTCTCTCTAAATAAAGGAAGATGTGCAAAAAAAAAAAAAATTATATCCTACTTTTTCATGTTCTCAAACCACTCCTTATTCCACTGATCCTGTGCACCTGGTTGGCTTCATCCTTACCAACTGGAAGGCACCATTTCTCAATGGGATGCCCAAGTAGCTTCCAATACAAAGGGTATCTGTGCAGTTGTACTGAGAGCAGAGCAGTCTTCTAGCATGAGGAAATAATCTGATGCCCTTCAGACCCTCCTAGGACTTCATTTTTAAGCAGGAGGTATCCAGGTCAAAATGAATGTGGAGAAGAGCTTCTAGAGAATGGGCTGCACCAACAGTGAGACAGCCTGAATGAAAAACTGTGATCTCTTTTAAGCCTCACAAAATAAAGGCACGTGGAGTGATGTGAATGCTTAAATAAATGTCTTAGGAGACGAGACTGCTATGTTCAAGAATAATTTTTAAAAGTAGGGACAACACTGACATGATAACAAGTACGATGTAATTGTGAATGCATGTAGCCTCAAGAAGGCTACCTTATAAGAAAAATCTTTATCATTATCAGAGAGTGTGTAGGTGTTGGGACAGATTTTACAAGAAATAAAATGACCTGAAAGACCCAGACTGGCTTTATTTATTGATGAGTAACTTGCTGCTATTGTGTCAACATTGTTAACTCACAAAGCATACTGAAATAATTATTGTAATTTACTTTAAATTCATCTAAAAGTCAATTGTGGAATGCAATATATAAATTAAATAAAATGAATTTGCTTGGAGATCCTCCCTTCCAACAGCAGGGTATATAAAAACGGAGTGTCAGGCATTATTAACTTGATGTAATATATTTTCAGGATAGTTTGTCACATAACTGAAAAAGATGTTTTTGCTGCAGGTGGCACCTCTGAGGTTAAAAGAGCCTCCTTGTCTAGCAGCAGAGCATCAGCCTGTTGGCAGAGTGACTTCAGAGGTACAGACCCACAAAACAATTGCTCTCACCCCTTCTTCCTGTCTAGACTGACCTGCCCCAGCCCTTCCTCTCAGCCAGCACAATACAGCTATGCTTTTGTTTTTTTCTTACCAATGCAAACACATGCTTGAGTCCTCCAAGATTAAAGACAGTCTCACACCTTACACCAGCCAGCCATGAAATATTTGTGGGACAAAATCTGATGGCTCAAATTCTTCCTTTGGGTGATATTTGCACAGAAATTAGTCAGAGGTCTACCTGAGCTCAGAGCCATAGTGCATTAAGCACTGTATGAACAACATATAACCTTACTCTAGGGAGTGAATAAGCTGAAAAAATCCCAGATCGACAAAATGGATACAATAAACCAAAAAGGAATTATTTACTCAAGCCATGCGCTAGATGAAAAAAGATCTGGGAAAGCAAGCAAAGGAAATAACTCTCATATCTCAGCCTTGCTGTATGAGATGAATAAGACTACTTTGGATGTGCAATGACCTATGGACTGTGACTAAACAATCTATAGCTACATGCACAGACTCCTTAACAGCCTGTATATACAGGGACTGAAATAGTTTCTTTCCCCTGCTAGTCAAACAAATACCAATAATTTATGAATTTATTGTAAATTTCATATTAGATTTTTAGAGAGCTGAAGAAGTTCAACAAATCAAGTCCATCAATGTAAAGGATAAGTTTAAAAGCCTCTTTCAAAGGATGCTATCTCAGCACTCTTTTAGTTTAAAAGTTACATCATAAGCACCATTATTAAAAAAAAAAAAAAAAAAAAAAAAAAGGAAATAACAAAGAATTTCTTTTTCTTTATCGGATAGACTCTAATGGGTGAAAAGACAGTCAGTGGTTTTGGAGCTTTAAGATAAACTTAGGGAATAAAATGAAGATACCAGAGGCTCCCTGCCTCTTAGTTTGTGGAATAATTAAGGTGTCTATTACTAGCACAGAAGTAGTACGGAAAATCATCTTGCTTAGGTGAAATGAGACAGAGTACCAATGGAAAAAAACCCCTCCATATTATATGTGATGTCACTTTCAGAAAAGTCCAAATCAAAATAAACTTAAAAAAGACCTCATGGGACACTAGGGGAATGACTGAAAGTGTTTCCTGAATTCCCATGGGCCAGTTGTGTCTGTGTAAGACAGGGTATTTTCTGTGTTGAGAATCTGGGTGGTTACATCTTCTGCAATCTTACTGTCACATGCTTTTAGTGCTTTTGGTGCAATAGAAATAGCAATTTCTTGCCTTTGTGCAGTTCTTGAGGAAGATATTTCATGAACTTGAAGGATAAAATTATGTGGGTAGAGAGGAATCCAACAGCACAAATGTGCACTAAGGTGTGACAGTTCCCTGAAAAGGAAGACAACAGCACGGTGCATTTTTTTCTCTCAGAGGTAAAAAAGACAGTTACAAAGATCTGGGGATAGGAGAAGAAAGGGCTAGATAATCAAGGGAACACCCCTTCAAAGCATGCCAAACCGAAATGTGCTATTTCAAAAGAGACATGTGGAAGGGAGGAGAGGAAGCAGCAGCGAGATGGGTCACAAATCAACAAAGGACAGACTTTTGAAATTTACTGCTTTCCCTAATGGCAGAGACTCGCCAGCCGTGGATTGGAAATTGCAGTAACTCACATCAGGAAACCATCTTCCATCTGTGCAGTTAAGACTGGTATGTAAGGGTGCAGGTACGTGACAGGAGCTTGATGGCTGGGACCAGCACCAGCTGGGGCTTGGAACAAAGACCTTATCATCTCTGGGGCTACTCAGCCCACGTTTCTTTAATTGCTGCAGAAATAACCAAGTTCAGCATGCTCCTCAAAGATGGCTGTGACAGACACCCTGGGAGAAAGGATGCACAAACACATGGTTTTGTGTTAAGGTAGGGCTGACACACCAAGGGTGAGGAATGCCATATGCAAGAGGGCAGACTGCAGTGATATTCTATCCTTTCCTTTTTCAAGGGAACAGATGACACTTTGCAAAAAAATGGGCTACAGTTTTCTTAGTTTCTTCCCCTCTGGTCAACTTCTATTTCTTCACAATATCATGATTATGGGATGCTTTCCTTAAGCAAGTTGCCCCTTGCTTAAGGGGCAGACGCAGAAGAGCTTGCTTGCTCACACTTTCCATCAGAGGCTGTGGCCGTAATTTTCAATAGCGGCATCTGGCTCTGGGACAGATTCTGGAAGCTGAAATTAGGAAGAAGATTGGGTGAAAGTGTTGGGAAGAAAAGAAAAGTAACTATGTCATCAGTGGCTTGATAAGAAGGAAAAAAAATCAAACCTGTCTATATCCACAGCAAACCAGATTTTACTTTAGATGGGAAGGAGAAGGGAGGCTGTGGGACCTTGAGCAAGCTGTGCTGACTGCCTTAGCACATGGTGTTAGCTCTGCTGTCATCTTTAGAAACATTCTTCATGGAAGATATAATGAGATTCACATCTCTTCACTGCTTGTGGTGTACTAAGAAGATGGCAATATCAGAGAGGGCTGAAACGGAAATGTGCTTTCCTAGCATATTGTTGGAAAGGAGTGCGAGTAAGAAGAGGGGTGGGTAGGTGGGTGGTGGAGAAGTGGAAGAGAAATCTTGTAAATGCTCTCTAGAAACTGTAAAAATTGTATGTAATTTGATCCTTTCTGAAGATTTTTCTAATATCTAAATAGAGGGATAATCTTCAGCTCAGCATAAAATGTTTGAGGGGATTAGCTATCCTTCCTGGTCAGACAGATAGCAATAATTCACACTTCACAAGTCTCCCAGTAGCTAGTCTTTAATAACTTCAGTAAGGTTAATAATTATCCTATAAAATTACCTAGCACTTGAACTGGCAACCGGTTTTACTGCCTGGAGGTGCCTGTTAAACAATCTGTGTCTATTGGCAAGCAGCACTGCACGTACACCCTTGCAAACCCCTTCCCCCATGATGGGTCTGTGAAATTGCATGGCACATTCGACATGCTGATTAGTTATTTTTATACCCTGCCTGCATTCATCACCTCAGATACCAGAAGATAGATGAAGTGTGTCCTTGCAGGCAACATCCACTCCAGCCTGGCACCATAAGCAGAAATAGATCATTGGTACCTGTGACTTTGTCAAAGGCAGATGAGGTCAAATGCCATAAACCTGGGCTTTAAACCATAGCTATAGGGAAGATATCCATCACTGCTGCTTTAGGCACCTCTTTGCTATGCCCTGGTTCAAAACTTGCTTTTGACATGTTGCAGCTGTGAGCATATGGTGTTTGTTGTTCAATCTTGATCACGTTGTCTCAGAAGACAATGGCAGGAGCATGGGATGTGCAAAAGGCAGATAAGATATTAACCAGACAATTGTTTTATTTGAGAGGTTGGACGTATTCCAAAAGAGGCAATAATTATTAGTGGTTGTGTGACTGACACTGGTTTGCTTTATTAGCTGGGAAGACCATGATTTGATTTTGAGTAAATTGGCCAATGACTGTTGCTCAAGCAGCTGTGAAATTCTCCACCCCTTCAGTGTCAAACCCATGAATGCTGATAGTTCACACATTCCATAGGCTGAAATCTGAGCATGTTGATTTCCGATCATCACTCTAGGATGGTTATTTCAGTTCACTACAAGCTCTTTCCACATTTGGCTTAACTCTGTATCATGACATCTCTCAGCGTCAGGGAATGCTTGGGGCTGACCTTGCAAAACAGGAATCAAGCTGATAAACCATCTCAGTTTTGGTGTTTGTGTCTTCCTTGCCACATTCAAGACTTAGGGTCATCATTTCAATGGATTCCAAAGAACAGAACAGAAGAGAGAACAGTTCCAGTGAAACTCATAATTTCTGAGCACCCAGTGGGAAAAATCTTCCTGCAGGGTATATTATCTGATAGCAGCACAGACCCTTGTAAATTGTGACAAGAGGAAAGAATGAACTAGTTCTCAGAATATTTGTTATATTTTATTAGTTTTGCTGTAGATTTATGAAGGGCTTGTTTTATAACTTTGTTTTCAAACCTGCAGGAAAATATATGTTGACATATGGCAAAAACATGTGGCTTCATCCCCATGCTCCTGTAAACACGGGTCCAGGATTACAGACAAGTGATGAGCTTGTCTATAAGGTGTTATCCTCAAGGTGTTGGCTGACTTGTGTTAAGATATTCCTCTGAGAAGACTTAACTACAAACAAGACCGAAAACACATTTTAATATGGAGCTGCATGTCAAAAGACAGTAACTTGAGGGAGTTTGAATCCAAACATTTTATTTGGATTTAGTCTTAATTTTTAATATCAGGTCATAAAAATAACCCTGTGACTACGTCTTGGTGACATGAATAAGTAGGAACTAAACATATTAGTCTACAGATCTGGCTAACCTACAAACCCTCTACAGGATTTCAGTGCTCAAGGATTCTAAAATTCCACTGGTACAACAAAACATTTATGTACTTCCACTATAATTCTTTACATATGTGAAGACAAGCTCCTAGTTCAAGGCTGGCCAAACCTGAGTCAGAAAAATAGCTTATACTTGCCTCTGTGTGGAGAGATAGTCTTGTTGAGAAAATTTACATATGAAATTATTATCCATCCTTTTATTCATTTAAATTAGAATTTTTTTGGTGACAGCTGAAGATGCCTTTTAGTGCTTCTCATGGCTATTATGTTCTTGGTAGAAACATCTTTAACTCACACAAAAGGGGGTTTTGTGCAGAAATTCTTGAGGGGGAGTTTCCATGGTAAATTTGCAGTATAAATGTGTATGGATGTCAGCTGCCTGCAAGGGATCTACTTCAGTAGTCTGTAGAATTATGGAAACTGTTGGCCACAAGTACGTGGGCCACTCTCTTTGTAGCTTTCTAGATAGTTGTGTGAAGGAAAGCCAAAACTATCTTCCTCCATCAAGTTGTAACAGATAAAGAAGGATGTACAAGCAAGCAACCACAAAATTAATTACAAAACCTCCAGTTTGAAGACTCTTGCCTGAAGTTTTTCTGTGTCTTCATCAGAAACCTCAGAATTTACCAGTTTTGAGCCCCCAAGACCTAAATATTATTCTGGCCTTACAGAAGTAAGAATAGTGCAAACCAAGCCATAACAAAGTTTCCCAATTTGGCTTTGTACCATCATGGAATACCTCAAGGCAGAAGTTGTAGTCACTAATATTTCTTCCCAAGGGAGCAAACCAACAAGCAATTTGGCCACAAAGCTGAAAGCACACACAATGCTTTCAGCAGTCTTTAAAAAATGTATTGCTTGTTTCCCCTCACTACTTAATTAAAAGGAATGTCAGGCATTTCTGAAAATACAGTGGGTGAGTTGTCAAACGTAACAAAGAGAGAAAATAATTTCCAAAAGAAAAGAAGTCTATATAAATTTTATTACCCATCCTCTTCTATACTCAACCACATCTATGATGATTTTAAGTGATTTTTTTTTCTATGGCATTTTAAAATGAAATGTGATTCTCTTGTTCATTCTCTGGCAATATGCCCTGAAATATTCCATTAAGTGTTTTCAATCACATGCCAGTCCCAATAGGATCTCAGTAAGAGGTTTTAAAAAGATATCTTCTCTAGTAGATTATCTAATGTAGTTTGAATTCTATCAATGTTGCAATAAATAATAATAAATTAAGTAATACAAAAAGGGTCTTGTAGCTTTGAATCAATAGACTAGTTAGAAGCTGAGGAGATACTCATATGTTCTCTTCTCCTTAAATAAAGGTTTCAGAACTTGGAACCAGAACAAGTTTTTTTATCTCATTTTATCTCATTTTCACCCAAAGTCTATCTCAGAATAAAAACAAAATGAAACCTAAACTACATTATTATTATTATTTCTGAAAGCACAGATGAGTGCATTTTTGAAACATATGGAGGTACATTATATTCATTATGACACAAATTACTGCTCAAAGGCTGAGTTGAAAGTGGCTGCTGAGACATGTAGCTGAGAGCATGCTTGAGTGCTTGGCCTTGCCTTGCAGCACCAGAGTGGAAGGACGTGCACACGTGTGTGTGCCCATGTGTGCACATGCCAATGTGCTGGCCACTGGTGCGCCACCAAGGCAAGCTGGTCGTGTTGGTCCTTGTAGATAATTCTACAAGTTTATCCCATTCCTATAAACACTTGAGTAGGTACTCCATCTTACTGACATGAAGTCTCATATTTCAGCAAAGGAAATCTCTTTACCGATGTAAACTGCTTTTGGTTCTTGATCCAAAGTGCTCATGATAACCACAGTACTTAGCTTGACCAGGTGTTTGGTTCCACTGATGTCTGGAATGGAGGTGTGGAAGAGCTCATGCAATTATCACGTGGCATTAATTCTGTTCTCTCACTTGATAGCTTGAACATTAAGTGTCAGTAGGTATTCCCCTTAGTGTTTTTAAATTCCTGTAGCAATCTTGCATAGGAATGGTGGGAACAAAGAAGACAATTTATTTTGAGATGGGACTTCATTGTTTGTAAATATAATTGTGTGATATGGTGGAGCTAGGTATGTTGACTGTACAGTCATTTCCCAGACTCATAACTTATGTCTGTATCAGGATATTAGATCAATTTTCTCTCCTCTTTCTTTCTCATGGACTGACTGTGATCCTTCAAAGCACATCCTCATAACCCTCTGTCCTGGGAGCCCCTTAGCCTTCACACTGAGAGGTTGTGAAAAACCATCATTGTTTTCATACTTGATGACAGGCTGGCTGTTGGGAAATGAAGGTAAAGAAAGGAGAGCTCCATCACTGTCCAATTTGCTTTGTTGCAAGATTCTTAGCTTTGTGTCGTATTTTAACAAAGATTTATAACATGCTGACTGGCTAAGGCCCCAGGGTTGCTGGAGGTAAAGGGTGGGGGGAGGCAACAAAAGCTGCTAATAAAAATGTAACATTACATTATGGTAATTAGCATGAAATGTGAAGATTTTTATAAATTGCTTATCTGTTTTAATTATTCTTGAGACATCTGTAATATTAATGCACGGATAAAGAACAGTTAATTGGAAAATAAATGAGAGATCTAAATGCATTTTTCCACTCCGTGTATATAAAGGGGAGCCTGGATATTAAATCTTGAACTTCCAAATTCTTATTGTTATATTGTAGAAATGTACAAATTAATTAAACATTTACTGCATAAAATAAGCCTTGACGAATCCCAATTCTGATGGATTAACCAGTGAAGGAGTCCTAATACAGAGGAACCAGGAACCAGGACAGTTTGTTTAATTTTTTTTAAACAATTCCTTTGTCACCACCATCACCAGCAAAATCTATCTCTAAGTAAGTTTTCCTTAAGTGAAATTTCCTTTGTTTTTTTATACCTTCCACAGATGTGATTCTGCCATACAGACAACAGAATGTGTCAAGCATGAACAGAATTACTATAGGATGACAGTGATTTTCCATTCAGTTTTCTTGGGAGCTACTACAAAGCAAAACTATGGGTTTGTCCCTGCTGTTTGCATATGTTAATGTGTTATGTACATACACACATACCTCATCTTTGAGGAATAAATACAAAAACAATTAAGTGTGTGGGCAACCAAAGAGATAAAATTGATAAGATATGAGGAGAATAAAACCTGAGAAATGTAGAAGATAGAGAGATAAACATCTTTAAATCAAAGTAGGACTTAGAGTTTCTGCTCTGCTGCAGTTTCATGTTTATTAAAAGGATTTATCCTGGAATCATCAAGACTGAGGCCACTAGCTGTTCATTTCTCCTCCATTTATCTTATTGATTTCCAAGTTATGGGGATTACAAAATCCAGTTCGTGCAAACCCCCCTTTATAGTGTTTTGCAGACTCCATGAAAAATACATTTTGCAAACACAGTCTTCACTCTTCCTTCCCTCCTGCTTCCAGCATTCCCTAATTTTTTGCACTATAATAAGCCTACAGCTAATGTTAATCAGGCAATATCCCTCTCACATAAATGTGATTATTTCATCAATGAACTTATTACTTTTTTCTTGATTGTTGTTTTTATTTTTGTTTTAGTTTTGTTTTGGTTTTGGTTTCTTTTTCCTGGTCAGGATTGGGAGGGCAATATAGAGAAAATCCTCAGAAAAGCAGAGGGATTAACACCTGGATTAATGTATATGATGACATATGTAGAGCCTATTAACTGCAGGACGAATAATTGCCAGTGACTCAAGTGCAAGTTCTGCTTTCTGATTGACTTATTCCTAACTTTCATTTGTGAAAATCGTTCTTTTTCATGGGTCATTTTTCAAGAACAGCCCAGTTACGGGTCTTAAAACAACCAGTTATACATACCACATATATATAGGTACCGAGTTTTGAAGCAGTGATTTGACACTGGTTAGTGTTAAAATGCATTTCGCCTGTGTTTCCCAATTTAAGTCCCAGCTGTGACATGAACAGTTGCCTTCAGTGAGACTAAAGTAGACTGCCTTCAACATGCCTTGCCTTATTTGAGGCCCAATACACCAATATAGATGTTTCCCTCTATACACTGGCATGAGGTTATAATGGTTTCACACCCCTGTTTCACACCTTGCTAGGATGAGAGTACCAGCCAGGGCAGAGTGAGCTGGATGACTTTGCAACAGGGTCATGCCTGGCTTTTGTGGAGGCAGAGGACCTTGCTTGGCCTTGCAAGGTGGAACAGGAACATGTGGAGAACAACTGAACCTGGGAAAGACTCACTCCTTTACTGCAAAATCAGGAGCTGCCAGATGACTAAAAGTCTTTGGTACTTGAGCTTAGAATTTTATGGCATAGTGTCAATTTTAAGTGACCGGTATTTTGGATTTTATTGATCAAGCAACAAATTCTGGTTATTTTTATTATTTTGTTTTTTGCTTAATACAGTCACTTCTGCCATAAACTAATCTGAGAGATGGTTTGAATGAGGGGTGCTGACCATGCCTTTAACTTCAAAACAATTAAAGATTTATTGTAGATACTGAAGTAGAATAATAAAACCATATTTAGAGATTTTATATAGTGGGATTTCTTATTTCTATTACACCTATTAAATCCTAATGGATGTGTTTTATATATGTTATTTGTGTAGCAACTTTTTTCATGTCACAAATGGCAAACTCTTTATAGGGATGATACCCCAAAAATGAAATCTAGTAAAAAAATAGTTACTGTCACTAAGTCCATTCCCTGAAAGGATCTTCATTTACCTTCACTTTCCAGTGTTGTATGAAGTGGGTCACTTTACATTATTGGTAAGTATAATAAAGCTCTACATCTTATAGGGGACATGGAAATTATACGAAGGAGTCAATATACCTCCTTCCAGTTTTCTGCTACCTGTCTGCTTGGATACCTCCTGAGGGGGAGATGCAAGCACGAATGGAGCTTCATGACAGAAATGTAGTTTGATTCATGGCAAGGGGCTGTTTCAGACACCTAGGAACCCGTTTGTTAAGGTCGTTGTCTGTAGGTGAAAAGACATGATATGAGACCTTCTGTTTGAACTTCTGCCCCACACTGAGTTTTGTGTAGGAAGAGAGCAGACCAATAAAAGATGCCCACAAAAATCCCATGCGCATCTTATTTTTGCCCATGGGTACAGCCAACACCACAATCGAGGCAATCTGGCTTCTCCCAATCCTCTTGGTACTAGGGCTTAGAAAGTGGGCAGTGATCAAGGCAGCAGGGTAGAAGGAGAATCCCCCATCTGTGGTACATTTGTATGCTGAATGCATCCACAGGCACCATTTTTCTGACAGATGAATGTAGCTTAATAGACAGTGCAAAATGGAAGATGCTGTATGTAAGGACCTAATGTAGTAGGGGAGGCACATTTTAAATATTGCTATTAATTATATCCAAAGCATCTGAGGACGAAAACAAAATTAAGATTGCAATTTATTAAAATAATGACAGGTGCATTACCTAGCTAGATATTTGAAGAAAAAAATGCAAATAAGTGGGAGATTTGAGCAGTGGCTTATGAAAGTCTATTCTTCTTTTTTTATGTGTGGCTACTTTTGGTTTGACCATCTTCTTTTTTACGGGGTTAGTCTAATTATTTTTATCCCCAAGTGTAAAATATTGTAAGTGCACACAGAGGACGCAGCACAAGCCATGTGTGTATGTTTGCTTGCGCATAGAAATGTACATGAATTCACTCATGTATACATATGTATGAACCCTTTATTTTTGTGTTTATGTGGATACATATACACATGCGCTCAGTATATCCAATATCTTAAGCCACTCAAGATTTCATTTAAGCACGCGTATTTTCCAGAATGATTCCTTCAGCTATCAGTCACAGCAGTAAGCCTTCTTCTCCCTGCACTGTTCTGATAAAGCTGCCCTGCCATCACTGACCTGACATCCCAGCAAGCTGATGGGTAGATCTTGTTTGAGATATGCATTTTGATGAGCCTTCAGTACAAATCCAATCTGGGTTGCAAGCTAGCT
Source organism: Cisticola juncidis (assembly GCA_013400215.1). Lineage (NCBI taxonomy): Eukaryota > Metazoa > Chordata > Aves > Passeriformes > Cisticolidae > Cisticola > Cisticola juncidis. The sequence continues at coordinate 1,691,179 of VXBR01010516.1, forward strand.
GATGCATGGCTGGCTGCCTGTTCCTTATTTAACAGAACCATATTTTCCAAATTCCATATACTGAATTCTGTTTAAGGATATCTGTTCAGACTAAAATTGAAAACAAAATACACTTCAGCTGATACAAGGAATCTGTACACAAGAGCAAGTGAAAAGAGAGAGCAGCACACTTTTTCAGCCATAATTTAGTACACAGATGGTAACGATAGGAGGTGTTGGTTGCAAGAAATGAGTTGTTCGGGAAGATTTGCTCAGCTGAATTTTGATTTTCTTTCCAGCGGACCTCCTCACTTGGTATTGTTTATGCAAATACACCCTCTTTTCAATAAGCGTCTGGCTTCAGAAAAGGCCTGGCAGTGGAGCACAAAAGCGAAGTTGTACAGCAGCTACCAGACCTGAAAAGACAGGCTGAATGGAGCAATGGATGCAATATGCAGTCGGCCAGACAAACAGAAGAACCATTCTTTTCTGGGCACCAGTGGTGTGTAGAGAAGGCAGCCTATCCCAGAGGGAGGAAGAAAGGCCTTGAGATGGGGATAACTGCCCTGATCCTATAGAAAAAAATAAAAGCCTAAAGGGACCAGAGCCAAGCATTATGGATGCAACTACAGTTAAGACATAAAACTGCTTTAACCCAGTTTTAGGACCTCTTGTGGTTCTGCTAACTTTGCCAAAAGAAATTAATTGGAAATTTATGTTGCTTGTAGGTAGGGAACATGACAATGAAAAAAGGAGAAGAAATCTTTACAATACAGTAACTTTCTAACCCCTAGGAAAGAATGAAGACATTTTCTTTTTGCTGTTAGCTTTAGCAGATAAGTGCACTAGAAAATATTTTTCTAACAGCAAAAATATAGCTGATGAGAGATGAATTCTCTCAACTGAATTGCAAATACATGCTGTCACATATGGGTGGAGAGAGCAAGTGAGCACTAGTACAAGGATGTTGCATTGCACAGTATGCACATAATAGGAAATACTGGTTTCTCAATGCAATGTAAACATATGTAGGCACCCCTCATACATGTTTTATTTCTTCTTGTAATTTAAAATCTTTGTATAACCCAACCATTATACAGTGAAAAATCATTTATTTATATAGGACACTATACTGTAACTTCAGCACTACCTCCTCATTTGATAGAAACACTACTGTCAGTGTCTGCTGTCTTTGTACATCTCCTTTAATATTTGAGATAATACCTTAACACATACATTCTACCAAGATTTTAAGCAAAAATATATTATTTTTGTAATAGATTACCATGTTGTATATATTTTTTCAAGTGCTGCATGTAAGTACAGCAGGTATGTTTAGCACACAAAACACATATGGCCTCAGAAACTTTCAGTATCATGTTGTATGCCAACTGCAAATTCAACTGCAGATGCACTTATCTATTTTGTTTGGTGTTTTCAAAGGGTTTCATACATTATAAAGAAACCATCAGCTCTATGTTAAGTGAAATTTTTTGTCAGGTCATTCCTATATTTAATATATGAATAATGTATTTTTAATTTCAGTGTTTCTGGATGCTTGTCTTTTAAATGAAAGAGGAAATCTGGAATAGTTGTTTTAAAGGCCAGTCAGAGACAGCATGAAGAGTACAGAGAAAGCATCTTGAATTGCAGTTCTGCAAAATCTGGTTGTTAATTCAACCTTATTCTTTTTATGCCAGAGAATCTGAAAACAGAGTACAAGAGAGAATGGCATCATCTGCATTTCAGTGGCCTGCCTTCCATATAAAAGCTATCTTATCTCTCTTTTTGTCCCCCTACAAGAAGTGTAGCAGAGACAAGGCTTTTTTTGGAGGGTTTTAGTGTTAGAGTGAAGGGTTATTTGCCATCTGCCATTACCTTGTAGTTTGCATATCAATAAAAAAAATTAATAAACTAATTTCAAGCATATATGATACAGTTAATATGGAGTCCATTGTTAGGGGAGAAATAGTATATTCTTATCAGTGGCTTTAAACAGCTATTCATCATTTCTAAAGGGCAATTATTTGGAATCTATTAAGCTAGAATTCATAATACCCCTGCATACTGAATTTTAAATAGAAATCTGTATTTAGATGAAGGAATACATTAGTATAAGTCATTAGAACACTGAAAATCCGTGACTTGTTCATTTTTCATGTACTATTTTTTTTTTCTCTTTTCTTTTTTTTTTTCCCAGAGAATATGAAGTATCAATGATCCGAACATTTAAAGAAAACTTCCTAGTTGTCCTTTTCTGGGAAAGTTAGTATAACAGCATGTTTAACCATATATTCACTTTTTCTCAGATGTCCAAAATTACTGCTGAGAATATAAATTATCTAAGGAAAAATATTTCAGTGAGCAAACAGAAGATAAAAAACTAGCTAGCCAGAGAGATAGATAGATGGGTGCATCTGTATCTAGCTGACGAGGAGCCAGGATAAAGGACTTGGTTTTAAAATGTTTCCTTCAGATAGGAAGAAAACCCATCCAAGGGCAGGGGACAGATATCTCTTGCAAAATATTTTCTAGTCGGTATCTCATTTTATTGTGCTAGTTATGTGAAATTGTTTTTATGAAGTTGATTATCAATGAACAAAAAATAATTGACTAAAAAATAGACTGGAAATTGATAACAGGACTGGAGAATAGAAACTGTTTATCATCTCAGTGAATGATAATGAGTCTTCTACCAGGAGGCTCACAAACAAGTACAGCAAGGCAAAAAATCTGTGTCCCAGTAGAGATAAACAGATAAGCTAAAAATCACCATCTCATACTGCACACATTTTTACAGTAAATGTGGTTTAAAGATAAGAAAGCACAGCATATGGATAACTTATATCTGCTTTGGAACTGTGTGAGCACCATTTACTCCAGCAAATGCACTGTTAAACATCACAGGGAGCTGTTCAACACACACGTGCACACCTTATGTTGGTGCACAAGCCCACACAAGTGTATGTCCACGTATCTTTGCACCAAGAAACCCCCATCAAGAGACTCAGTCTACTGGATTGGATATATAGTAAACAATTAACCAGTAGCATGAGAATATGGACTTCATATCTGCTGCTTTTGAGGATCCTGTGACTGGTTAACATGGAGCTACAATAAAACGACTGTATGGAAGGGAATGTCAGGCTTCAGTCTGATGCTTTCTTAAGTTTGAAAGGATGATGTTAACATTCTGTTTCTGTAGAAACAGAAAGAAATGACACACAATCAGGGAGGTATTATGTAGGATTTCTGGACTCCTTATTGCAACACTTTGGATGGGTGGAGAGGACAGATGATGCATATTTCATGCCATGAGTGGTCACCATCCTGCACAGACCTCCCACAAGGAGAGCGCAGCTTCCCCACAGGACCAAGCAACTGCAAGTCCTTGGGATTGTTTTAGTGCAGAGGGTGGAATGGGCTGAAACTGAGGAAAACATTTTATTTTCCCTGAGAAAACCAAGCAGTTAATTTATTACAAAGTAGGATTTCTTTTACTGCCTTGTTAATATAGCTCTTCATCATGGCTTTACAGAGGGAGACTTAGTTGTCACTTGGCCTCTGTGATTTTGGGTTGGGTAGAAGATGTTAGACACTCTTAAACAAGAAGGCATTTTTGTTGCAAAGAACTTTCCTAAACTGATTTTCTGTGCTGTGGTCTATGTTCTTTTTCACCGTTGGAGGCAGAAGGCCACAGATTTATGATTTTTATGTGAAGAACTCTGTTAGCAGTCTTGCCACAGCATTCCTAAACTAGACTTCAGATAAACTAGATTTCACTAGGTCAAACTCCCACAGCTAGATTTGCACTGTTTGGCCACTTGCTCCCCTGTTTGTGATGTTACTGATGCTTACATGATCCCATGATGAAAGATATGACTTGTGTACATGAGCAACTAGCATGAATATGGCCGAAATGGGTCCTAGAAGTATTTTATGAGACGTGAACTAGCTGCCACAGTTTGGCAACATTTGAGCTTTTTCAGTTTAATCACTGAAATGGGCAGATGTTGATTAATAATCATGGCAAACTCAAAATAATCTGACTACAACTAAATTACAACAAAATAAATTTAGGTTTAAATTTATTATGTAACTTACGTCCCATACTTAAGAGAAAACCCACAGAGACAGTGGGCCTGTGATTCTTTTCTCCTCATGTGATCCCACTTCAGGACAGACATGGTTCAGGTGATGTGTGATAATGGGGAAACTCAAGAAGCTTATTTGGATCTATGTGTATAATCTAAACCGGATGCAAAATCCCTACTTAGTTTTCAGCATGACTTCTTTGGGCATATCCTAACTTGCTGAAAGGAAGTCAATTTTAAATAATGTCAAGTTAATCCAAAACACATTTTTTGGCACAGCAGCAGTTGCAGCCATTAAAAATGATGGAGCTTTAGTTAAACAGACAGAAAGAGAAAGAAGCTTTAGAGGGGTCTTTTGTCTAACTGACTTCTCTAGGAGCCAAATAACAAGATATTGAATGATTAAATTGTTGTGGGAGAAAAACTACTGAAAGAGTTGCATGCTCCTGCAAAAGCAGCAAAGTACGTGTTCAACCTGAGAGCTCCAGAAAGATCTTTGTCTAAATGGAATTATTCATGTGGCTTGAAGTTAGGCCTGTGCACAAGAAGCACTTGCAGACTTTAGTGCAGAGTGCTCATCTCTTTACAAAATCAAACCTGGCATGAGTGACTTGATATCAGGGTGTTATCATTAGCAGCTCTCAGTCCCAATTAGGAAACTTACACAGAGAACAGTTTATATTACAAAAGGATTTATGCTCATATTTTAAATGTAAGTCTGAAACACATCCAAAAAGCCATTAATATTCTCCATTAATTGTCATCTTGTTAAGTTTAATACATTAATGGCTTCTCTGTCTTGTGCAGTGTTCGGCATATCAGAGAGACTATCACCACAGAATCATCTTAGCCTGTCAGTGATACAAGTTGAGGAATGAATTGTTACTGACTCTAAATTTAGGTATCAGGAGAGGATATGCTGAGCAAATGAAAACACAGAAGTAAAATGACATGCCATGGCTTTGTGGATATGCAGCAACAAGCAATCACAGTTTAACAGGTATAAGTAAGCTGGTGAATAGACAGAGGTCCTGCACTCACTCATGATTTGCCTGAAGATCAAGGATCTAAAAAATCTGATCTAATACAACAAATGATCAAACAGTCAAGAAACCTTGAACACAAGAAAAAAATCAAGAAATCTCTCTATAGAAAAAAGGTGCTTCAGAAGATATATCCACTTGAACCTAAGTGCTGAAGAGTCAAAGGAAGGGCTTCCCAGTAGCAGAAGATAATAAAACCAGAGTATGTTTTCTCCCTTCCCATGCATTTTTATTCCAGCTCCAGCTAAATTTATGTATGCGTATATGCTTTTTTTTTTCCCCAGAGAAATAAGTCATCTCAGTTATGAGAGTTGAGAGATATTGGTTTTCTCTGCACTTTACCTGATTTCATGCAAGAATCCCCTCTCATACAAGATCACACAATGCAGGGGGCTGATGAGTGACAGAGGCTGTTCCCTACCAACAGCAGAATCTGTAGTAGCTGTACTGTGCAGAAAAGGTACTCACTTCCTCCCCACCCTGATCTTGGTACTGTATTTCTAGAGAGGTTCTTGAAAGGATTGTATGTGTATCAGAAGATGTGAAATTCTAGTTAAATTCAGGGAGATGCCAAGTTTTACTAATCAATCCTCTGCTTCCCTCCTCCTCCCAACCTGAGATGCCTGACAGGCTGCATTCTTACTGTTCTGTCTCTCAAACCCTTGTAAAGCAAAGAAGCCATGCTGCAATTAATATATGAGGTACTTGAAAATATTATTGATTTGTTCAATTCAAATTTAACAGTATAAACAATCAGTATAAACTGCTGATAAAATATTTTTAGTGCCTGGGTCTTTATTGTTGTATACTCATAATCAGCTGTTTTGGACTGAGTGTAGGAAAAACTTCATAAATCTTCCTGAAATTTAAAGTGCAGGATATAATTCAGTATAGTTTTCCTCTACTCATGGAATTTTAATAATCAATATCATATTATATTTTGCTGGAGTGCATATTGACATTTAGTATTTGCCACAGTAAAGACAATTGGCAGAATAGTGAAGGTTACTCAGGTAATTTTCCTCTAAACTTTTGGGTGTCATGAAAATCCTTTGGGGGGATTGTAGGAAAAATTACTTTGTACATATTTTTTTTTTTTTGAAAATTGTAATATATTTGTCAGGGGAAAAAAAAACCCAAATAACAACCAACACAAAGGGTAACAAAGTTTTGGCAACAAGAATGACCCCTATACTCAAATGAATTAGCCTATGGATATTGGATATAGATATTATTACATTGGAAAGAACATACATATCTTTATTCTATACTACTACTGGTTTAATTAGTGAAAATGTGCTCATGGTCCTCCTCTTGTGGAAGGCAATACACTGTAATTGACACCAGTATGATTTTGCAAGAATCTCCACAAAGAGATGACTAAGGATATTCTGTGGTACAAAATACCTTCTTTCCTGTCTGACATTAGAGACTTCATTTTACATCCTTTGAATGAAAGTGTATGACTGTGCTATGTTTTCCAGACAACAAATATTTACATGATTTTATTATGCTAAACTCTGCATTTAAATCATCTTGTCAAATGGTTCATCTGCACAGTAGGTCCAGTGTGTTTGACACGCACGGTTCTTAATGGGAATGATCATATTGTTTCCAGAGCATAAGTCATGGCAGGTTGCATATGTTGTAGATAAACCAGATTTTTTTTTTTTTTTTTTTTTTTTTTTTTTTTTTTTTTTTTTTTTTTTTTTTTTTTTTTTCCCAGGAGCTCCTGGGGCCTATTTTCCCCTAAGAAATCTCTGACAGAAATCTGGGAGCTGAATCTCATATTAATAGAGGACAATTCATAGCAACTGTATGGTCACTTCTTTCAAATTCATTTTCATAGAACCCGTACAAAGGAACATCTTCCCTTGTTACAGACCAGGCTGGATAGTGTGTGTAGTCACTGAAATGAGGATCAAGAAAATCCATCCTTTGAGATACTGAAGCAGAGGTTGGGGCTGTGTCAGTGTCTTTCTAAATACAGGCAGAAATATACATAATTCAAACTTCTACTTGGCAGAATGGATCATGCTAGCGTCAACAGATAAGCGCCATCTTGGTCTGTTACATTACCATGGACTTCTTAATTTTTAAGGGATTTTGTACTTTTATGCACTTTCTCAAAAGAAGGTGAAGAGAGTTTTCAAGTGACAACTGTAGTCATTAACAAGAAAGAAGGAAAAAGGGCAGACTATTATACATGATAAGAAGGGCAGACACTATATATGATAAGAAAACAAGGAATTCTAACTTATTACTGGGTAAGAGATGTGAAATTTTAATGAAAAGCTGTTTTAAAAAACAACAAAGATGACATATAAAAATCTCACATTATTAACTAATACAATAATATAAATTTCAGCATGCAGCATGCACTACAGATAGTCATGGTTTATTGTTACAATGAATTAGTAACTTCGTCACAATGGATAACATCAGATACTCTGGCTATTTGAGTGATAAGAAGTCCATTAGAGTTTCACAGTAACAGAGCAGTTTTAAAATAATAATAATAAAAAAAACAACACAAGCAAAAACTCTCCAGTCAAGAAACAAATCAACTAAACAAACAAACCCAACCACAATCAAACCAGAAAAACCAAATACATCACTGTCAAGTTAAATTCTTTCTTGGGTGGAAAGCTGTAACCCTGGTCTAGTCTGGCAACAGCAGCAGTGCTCAGACTGTATGGCTTGTTTGTAGGAGATATATGCTTTGCATGCACATCAAAACTGTGTCTTCATCTTGCTAACTGAATTTAGGGTGCATACTAAAACCAAACTCGTCATTTTCTCAGCACTTGGTATTTTCAGCAGAAGGCAGACTAGCTGGTGCAATATCTCCTCCATCCTGAATAAAATAAAAATCCATAGCATCACCCTTCTCATCTTAGAGACTTTAGCTTCTCATCAGTACCTACAGAACATACTATGACTTGATATGACTTCCTTCCTCACCTCCAAAACAGACTTTCCAAATCTTTGTCTACAATAATGGACACCATTTTTCAAATACAAAGATTTTTTTAAATATAATTAAAAACCATGTTTTTTCAAGGAATAACCTAGATTCCTCTCCACCCCCTACAAACTAGTGAGACAAGCTTTGTTAACTTGAGTTTAGACAACTAACGGATTCATAATCTCCCAGATTTGCAGAGTTCATGGATTCTTCTGGGAGAAAAAGGATTTTTTTACTTTCTTTTTGAAAAAAAAATTGAAAAATTAACACTTTCTGGTAAACTGCCTATTGAAATTAAATTTATAATTATTACTTTAGTTAGATGAGTAGGACTTAAACTAATATACTTATTCCATAAGAGGAATACCTGGCATAGTTATATTAATAATTATAAACACTTTCAAGCAAACTTAGCATTACAGCAATGAATTCAGCATTATATTGCTATACACAAAGGCTTCCTAAGGTGATTACATTTTTTGTCTGTTGATGTGTCTTTCACATAGACATCAGTAAAATATGAAAAATACCTTGAATACGTTCAATATACAGATGTAAGAGCGAGAAATATAGGACTTGTACAGCTCTAAGTGTCATGTAAACAGGAAAGTTAGAATTCATCTACAAATCCCATATGTTAAAAAAAAAAAAAATAAATCAAAAACACAAAATTTAAAAAAAAAAAAAAAAAAAAAAAAAAAAAAAAAAAAAAAAAAAAAGTCTTGGAATACTACTATGATATCATCATGGTTTTGCTATAGGGGCTGTGGAATGTCCATACTTGGATAATTTCAAAGTTCAGCTGAGAAAAGCCCTGAGCAAACTATCGTAACTGCCCTGCACAGAGCAGGGGGCTGGACTGGCTGATATTGAGAGTTCTCTTCCATCTTCTTCTATCCTATTATTGATTGAGAACTTAAACCAACACAATATTAAGGAACAATTGTAATCTCCTATCTAAATCTACAATATAAAAGAACTGAAAACACCCAATTCTCTAGGTAGTGAAATATAATATCTCCTTAAAAATTTTGTAATTATAGAACCATTGTGATGGATTGGAGTGGCTAAGGAGTAATATCAGTTTACACATTTCTCATGTTCTCATTGACAGAAAATATTTCAACAAAACTTTCTAAACCACATCCTCCAGTCTTCTCCTTTTTCTATAGCAGATCTCAAAGTAGTTTTTTTCTGTCAGTTTTAGTGATTTTCTTTCCTGAACCTTAGGGCTCTAATTCACACAATTTTTTTATTAACTCTGAATATAATCCAATATTACACAGGCTACTTTACAATATACATTCTTTTTCACTTTTACAAGAAAACGAAATGTGTCCTTTTCCCCGTGAAACATATGAATTATTCATGTCTCATCATTTGGTATCTTTGCAGAAAACTTTATGAAAAAAATTAGTTCCTATGAATATCTTGACTTCATTGCATTAAAAAAACACTATTGGTCTAGGTAATAGAATATGCAGTACTGAATTAAGGATATTCCCCATAAGAAAACATTTGCTTTCACTGCACTGAAGAAGCAACAAAGACTTTAAGTCCCTTTACTGACAAAGGAGCTTACAGTCTCCAAAGACACATTTTTATTAATAATTTTCAAACTCTTACTCAGATTGCCACCTTCTTTTGGTGTTCTTTAGTAAATTACACATTATTTTTCTGTCCATAAGAATCATAAAAATATTTTCATAGATGTTTAGGCACCTTATTATATCCATACAAAATTGTGTGGCCATTAAAGGTTGTCAAAGAATGTAAACAAGTTGAGAAAACAAATCCTGTATAAACCCAAACCATGGGGGAAATACCGTAGATTTTTTAATTCTGGATTTACCTTTTGTGCTTTGTGCACAGCATGTGGGACCCAAGTGGATGCAGTCACAAATGAAATATTTGTATTAGAGCTGATTCCTTATACAAAAATGATGAAAATCACAAGCTGTATATCTCTTTCCAATTATTTATTTGTTTATGTATTTTAAGATTTTTTTACTGAAGGCTTATCATAAGTCTCTCCATAAACCCTGATGATACTGAAAAACACTCAAGTGTACTTTTTCAAGCTGTCATACAATGATCATAATGCTGTATATTTATGGTTATTATTATTAATGCTCAGAAAAACCTGCTTTGTATTTTGAAAGCAACCAATTTGTTCTGCAGTCTGATTTTTAATTGAAATATTCCCAAAGAACAAATACTAACTATCCCAAGCAGGCCAGGTAAACCTAACATGAATTAAAGGAAGAAAACAGCTGCAGTCGTTCTTTTTTCATTTCATCGAGTATATGTGACTGCCATCAGGCACAGTGTGCTTCTGTTTAACTGACTGGCTGAGAAGGCAACCAAATATCTACATGGTCTTCAAGGTATGATGGTGTTGAACATGAAGGCATGTCCATACCAAGAAAAATCTCATATTATGTGGACCATTTGAAAGCAACAGTTGCTGTTACAGCTTACTCATACTGTTACAGGATACTCTAATTATGGTAAAAATCATTAATGTGGCATGCCTGTAAATATTTTAATAGCTGACTTGAAGTTTGGAAGGAGCGCTTGGACAACACACTCCAGCACAAGGCGTGATTCTTGGAGCCATCCTGTGCAGGGCCAGGAGTTGGATTTTGATGATCCTTGTGGCACCTTCGAACTCAGAATGATTTGCCTGATTCTGTGAAGTGTCCAATGTAGGCAATACTTTCACTCGTTCCTGTCAATGTAACTCCATGTACAGCTGTTTCATAGCTGACCCCAGTGTACTCAAAAAATGCAGTTTTATACTTTGAAAGTGGAAGCTCAATTGCTAGTTGTGCTCAGCTATGCTTGCTACATTTTTGAGTCTCAAACTTCTCCTTGCTCTTAGGATCATTTCAAGTTCTGTCCCAGTTGTAGAGTCCCAAGCTTGGAGTGATTCCTCTTGTTAGTGCTTCCGATTCCTAGGGCATCTTCAAGACATCTGGGTGCAGCTATGTGTCATGTAAGACTGGCTGGCTTTGGGATGTTACCTACCCTTTATTCCTTCAGTGGCCATCCCGGTAAGGGTTGTTTAGGAGTCACAGCATTCCTTCAATATCTGTGAAGTGCTGACATCAACATCCACAAAATAACAGACTCCTCAAAACCAAGATGTTACCAGAGAGATTGTCAAAGAATGCTAAAAAAAAAACCCAAACAGGATTAAAACTGATGGGCAAGGAGGACCACATCATCTTCCAGACCATGCCAGCTCGAGTGATACTTGAAAGTGGGCCAGAAATCTGACAAATGGCTGCCAAGTTCAGTTTTGCTAGTTCATGGTAGCCGTGACTTTGCCCAATGATAAAGACACTGAAGTCTGGCTGCTAGAGAACTGCTGATTTACGGCTGTGGTCTTATGCCATTTCTTAAAAAGCAGCTATTACTTCAAAGAGGCACAACACTTTTGTTGCATTGCACAGCTCCTGGAAATAGCAATGTCTCCACTGCAAAACTCATTTCTCTGAGGCATGGCATGGCCTGTTAGCTGCTTTATCATGGCAGTGGGCTTTTGATGTTCTTGATGGCCCTGTGCCCAGTGCAGCTGTTCAGGAAACAGAATGACCATCTGCACTGGGTCTATCCTTGAGACAAGTACGCCTGGGGTCTACCAGGGAACCCTGCTTTTTAGTGCAGACATGGAGGATATATCATTCCTTCTTTGCCTGCAATTAATGGTTGTGGGCTCCTGGTACACGACCTGTGCAACCTGCTCTAGGCAAAGCTCCCATAACAGGGGTTTGGACAAGATGATCTCCAGGGGACCCTTCTAACCCCTGTGATTCAGAAACTAAGTGATTCTGCAATGCATGCTGTCTATCAGTTCCCCAAATTAAACTACAGTAGTGTGAGAATAACCACCTCCCCTGCTGTCAGTGTGTCTTATTTAAACGTGACCTGACAAGCATTAATCCAAGATATTTTCCCAATCTATGATGAACTCCTGGTGGGTTTAGGCAGCTCAGGATTTGTTTCCAATGCTTCTAAGATTGCTTTCACAATAAATAATGTCCACTGACAACCAGTTACCTGTCACAAAACAAGCAGTGCCGGTGAGGACAATGATAAAACATCCTGTGAGTGCATTTAGGAAAGCACTCTGAAAGCCTGTCTTGCAGATCAGCTCTGAAACTGTGTGTACTGTTAGCTAATATGTTTACACATGCATATGCATCTGTAAATACAGATTCTTCTTTTCATATACAATGGCTGTGGTTTCATTTGCCTTTGCCCTGCCTCATATAATAAATAATAAATCATTGGTTCCCCAAGGCTTGATAGGCTTGTCAGATTCACCCACATAAACCACTAAGCATCTTATCTTCCTTAAAAATTCTTAACTGATGTCTATATTTTCCTCTTTTTTTTTAATATATAGCAACAAACTGACTGGTATCTATGAGAGAGGGAGGCAGAAGCTAATGTGGATCTACCATTTTGTTGTTTGGCTGTCACAGGGCTTAGACATGAGAACTGAGACCCCAGAGACTCCCTGTGCCTGCTGCAGCAAACACTAAAGGATGAGAAAGAAAGAAAGGAAGCAAAGATGGGATGACAAAGGGAAAAAAGAAAACAAAAAGCCCCAAAGGGTAGACAAACAAGAGAGGGGAAGAAAGGGAAAGAAGAAAAGATGGCAAATGATAATATGAGGTCAAGTTGTTATAATAGAAAACAAAACACAGATTTATGGTGCAGAAGGACCCTGAATTAAATTTTCCTGATCTATTTAATTTTTTATTAAGTGTTGGAAATTTGAGCTCCCACTTCTTGGTATTAAACTTACTTTTCCTTTAATACAATATTTGCAGCAAATATACCATATAAAGTCAGTGTTAGGTATTAAAAGTCTTGTCTAGATCCTGAATTGAATATTTCTCATTCCTGGGGTTCAGATAGTTCAAGATATTGGTCTGTATGACTGTTGTATAATTAATTATAAAAGAAGAGGAAGCAGGTCAATTATAATAACTGGAGAACTGAAATGCCGACTAAGTCTTCAGTGACTTGCTCCATTTTCTGGCTAATAGAATGCAGGGTTTTTAATCAAACACAATGAATTATAAAGCAAGTATCTTCTATTCACTTATTATGGACAGAAGAAAATAATTTATCACCTTGCACAAATAATATTATCTCAGATGGTATAATAGTAATACCTGTAAGGGAACCAAGTTTTCATCACTAAAAAAAAAAGTCCTCTGAAAATATAGCTCTTCAGCATTTATCTTTTAGCAGCTATTATGCAGTCACAACGTTCAATTTCATTGAAATTATCTCCTAAATTGAATCATAAATGTGGGAGATATCTGTAAACGTAATAGACAAATGAGGTGTTACTCTGAATGAGGTGGATATTCCAGCCTTTGCTGATTGCTGCATTCTTTAAAAAGGAAAAGCAATTCCCACATAAATACACACTTTTACAAAAGGTGCTGAGGATCAGGTTTTCCCATGGCCACCTAAACACTTTCTGTTCTGGACAACTCAGAGCCATATCACAGTATACTGGGAAGCTTGTCCTTGCTTCATACTTAATATAGTGCTTTGGCAGAAGAACATGCTGGAAATTCAATCTGTTTTGTGACTCCAACCTCATCAAGAAACATGGCAATTGTTTCTGGCTTTCGAGTCTTAGATTCTCCAACCAAAGAACAGTCCTATCCATGAACTCACAAACACATGTTAGAGAATGATTTACAACTCCTCATGAGTTTCCTAAATGCTGTGCAAATCTCTCCAATATCACAATCATCTCTGAAGCCAAAGTATTTCTTTGTAATTGCCAAATTTAATCCACTGAGCACAGAGACATATGCTTGAAGACACATTGCATTACTCTTCTTTTGGGAGCTTCAGCATGCTGCTATTTGATTAGGAGGTTCTGGTGGGTACAATGATAACTAAATAAAATGTTATATCTTAAAAATTCTTTATTTGTTTTACATTGTGCCATAAAAAGTTAATTACAAAACTCTGCCTCGTCTATAGCATATTCCTTGTTGCTGACATAATTGCACATTCTTCAGGTAGCCTTCTGTATTTGCCACTATGCTGGCAAGTGTTACTCATCCTCAGAGTGATGCACAAAGAAAAGTCTGGGTGCACAGCTGTGTTTCCTTCATTGTGTTATGCTTGTAAATCCCTTTTATCAGCTAAACTAGGACTAAACATGAAAGAGAACATTTAAATGGTGCAAAATTTATTTGTTAAAAAATTAATATGATTTTGGGTATCAGTGCACCTGAGGTCTGTGCCAGGTTCATCTCCCCAGAAGCAAAGGTACAGCAAAGAGGGAATAACTCACACTAAGCAAAAGTTCTCAGTCTGAGCAGTGCAATCAAAGAGGTGGGGCAGAGGAGAAAATGCAGCTGGAACATTTTTTTTCCTGCTTCAATGCTGAATTTTAGCCTGGGCTCTAAATGTAATTTCTATACACATACATTCAGAAATCTAAACCCCTGATGTGAAAAATTATACCCATGTAGACATATCAAAACAAAGTGGCCATAGAGAACTAATCTATGCCAAAATGACTAGTGAGAAATGATACCTAATGAAAAAATACTAACTCTCATTTATATTAGGAAGATGTAATGAAGAAATATTGTGTAATTTGAAATATACATCGAGCTGATTTTTTGTTTAACTAAAGAAGGCTGCTTTGCTTAAATCCTGAGGTTAGCTGGACAAGCTAACTTACGGTGATATGTTTGTGACATGGCTTGTCCTCACTGCCAGCTCACTGTCCTGATGTCCCACTGCTTCCTCACAGCAGGATGCATCAGTGTTGGAGTCTAACCTTCTACAGTGTCTCAGTTGCAAGCATCTATCCTTTAATAAGTGGGTTTTACAAAGCCTTTATTTTAGGTAATGTTTCCACTAATCCTGGACATTAACTCACAGACTTCTCTGACCTCTCTGTGCTTGATGAAGGAAAAATTTCAACCCCAATTTCTTTTCTAGGTATAAAATGGCATGTATCTGAAGCTGTATCACCTTAATATAGGATGAGATGGGGGAAGAGAGAGGCCAATAATATGTCCACTGCTTCTTACATGTTACAAAGTACAGATCTTCACAAGAACAAGTAACAAGGCTTAAATATGCTCCAGGGCATCTCTTAACCTCTGTTTTAAATTCAGCTTTCTCTGCTGCCTGGGGAACTGCTGAAGGAAAGCCAGGAGGTGGAAGTTATGTGAAAGTCAAGCACTTTTTCCTTCCCCCTCCCCGCCCTCCCCGCTTCTTCCCCGTGAAAGGAGGCAGAAGATGTGTGCAGTTGTTATTGTTCCTTTGTGCTGGGTTTCACCTCCTGTTTTCTCACACTCCAGGGACTGCCTTAGCAGCCTTCTGTGAAAAAAGTCTTTAGAGCAAGCATCATCCTCTCAGCCAAGTGCTGTAAAGGAAATTCACCCTCCCAAGCCTATGAGTCTTCTCCACATCCTCTGATTAGTGGATTTGCTGGCATGGTTAAGCAGGTGAGATGGGTGAAGGACCAGCATTGGGAAAATAGTTTGGGAGTTTTGTGTGGTACATGTCTGGGATGACAGATCTCTGTCTGGGGTGAGTGTCATTACTCTAGTTGTTTTTAAAACACTCCCTCAATTTTCTTCAACATGGAGCACATCCAATTTGGGATCAGATTGGCATGGGAGGAAAAAAATGCAGTTATACTTCTTTCTATAAATAAAATATATGTCTATTATATTTTCTTTGAGTTTAGTATAGGCCCAGTGGTCTGCTGATCCTTAACCCTTGAATTTGCAGTGGAGAATGTGGAAAATTGTTTTTTCCAAAGAAAAGAGATGGACCTCGAGCTTAATGTCACTGTTTAGTGAGGCAAAGTCTACCAAGAGCTCAGATGTTCTTTCCAGACAGAAAACTGCAGCTGTCATAGTAGTATTAAAGCACTACCTCAAAATTAAAGAAGCCTTTCTCTTATATAGTTGCTCTGCACAAAATCTGGGTTAATGCGACATGTTTTGCAGTAGAGTAAGATCTCGTATATGGAGATGGAATTCCTCCTGCTCAGAGCTCATTGTACACTTGGGGCTTCTGTTATTGCATTCGTAGGCATATTGGCTCCAGGCCTGCTCACCAGCGTGGTAAATGCCCAAAGTTTGCAGCAAGAGCAGAATCAGACCAACTGTAAGAGCTAGACAGTTAAAAGCAAAATAACCCACTCTCCCACCCCCACAAAAACAGCAGAGCATATACCATGCAAAGTGTCAATCAAAAATACAAAACAATGATTAGCTTTCCACATAAACATTTCATCACGTCCTTTCTCAAGACAAATCATTGTGACAGTCCATGACAATATAAACTATGACATGTCTGAGGTGCTCTAATCCATCCAGCTTGTGTTGCTGTACTTGTCAAGAAAAAAAAATCCTCTATAAAACCCCTAACCAAAACAAAACTCCACTATCCCAATTATGTTACCAATGCTTTCTAAAAACAGGCATTCAACAAGCTAGGCTCCAAACCATGACTTCAAATTAAACCATATGTTCATTTATAAAATTAAAAACTTCTGGGGTGAATGAGCCTTGGAGATGGAAATCATGATTCTACAGGGCAAGCCTCTGGTGATCTGTATGCCCATCACACAAGTTGCTGGCCACTTGTGATACAGTGCCATTAATGCTGGTTTCCTCATAAAGGTCCTCTGTTTGTGAAGAAGGGCTCAGTATGTGGATTGTGGGCTTGATTTTTTCCATTTTGACATTATTTAAAAACAAACTACAACATAATCAGTCTCAGAAACTTTGTGGGCATTGTGTGGAAAATCTCTGCCATTCCCAGCCTGAAGCTCACACCTTTCACCAATGTCCCGACTAACCTTGCCTGCAAGAGGAGATGGTGGAAAGAAACCAAAAAATATTTCACTGAGCTTAGACAAAACCTTCATTATATTTAGTTCTTTAATAAATAGGAGTTATAAAACTGATGTGGAATTAGAAGGAGGGTAAATCAACAAACAGTAATTTAAATGCTACACAGTCTTGGTCTCCACAGCTTCCCTCTAAACCATGCATGGTCCAAGGTCCATAGGAGTTATGAAGGAACATTTCTCCTGCCACTTTGACTTCCATGAAATTCAAACAAGGGCCAGATCCATAAAGCAAGGCATCCTGGCATGGAGGCCAGTACAGCATTTGCTAGCTTTGGGGAGGAGGTGGTAAGGGAAAGTAGATCAGAAAATGTGAATGGTGGAACTGTGAAATGCATGGATGCCCCAAGGAGGTTGATTCCTCTTCATCACCCTTCTCCCAGGCACTCTAGCCCTTCATATCCCCATAGACCCATTCCCACCACATCACCACTCTCCTCAACCTAACTCACATGGCAAGGTGTGAAATATAAACAAGCAGTCAGAGAACAAACATAGAAGGACACTGAGGCCAAGTAGCACTGAACAGACCTGGGCTGGATTTCATGGGGTGGCACTACAGCACCATCACAGACACAGAGATGGCACTGATTCCCAGGTTTGGCTTATTCAGTATTGCACACTGTTAGATTCATAACACAGCAGTGCTATGAAGATAACATGTACCCAGGCTGAAGGATACAGCAAAAGCCCACTATAGCATAAGCAGAAGAACAAATAATTTCACTTTCTGATCTGCCCTACATCTTACAAAGGTTACTTGCAAGAAGTAAATGGAATTTTGGGGCCATTTTAGAAGAGATAATAAGTTCTATTTTCATGACAACCCTTCCCCATTTCATTGCACAATGTGATATCCTTAAAGAACATTTTCCACATTGTTTCTACAAGACGGAATTGCATATTCCACTGCAATATGCCAGAAGAGTGGGAAGGTGGTGGAAAATATCACCTAGATATTCTTCACTTCTAACAAGCCACTTATTAGCATGGCAAATGCTGTGGGATGCAAATATCCTTGTAGTACACCCTTTACATGTTGGACTTTTTCCTTGCTTCAATAAAACTTTATACTGCCTCTGAATTTCCTTAGCCTCAGGGCTGCCTTATTTCCAACTGTCAACCTCAGAGGCTTGTTCTTGTTGAGTTTTGCTGGAGACAGCACACCCACACCTTCTACATCAGACTGAGAGCTCAGAAGGTTTAGGAATTAAAATGACATGTACATAGAGTACTCAACTTTGATTAAAAAATAAAATAGGGTAATAATATTTCTATACCACTAGGGTAAAATGCCAAGCACTGGTGGAAAGCAGACACCCTGTTGCTGCAGCCTTGAGGCTGAAAAAATAGGCAGGGAGCAAGAGAAGCACAGTTAGTGCAGAGAGCCAGCCCTCCACGAGTTGTTTACATGCTGGCCGAGGCTAAAGCGTGGTGTAGGAAACAGGTTTGTTTTTTAAAATCTGGACGTGCTCCGGTGGCAAGCCTGCCTGACCCCTCATGGGGTGAAGTTTCCACGTGAGTCCACAGGTTCATCCGAGACCACAACTGACTCACCGTCTGGGAATCTGGAGTAGGCATGGCCTTTGTAAAAAAAGCTATGCTAAAAACTTACTGTGCAAGATAAACAAGGAAAACATGCTCCTTGGCACACAGGCAGCTCAGATGTGGACTATTGTGTTCTCCTGAAGTTAATCATCGCAGACCAGGCCCCCCTTTGTGCGCGGGAGGTGAGCTATGGCCACTCACTCAGCGCTGAGGAAGCAGGTGCAGCAAAAGCTCATTGTTACAGCATTGTTTTGAAAACTGGAAAATTTGATATAATTTCAATTGCCTCCCTGTCCCCACCTTGGGGAAGCAGGGCAAAGCTGGGCAGTGCCGATGTAAGTGTCACAGCTGGAGGAAGGGAGGGCTGGGCAGGCCTGCAGGGCCAGCTCACCTAGGGACCCAAAGTTTTTTCTTGCACCTGTGTTTTTCCTCACTGCCTTGCAGGTTGACCTTGATCCCTGTTGGAGGATCAGGCCCTCTGCACAGCCTGGTCACACTTGAATGCCAGCTTGAGGTCGTCACCATGGTCATTAGCCCTTACTCCAATTACTGGCTCACTATCTAGGGCACATCCTGGAGGTGACGTTAAGCAGATGCTCAGACAGAGTCTCACAGGCTCCCTGGGCAGTAAGCCAGACACAGGATGGGCTCTCTGATCTGCCCTCATGCCAGAGTCTCTGTCCATCTACCACCAAGTAGATCCCATCATGCTGCCAATGGGCACCTTCAACTGAGAGACAGATTTCTTACTTAATTTCTTCTCCTTCTCCCTCTTCTTTCCTCAGCCCTTCCACAAAATGCAGTTAATTACAGACTGCTTATTAGACCTCATCTTCTTTGCTGATTTTTATAGCACTGTAATACAACAGCAGACCTCCCACTGCTCTATATCCCAGTCTGCAGGGACTGAAAGTGATGATAATTTGATAGCCATTTTTTGGTCTGTCTGAAACAGACGTGTTTGCATTTCATTCTCATTTCTAAGGGACAGATGGGTGTGTTCTTGCTACTTGTTAATTCTTGTTAATTCTTGCTACTTTGGCTAACCTAGCTGGCAGTGGGTTAAAGGAGTCAGAGTCACAAAAGGATGAGATGTCAGGACTGAGATACGTGTTGGTGACACTGATAAGCCATTCTGATACTCTTCTGTGAATGTAGGAAGGGCTCCATTTCCCAAAGATCCTCTTTCACACTCCTGTGGAACAGCAATGTTTCGAGGAAGAAAAAGGGACACAAGAGCAAGATGGCTTTCCAGTCTTTTATGGATTTTTAGCATTTATCTAAATGATTTGCTACTAAGTCTTCTTTGTAACTAGCATGTGTAACTAGAGGGGAAAAAAAGGATATATTAAATTAGAAAGTTTTTGGGTTGAAACTTTAAAAAATATTATTTGGAACGTAAGTCCTTCAGGAGAAAGCTCCTCACAATGCATCAAGAAAAGGCAAAGATAGGATAATTTTGATCCAAATCCATAAGGTTTTAATCTCAGTATTTATAAAAAAGTAGACAATAGCACATTGCCTTTATTAATAAGAAAATAAATGACCAAGATGAAATTGGTAAGTGATAAAATTAATTCACAACTATGACATGAACAACATTGTTCAAGGATGGCTAATAAGTAATAGTAACTTCTCAAAAAACTCTGCATGGAGTGATGCCATTTTCTCTTGTCTTTACTAGAATAATATGTGGAACTTTTTCTGTTTAATATCTTGTACTGACTAAATGTCTGTGATTCTGAGGTTCAGTCTGGACTCTCAGCTGTTTTATGAGTCCACCTAACTGCAAACTCTTCAGATGCCTTTATGTGGTCCCTGAAGTGAATAATAACTGACCTCCTTCAGGTGTCCTATCTGGTGAGTAATTCAGACAGCCTTATAAAGGACTTAGAAATCAAGTCAGAAGTTTTCATGTGAAACACTAAACCCTGTTGTGCATAATAGCCTTGCAGGTTGCAAAGCTAAAATTTTACAGCCTTGTAAGGAACCCTATAATTCATCTGTTAATGTACAAGGAAGGGAAGGGATGAAGGTATTGAATTCAGTTAATTTTTTTTATTTATTTAGATATTTGAGGCATGTGATTTCCATAGATACAGCAAAAGCTAGATGCTATGCAACAGATCAAACGCTCTGTAGGTTTTTCTGTCATTTTGAATATGGAGTCACCCAGAAGACCAGAACAGGAATAAAATCCTCAGTGTGAAAGGGAAAGCATTTTCCTAACCTACTCAAGCTACTTCTAAAAAGGTTTTCTGCTACACTTGTAATATGGAAATAATGAGCAAAAACCTCTGTAAAAAATAATTGACCCCTTAGATCCACACCCAATACATGATGTTTTCTATGTACAGTTGAGGGACAGGATGAGTCTTCGGGTCCTCTTTAGCCTTGATTGTGCCCTGAGGAGAAGTACAGTGCCTCCACTGGGATCAGAGTTACAGAGGTCCATCAGCTGGTGACACAACTGAACAGAGAATTTGGTATTGAGAAGACTGCCGGGCCACCTTCAATCAATGATCCAGCTTCAGCTGTTGCACCTTGTTCCTGGAGTGTTTCTTGTCTTGACTGACCAACGCTCTCTGTCCTTTCCCTAGGATGGAAAATCTGTTTAAAAATATGTAAGTGACGGTTATCTTCACCTTGTGTACTTGAGAGCATCTTAGATAGAGTATCTAATTTCACAGCAAGCCAATCTCCTTTCATTCTTGGTAAATTTACCAGGATATTCCTTGGTATTCCTGACTGAGATATTTAAAACTTTATTCTCAAATAATGACCTTAAAGCTAGCTCTTTACCTTGCTAATAGATGACATAATTTCTTTCATTAAAAATAAAAGCTGTCCCATTGTAGTTTTCTACAGCTTTTTCTTTTATTATCTGCAAACCCAAAACACTGCTGTAACTCACGTGCATTTTTTAAAAAATTGTCCTTGGGATTGGATTGTGTTCTCATGCTTATATCTCACAAATACTGTCATTTTCTAAATGACAGCATTCAGCTGCTGTACTGGTGCTGTTACCTTACAGATTCTTTTTCCTTTTTTTACTTTGTGTGTGCATTTTGGTTTAGAGTGTTAACAGAACACTCTGAAAAGCTGGTAGTGAGAGTTTTTCATATCAGCTTTCCAAAGCAGAGATCTGACAGTAGGAGGAAATTATACACAGTGTGCATTGACTAACCATCCATGGATTCCTTTATAAACCTTGGCAGGAAAACAAATCTGTAAACCCAAGATGAGGTCCTGAGACAAAGACAGGATGTAAATTCCTGCTTGGTACTTGTTTCCGATGAGCTCAATCAGATTGCTGCTAAGGGTGCTTTCTTCAGAAAAGATATGGGGGAGTTATGCAATTACCTAGCACACTCCAGTTTAAAGTGGTACTGACCATAACTATTACTGTGTAAATTGTGAAATACTTGTCTGGGTTAAATTCAGTGTAAATCAAAAGCTGAATTCTTAGTCCATACTGTTTCTTCACCAGTTTGTTAACAGCTAAGGAAATTTAGAGCACTTCACTTTGACAGTGTATTCAGAGACATATTTTTTCGCATAGCTCCTTAAGGAATCCAAGTTATTTGAAGTGGACTATTCCAGGCAATTCACCTGCTGCTTAAAGAATAGGGAATCTGTCCCCCAGTGAACTTAGCTGAAAAATTAGAAAGAATAATTTAAAAAATGTCAGAATGACTTGTCTTTCTTCTCCTGACATTTATTTTTTGTGCCTCATCACATGTGGGTAGTGCCATTCACCAAAGTCAGTGTAGAGTATTCACTTTTTTGAGAACCTGGCTATTTTTCATGCACTCACTTCCAAAAAAAGTTATAGCAGGCACCAAAATGGAAAAGAAATGTGCACTTCCTCTCATGAATAAATAAATTTGAGTGATGAGTCTGTTGTCTCATAATTTCTCAAAATGGGTGTGAGAAGCTGAAGCAAGCATTGGAGAAGGAAAGAGATCACCCATCTGTGCTGCAGAGTACAGTGCTACTGTAAAAAATTTGGGCTAAAGGCCACTCTAGAGCTCCTAGTAACCTTGTTTTGGCTAGCAAGTTACTATAGTACAATATAGAATGCACAGTGATAACTTTGATAGCATCTATTACAAAATTTTCTTGCCATTATAGAACTGTCTTTTGGGCTGTATGATGAAATGTGGTAGTGGCATTCTGTGGGGGGATTGCTTGTAGAGCTCCAGATAGAGAATTTTTCACCATTCTTTTTTGCTGCTTCATTGCCACAGAACACAGCTTCTTTAGAAAGTATAATTCTACTGTGGTTATAGGGAAAGAATGTGCTAAGAGTGTAGACATAAATTAAATGTTAATCACTCAGAAATTATTACAATTTGATAATATACAAAAGGAATCCATCTCCCTTGAAATTAAAGCAAAATTATTTAAAATCTCAATATCAAAATCAAAACAACTTTATAAAACGATATTTTAATTTAAATTGCTTAAATGGAATGCTTTAGTGTATTCCATTAGCAGACAGACATAATCCCAGTACTTGTATAATAAGCTACTTCAGTTAGACAGCAATTAACTTTTTAAATTCAGTAAGTTTTACAAATTGTCAATGGCTTTCTGAGAAAAAGTGTCTAGAGAGGAGCCCAGGTACTTCTGAATGAGTGTAACAAAAAATCTATTAGTATTAACTAATTCTGGAATATTGTCTATATTCAAAATGTGGTAAAGTTAATGCTTTTAAATTTTAGTGATAGACTATTGCTCCCTGTTATTTTTATAATGGTGTTTAAATTCCATGATGAATTGTGGCTAAATTTTGCATATGGTTAAGGCTGAATAAGTTTTCTGCAAACTGCTATATGAATAGATAATTGGTTCCTTTTGGTTTACAATCCAAAAGGGAACCAAAAGCAAGGGCAATTAAAAAATCCCTCACAGAGCTGTTGAACTGGCTTTTTTAGAAGTAGCTTGAGCTGGTTAGGAAAATGCCATTAACCTTCAGGGACTTTATGTTCTTAAATCTCGTTGTATCCTTTTAAGATCTCAGCTTCAGTACTCTTTTGGACTAGAACACATTGCAAATGGGAAAACAGAGAGAGGCTTGCATTCAAAGAATTCACAGGGCTCCTGGAAAGGCCTTTTAAAGGTGACAGAGGTTCCTGCAAACCTAACTAGTTTTCTAACTTCCCTGACAGGTACAGGGTGTTTCCTGTTTCTCACTCTCAGTGCCTGGGCATGGGTTACATTACAGTAATTTTAAAACCTCTATGCAATCCCTTTTTTGCAGTACTGTTGGTCTGAGTCCTCACCGATAGCTGGTAGCATTTCAAAGGGGAAAATATGCTATCAAGACATAATGCCAAAGCAGCTGCTAGGTGCTTGTGAGTAGCAACAGAGAAAATCTGGCTGTGTAGGATTTAATTCCCTAGAAAGCCAAGGGAAAACTTCAGCATATTGACTAATGTAAACAGTTCTAAAATACAGGTGTTTTGTTCTGTTATGTGACATGTGGGTCTCTGTCAGCAGAGGGATGTAAAGGTCATCATCAAAGAGGTTGACTTCCCTCCTGGGTACCTGCTTGGTTGCTCAAAATATCCAGTTTTCACCTTCCCCACCTTGCAATTTGCATTCCTGAACACATGAGCAATGCTGCCTGGAGAAAGTCTAATTTATCTAAATATTCATTAATTTGATAATAAACAAATAACTGTTCTCATTTGCATAACACTATTGAGATGGCAAACTGAGAGCATTTTACATATATTACCCTTTCATGTAGAAACAATGGGAAAAAGTAGCTGGTCAGGGATTACAATGAGCACACCAGTAACAGAAAAGAGACATGGACAGCCTATAAGACAAAGGGAGAAGGGGATGCTGCAGCAGGCAGGCTGGGGATGGCCTGGGGAAGTGATGTGAAAGTGGTACTGGAATGAGAGCAGGCTGGCATGCTGTAGGCAGTGCAAGCCATGCTGAAGGGAAGAGTTCTGCGTAGGTAAGTGACACAATAAGGAAAAAAATGTATACTGGAAGAGGGCAGATGAAAAGAGAAAAGTTCCAGCCTCCAGGATTCACATGGCTTGTCAAGTGTTGTCTGTAAAAGTGTGTGAAACAAGCATGGCTAAGGATTTATTTCAGTATCATGTGGAATTCCAGTAATGTAAAGTAGAATATCAGGCTTTTTGCTGCTTTCTTTCTCTTGAATATCTTGAATATTTATCTAAGACCCTTAATAGACTGCAAACAAAACACTAGATATTTATCATTTTTGGAGCAAGTATTTCTTTTAGAAGTAGGGGGGAAAGTCAGTCCTGCCCTTGGAAGCTAAAAAAAAGACCAAAAAATTATGGGAAAGCTTTTTTAAAAATATATCATATATACCTATACATACCTACGTACATATTTATTTATTTATTTATGCATAAAGTAATATGCACAACAGGTCTCAATAAAAAGTCACATAGAGATAGGATAATAAGAGAAAAAACATTTATTTTATGATTCCTTAAGAAAATAATTAGGTGATTTGTCCTATAAAAGCATAATTTTCACATTTTCAGGAAGAAAGGGCATCTGCAGTCCAAAAAGCTGAGAATGGATTTTTCATCTATCGTAAGTAATTTTCTAAAATCTGTAGCTGTCCTTTTATTTTTTTTTTTTTTTTAATGTCATTTCAACTGATATGGAATTTCAGTTATATAGGTGAGGATACAGAATCACAGAACCATTAAGGTTGAAAAAGAACTCCAAGATCATTGAGGCCAGTCTTTGACCAATCACTACCAGGTCAGCGAGATCATGGCACTAAGTGCCACATCCTATCATTTCTTAAAAACCTCCAAGGATAGTGACTTCATCCCTGAGGATGATTGTCTCCCTGGACAATCCATGCAAATGCTCAATAACACTTTCACTGAAGAAATTCTTCCTGATGTTCAACCTAAACCTCCCCTGGTGCATTTTGAGACTATTTCCTCTTTGTCCTGTTGTTGGTTGCATGGGAAAAGAGACCTACATCCATAACTGCACCCTGATTTGAGGTAGTTGTAGAGAGTTGTATCATCACTAAAGGTATTAAACAGGACTGTTCCCAAAACTGAGCCCTGGGGAAACCCACTAGTGACTGTTCACTGATTGGAGGTGGCACCCCTCCCCACCACTCCCTGAGCCTGGCCATCCAGCCCAGCATGTAATCCAGCAAAGAGTGCTCCTGTCGAGTGTGAATGTGTTCATTCATGTGGAGACATAAAAGAAGATACTGTTTCCATTAACACAGTTTTAAAGATAGATTTCTCTGTGGTGTCACTGCCTGAGAATTAGGAATGGACACCAGCTGATTTCACAGTTCTCTGGACAAGATCATTGTCCCAATAACTTTTTGGGGCATAATTTTAAGGTTTGGTTGGGCTGGGTTTAGTAAAATTTTTGAGAAAATAATGGCAAAACAGATTATATATATCAATTCTTAGTCATTTCAGGATAAACTGTCTTTTTGATGGGTCCTGACACTACCTGCTTTTAACAAAACAGTTTTACATTATACCTTCCTTCTCAATGCCACACTGCTCAAGTATAGCATTTCTGAATTCTTGCCAAGTATGATTCAAAGCAGTAGTCCTTTGGGAATGAAAAGAGAGGTGGTTTATCACATGTTTAGGGTTCACAAATGTAAGTTATAAATTCCTTGAGAAAAGATATCTCTGCTTTTTTTTGTATTTTTTTTCTTTTGAGATACCCACCCCTAATTCATACCTTTAAGTTTTCCCTGTAAATAATGGCAGATATGTCAGGATGACTTTTCTTATGGACTGCTTTAGGAATTCCTTTACTCGTTGTGTGTTGTTTGTTTGTTGAATTAAAATGTCATCCTGTAAAAAGAGAAGGGAAAACCCTTGCCCAGAGAAGAAAAATCTACCTTTAATGGCAGATCTATCCTGTCTTTCAAATTTTCATTGCACACAGCATTTTATTATGCCATCAGTAGTCTTGCTGACAATAGCACGACCTCATTCTTTGCAATGACTGTAATTCAACTCCTTGATGAAAGCAGTCTTTGACAACACTTAGCACCATAGCAAGACATGATAAGAAGCATTAAAAATCTCTTTCAACAAATCTTGTGCTACTCCTCTTTATCTTCACCTGCAGAAAATCAGCCTGCTGGTACAGAACCGGTGGATATTTCACTTTGTTTCATGATCACTAACCCTCTCCAAGCGAGTCCTCAGTACCCTTTTAGCATCTAACTGGAATAGATGGGGAGCTGCAGTAATTTTTATAAACGCTGTCTAAACAGGTGAGATGATAGGAAATGCAACCCCACTGAGACCCTGCTTACTGAAAGAAAATTATCCTGCTTGCTTGTCTTCATTTTTTTCAGCGTACAGAGATTCGATCAGTTGAGCTGCTTAGTTAAGGGTCAAAATGGAAATCTTTCTCACCCTCTTTCATTTTTTCAAGCCAAATGCTCTATTTGGTCTAGTACAATGAAAGGAGAGGGTAAGAAAGGGACTATATAACCTGACTAAATTAAGGGTAATCCCTCCTTTTAAATAACTATGAAACATTTCCAGCACTTTTAGTTTTACTTTTTAATAAATCAATCCAGTAAACTGACATATTTTAATTGTATCTGAATTTACACTGTACATGTAATAGAGGCAGCCAGGACTGTCTTGACTTTGGAGAGGATAAGACAAATTTTGCACTGACTTAACATATTTTACAATTCCCCTGAAACCAATGTATGTGCATATCGACAGAACACAGTCCAGTCCATCACTGTGTGCCTTCTTTGAACAAGTACATGCATGCACATACACAATTTTAGTCCTTTGAAGATTTTTCTCTCAAGGCCTTGCCTAATTTCAAGTTACTGCAAGTCTCTCCTATTTCATTATATTTATCATTATACCACCCCAGTCTGCACAAAATGTGCAGGGTCAATAGCACCAGCAGACTGAGGCTACCTAGGCACTGGAGATGAAAGGTCCGGAACAGAATGTTATTCCTGATAAAGGAAATCTGCTGCTGCTCCTTCCATTTCTCCGCAAAAAGTCACGAGTCTTTTCAGAGCCGTGTGTTCAGACTTGTGGAGATAGAGACCACCTGTTCTTTAAATGATAAGGAGAAATAAATGAATTTAATACTGACAGCTCATTAATCCATCAGCTCATGGCCACTGCACTGATCACAATTTACAGAAATTCATGTATAGTTGCCTGCAGCCCTATTTAGTAATATCTGTGCAATCTATGAATGAATCCAACCTAGACTCATATATAATAATCATAATGGGATTAACTGGCCGATATTAGCTCTCACCTTCTGATAACCCAAGGAAAGGTTTTTCCCATTATTCTTTCTAACATGGTAGCTCATATTAAATTTAATTCATGCCAGAAAAGCAATACATTTCTTTTCTAACAATTGGAACAGGTAACCCAGTTGGAATGGGTAATCCCTTGGTATTTATGGGTTATACTTAATTGCAATTAGAGAGCTAAACAATG
This sequence comes from Cisticola juncidis, assembly GCA_013400215.1. Taxonomy (NCBI): domain Eukaryota; kingdom Metazoa; phylum Chordata; class Aves; order Passeriformes; family Cisticolidae; genus Cisticola; species Cisticola juncidis. Next base: position 1,719,231 of record VXBR01010516.1, read on the forward strand.
TCCCCCCCCAACATTTTTTAATATTGTGTGTATTTTTAACTACTAGGTAGCTTATGGACAGACAAAAATTTTCTACAGTCACTTGCAGTTATTTTACATGCATTTGTCAGTAAAACCTTTTTGGCTAAATCCTAGAGCTTATTTCATGGGACTTGCACACTTTAATCATATAAAAAAGAATACATACTACTCAACTTGAGGAAGTTCCCTGATTTTGACCAAATCGCTCCATACACCAAATTTTCAAATGTGGAGAGGGCACACTTGCGAGGGACTAGCTAGGGTTGCTTTGCTGGTTCTCCCAGCTCTTTGGGCACAATGTTATGCAGAGGGTACACATAAGAGATGATGGTCAGCCTCTGACTCTGACCTGGGACCTGCTGTTGCTGGAGCAGAGGAGCAGCTGAAGGACTGTGTCACTGCTTGCATTCCTAGTGGAGGATGTGTGGCTTGTTTCTACAGGTGCTTGGCTGCAGTCACTTCTTGTAGTGCCCATTTCTGTTGACCGCATGTTTGGTTTTTGAATCAGTCTTCATCTCTCTCCATCCTCTCTACAGAAGCACAACTTATGGGACATAGGCTTGTAGATGCTGCATGAGGAACCAGACGACAAAAACATAAAGAATCATTGAGGCTAGAAAAGACCTCTAAGACCATCAAGTCCAACCATTAACCCAGAACTGCCAAGTCCACCACTAAAACATAACTCTAAACTTCACATCTACATGTCTTTTAAATATCTCCAGGGATGGCAATTCAACCACTCCCCTGGGCAGCCTGTTCCAGTTTTGGCAATGCTACTGGTGAAGAAAAAACCTCCCTGGAACCATTTCCTCTTGTCCTATCACTTATTTCAGGGCAGAAGAGAACAACCACCACCTTGTTACAGCCTCCTTTCAGGCAGTTAAAGAGAGCAATAAAATCTCTCCCAAGCCTCCTTTTCTCCAGGCTAAATACCTCTGGCTCCCTCAGAGGAACTGTGCTCCAGACCCTTCATCAGTGCCATTGCCCTTCAGAATCTGTGTCTGAACCATCTAGAACCACTGTGTTCATTACAGAGGGTTCTGGTTGTCATGACACTGAGAAACCTGCTCCAGGGAATGGCCAGTACCTTTGAATTTCAAACATTTGGCATGTTTCACTGCATCTCTGAACCACATGCTTCTACCTATCTAAAATATTTTATATTTTAAAAGAAAGGCAGAAGGATAGGCCACATATAATGGAACTAAATAAATTTGTTTTGGAGGCTGCATGATGAAATCACATCTTTTAGATAAATACTTTTAAAACATCCTGACTTCAGTATAAATCTTTAAAAATTGAGACCTTCGGGGTCAAAAAATAGGTACAAATAAACAGTTTGTTGTTGTGCTCCTTTCTCTCCATACCTAAATAATCTAAAATATTCTTCTGATTTGAAGTCACAAACATTTCCTGCCACAGCAAATACTGTCAAGAACAGGTCAGATTGACCCCATGCAATTCAGTGTTGTGAGGGGTTTAAAAGCAAATAAAAAAAGGTACAATTACCAGACACCAGGAGCTCATTTTGCATTGCTAAGTGGTTATGTCTCTGCTTCTGCTGTTTACCACCTGCTGTGGGAGAATAACAGTGTTGTTTCATGAGTACTTTCATGCAAAGTGCCTTTAAAACCCTCTCTGCTCTTCTTCTCAGTGCCAAAACTGAGATAAACATTTACCTATTTACAAATCATAGAAATAAGGAATCAACCCCCCGCCTCTACCCCCACCACATGACAGTATTTATGAGAGGGCACAGAACTTAACCAGCCAACGATTGGTTAGGAAAATGGCCTCATCATCACCCAAGGAGACTCACAACCTCCTTTTACCTTTGCCCATGTGCCAGCAGCAGGCATCTGCTTTCTGTGGCCAGCAGGGAGTTTTGGTACCATGTATCCAAGCAGCCAGGGAAATAAAAGTTTGTCGTGTGTAGCCAATGGCACAACATGGCACAGAAGTCTGGCACTGGTAAAATCCCCCTTGAAAGTGAATTTTTCACGTGCCTGCTTCTCTCTCAACCTTTCATTGGACTGTTTGCTGACTGGAAAAAGACAGAAACTGGAAAAAGAGGAAAAGGCCTTGCCTTCCATCTTATTGCATGTGAGAATGAAGCTGACTGTTTGTAAGGAGAAGTCCAGGGGTGATAGGCAGATAAGCACATTGGACCCCTGTGAGGGATCTCTCTTTCTAACTTCCCTGTTAATAATTCACTGTTGCAGTCTGTTTGCAGTATCTCTTTACTAGCTTGGTCTGTCTTTCCTCAGTAGGCAGTAGCAATGGTATTCATGGAGGCTGGAACTAGAAATGCAATATTCAATAATTTTATGGAATATATAATGTTATGTCATTGGCCAAGGGCCAGGATAGGACAGCTTCTAGCAGGAAAGGACATGTGAAATGTCACTGATGGGTTTTGTGATGAAGAAAATAACTAAGAAGAAGCATTCTCAGAGTGGCCCTATGTGAAGTGTGCATCAGGCACTCCTGGTAGGGGGGTTTCCAGTCCCCACAGTGAACATTTTTAAACCAGCTGCCTTAGCACTTAACTCCAGCTAGAAGGTACAAGCATGTGATTTTAATTTGAAAATATTCCTTGGGATGAGCAAGGGGGGAATAAAGTAAAACAAACCATTAACTTGCAGGGAGGCCTCACTGAAGTTACCAGTGTTTTCCTACTGAAATATTCATGTCAATCAGTTGTTTTCTTTTCAGCTTCACACAGTCCCATTAGGTAGCCCATTGTCAACAAAAGGAATATAATTTCAGCACCGAAGGCTTTTTTTGTGATTATCCAAATACTATTAACAATGCCTAAGGAGCAGGTTTACTATTGGGTTTTACTGCTGTAATATATATGTGCATGCTTGGGGCATATATTTGAAATTCTCTGATCTGTTTTGGCTCTTGTATTACTCAAGATACAACTAGATGGAAGAGATTAGGCTCAGTAGCTGCTTGATATTGAACAGTCTGTCTACTTAACATCATGTCCCCAGGTAATTTGGCAATACTGCACTGAATAACTGACCATTAACAGACCTTTCTCACAATATTACATTTTTGATACTGTCCAAACACTGAGGATATAAGATTTTCGAGGAGCTAAAGTATGGTTTTAAACATACTATCCACTTGAACAGCTGTAGCATAAAAACATAATGCTGGCCTAAATTGCATACTGCCTCAATTTCACTGATGTCATATTCTAACAATAAATGAGACTGAAAAATACTGAGGCAGTCTCTAGCTTATCTGTTTGTTTTTTTCCCACTTCTGCCCATTCCTGTTTATCCCTGACACTGGTATCTTCTGTTGCATGGAAGAGCTCAGAGACTCACTCTGTAAGGTGATACTTCTGAGGAGCTGAAACAGTCATCTTCTTAATTACTCTTGATTTTCCTTCCCTTCTGTTTCATTGTCATTCACAGAAGGGCTGAAGCAGAGAGGGGAAAAAGTTCAAGACAAAGGAAGTACTACTGAGAGAGAAGATGTCACAATAGCTGGAGTGTATGGAAAAAAAATAGGGAGAGAGTAGTCCATAACAGGGTCTCTATTCCTTTGAAGCCCATGCAGAAAGCTGTTTAGAAGTTCAGAGTGCTATACACGGAAATAATGCATATGGCATGTACATACATGTATAGCTATATTTTCTAGCATGATTTGTTATTCTTATTCTGGCTTTGGCACTGTTTGGTAGTAAAGTGCCTGATGGAGACTGGAGGAAGAAGAATTATTTGCATTGCTCTCCAATCTGATTAATTGACTTGTGGTTGTTTTTTTTAGGACCTCCACAAGGAAATGTAGATGCAGCAGAAGAGCTCCTTTTAGTTCGGTTTCTATAAGATGCTGCATATATGCTGCTTGAGTAGAAATCTTAATGACATAAAAGGGTTTTTTTGTTTTCCCAGTTAACTATTTGAAATTACAATTGCACAGCTCAGAATTGTCAGTAGCTATTCAGGCACAAAGCTGGAGCTCCTCAGTGTTGTTCCATATCCTACTAAATAACTACAAGAATCAAGGGTGTCACCATGCAAGCTGCCTGTGTGGAAATGAAGGCGTGGTGTGTCCTATATCATGTTGTAAAAAAACTGTGCCTAGGATCGGCAGAGAAGCAAGTCACATTCTTGAGGTAAAAATGGCATTTTTAAATTTGACATTCATGAAATTGTTTCCATCAGTTAGGCTTATGAGCCATGGCTGACATTTATAAAATCACTGTTAAAATCACAGTCACGCCGACATCAAAGCCTGAGTCTGTGCTAACCCCAGGAAGGCCAAGATTTCATTTCTTGATGTCAGCATCTTTGAATAGCTGCATCCCCAAACTCAGCTGTGTGAGTTATCACACTAGTCCCAGTACATTTTCAAGTGCTGGCTCTGAATGTTGCTCTACCCCAATGTAAATTGGTATGTATGCTGTCTCCAGAAAAATAGCAAAAGTCTCTGAAATCTTTGAGCATCATTGTGGATATGTCCTGTGCAGTCACACTAGTGCTTCTTCTTGCATTGAGAATTACAGCAGAGTGGTGAAGGAAGCAACTCAACAAAGGGAAGTGAGAGAGCATAGACATATTCCTTGTGCAACACTTGAAAGACTGAAGGCATTAATTGTGCATGCTAGCTATGTTACTTCGTATAACTCAAAACCAAATTATCTCTATGTGTGTATCTTATGTTTGCAGTTGTAGTTTAATGTAAGTGCTTCAGACTTTTCCCCACATTCTCTAATTAAGAAGACATTTTCAAGGATCCTGCAGAGCTGAGTACAGGGGGAAGATAACTGCCATAGTACTGTTTGCCACACTGCTGCTGATAAAGACCAGGATGCCACTGGCCTTTTTGGCTCATGTTCAACCACTCTAGCCCAACTAGCACTCCCAGGACCTTTTGTGTTGGACCACTTTCCAGCCACTCTGTCCTTAGCCTTTAGCACTGCATGGAGCTGTTGTGACCCAAGGGCAGGACCTTGGCCTTGTTGACCCTCCTACCATTTGCCTCTGCCATCAATTCAGCCTGTCCAGATCCTTCTGTAGAGACTTCCTACCCCCCACCACATCAAGACTCCCACCCAGTCAGCTTGGTGTTGTCTGCAAACTGTCTGCAAATGCACTTGATCCCCGTGTCCAGATCACAGATAAAGATGTTAAACAGGGCTCGCCTCAGTACTGAGCCCTGGGGACCAGCTGCCAACTGCACGTGACTTCCTTCACCACCATTCTCCGGGCCTGGCCAGGCAGGCAGTTTTTTCTCAGTGAGCATTTCTATCCAAGGCAGTTCCTCCAGGAGAATGCTGTGGAAAATGATAACCAAGGGTTTGCTAAAGTCTAGGTAGACAACATTCACAGCCTTTCCCCCATCCACCAAACAGGTCATCTTGTCATTGCAGGAGACCACGTTACTGAACCTAAAAAAGCCCCTTCTGACAGAATGCAGGACAGATAAAGGTCACGGTAGATATGGTGCTACATCCATAAACTGGATGATGAAATATATATGTCTATGTGCTGGAAATGCAATACTCAGTATTTCCCTGAAAAAGGGTAAGAAACCTCTATTGTTGGTTTCCATTTCTCTCTCTCTCTCTTTTTTTTTTTTTTTTNNTCTCTCTCTTTTTTTTTTTTTTTTTTTAATTTCTGTTCTATCTTTAAGATACAATTTTGTGCTTCTTATTCTTCATCCAATAAATCCATTTGCAATTGTAGTAATCTCTATCATTGTATAGTAAAAATATTCTTCCTGACTCTCAAACCTGACTTAATGGAGAGGCGACAAAGACCCAGCACCCTGGGCTCAGTAAAATAAAAGGCTGTTGAAGAGAAAAACATCAAGTGTTGTTGAATTGAGAGTATTTCCTTGAGTAGTATCAGTAGCCTTCAAGACAATACAGGAAGACTCTATGTGAGACAATGTGTACAATTATGATTCTCAATGAGGAGGGAAGAAGTACTGAAATAAAAGAGTAATAAATACAGAAGAAAAACTGACAGAATGAATATACGGCAATGGTTAGAAAGTCTAACCCACCTGGCTTGTTTTGTCCTAGCAAAATGAGACCTAAGAGAAGACATGTAATGGTGGGAAAAAAAAAAAAAAGTAAATACAGACTGCTGAATGGATTTGAGGTTGAAATTGAAAACAAAAGTCCCACCCAAGAAATTAAGTTTTAAAGCAGAATCTTATTACTACATGGACAAAAGTTGTAACTTGTATTATCTTAAATTTAATCAGTTTTGATGGGAATGCCTTGTTTTTCACAGAATGTATACATCTTAATAACAGTGTGATACAGTGAAAGGATTCATTTCAAATGTGACCACTGTAGACAGAGGATCCTATTTCCTCAGTGGTCAGCTGCATTCCATGCAATGACAAATTGAACTGTCACTTCATCATCTCTAAAAAGGGGCTGTATTCCATAGCCTCATGTTCTGGTTTCTCATATGTTTTCTTAATTAAAATGTAGACAGTGATGTCCTTATGGATTTCCATCTTGTAAGGAAAATCAGAATATTTTACAATCACTTCTGCAGTTTAGCAAAAATGGGTATATTCCATATAATTTCCCACATTCAAACTTTGTCACAAATAACTGCTGTTTTAAATGGTATTTAAAAGAATTTTTTAATTAATCCTTTCCTGTGATGCACTTGTGTTACTCTCAAGTATAAGCACAATAAACATGAAAAATGAGTGATTAAAAAGGCCTCCAAATTGTCAAAACTAGAAACACTCACAGAGCAAATGCTAATTACTTCTGCCTTTTCTCTTTCCTGAAAAATATCTCCCAGTCCAGCTATCACTGCTACTGCAATCAGAAGTGGGATGTGTGTGTTTGCTGAAATATATATATTATTATGTATTAGAGATATATGCACACTATTAAATATTCAAATACTGCACACTCATATGTAAGTTGGGCAAATTTTAACTAGGTGGGAGGGACAAAAAATGCACGTTTACCCAAGAAACAAAATTATATGGGTTAAATGTTGGAGTTTGCAAAGTTACAGCTGAGGGAAATATTGCACAGTCCATTACTACATAATAGTCGAACACTTTGGAGTGCACACTAAGCCCGCATTTATGTGCATGTGAACTCTTACTACTCTTCTTCCTCCAGTTCTCAATATTATAAGATGGAGTTATCCCCTCTTGTAAAAACTAGCTGCCAAAGAGAGCTTGACTCCACATCTATTTGGTTAAGATGTCAGTTTAGGAAGAGGAAGGCACAAGTTGTCACTCCAAGTTGGTCAAAACAAGGGCTTGCACATTGGTCCCTTGTTAGCCTTCAAATCTGTCAGGTTCTCTGGAGTGGTGTGTCTTTTCCACTAAAATATTTCAGTACAATTGACACTGTCTATATTAAAAAAAAAACCCAAAAAACAAAAAACTAACATCTGTAATTTTCAGTTAATATATTTGTATTTTATGCAGATTTTATATGGGTGCTAGTACACACACAAATGCAATTGCAAACAAAACCCATATTTGGGACATCACTACCCTTTTTATGAACAGAGGAAACAAACTTAGTCAGGCTACATTTATGCCAGCTGTCAACTACCAGATCATTCATTAATTTGGTCAAATTTAGGTCTCTGTTGGATTGGTGATCTTTTGAAGCACATTGCTTCCTGGATCTTACTTACCTCATGAAAAAAATATCATTAAAACTGTTCTTTCATTTTAAAATGGACCAGCCTCCTTCTGCTATGGTTTTTTTTTTTT
>VXBR01010516.1:1727029-1842438 GCA_013400215.1 Cisticola juncidis
TTCTAATGTACCTGTTTAACTTTCTTGTGACTTCTCAGTGCTCTTCTGACACAATCTGTAGACTGTTTTGAAAGCTTGTTGCTCTTAGTGGCTCCAGTTATGCCGCACTGGGGACGAAAACAGAATTTCTTTCAGATTGCAGGAACACTCCAGCTGATTCTTAGACATGTTTCAGCTGTGTGAATTACCAGGTTAAAGAAGTGCTCATGTAGAACATGGCACCAGCACAGCCCTGACAGAAATAGACTGCTATTTTATTTTTGGAATATCAGCCTAAGGCTATTGTGGCTGGCTTGCTGACATGTGCTGGTATTCCAACAGGGAAATGTTAACTATAAAATCAACTAACACAAGGGTTTTCTATTTTATTTAAATTTTAATAAGTTGTCAAATGTCCTCTTTACAGTGTTCATTTAAAACTGGACTGAGGAGCCCCACTGCCACATAAAGGATTTACATGCTGGAAATGCCAGCAAGGGGAAGGGTGGCAGGTTTGAAAACCTCTTTATGAAAAGAATTTCTGCTCTTTTATTCCATATCTGTTGGACTGTCTAGGTACATCTACCCCAGATGGTCACACTGGATTCCAACATGGATTTCTCATCCATTTCAGCCCTCTCTCAGGTAGTCAGCTCCTCTCAACATACTTGTGTGGTCCAGCTGCTTGTTGTAGAGAGTTAAAGACCATGTGGGCCAGGAGAGACTAAATATGTTTGCATTGCTGCTGTAGGACTACTGCACTTGTCATCCTTGTGTGTTACAGATGGCTTGCTTCACATACTTAGATCCTATCAGGCAATGTATGGCCCCTAACCCTGTACAAGGTGCAGAACTAGTCCCACCTAAGCAGAGTTCCTTGGAGAAAATTGTCCTTGTTTCACTGGCTGCAGGCCTGCAAACAGTGTGCCGTGCCCATACATGTAGCCTTTGTGAAGAAATGCCTTACCAGCCCTCTTCTCTTTACTGGTGTGGAGAGGATGGGACAGGGAGACAGGATTCAGAGAAACTGGGAGCAGGTGAAGAAATAACAGAGGCTACAGTGATGGTGAAGCTGAGATATTTTCTAAGTCAGATGATGATTTGAAGAATGAGCCAGATAATCAATTGCTCTAAGCTCCATATGATATTTGTGTGAAGGATATGGAATGCAAGGGTTTCTGGCCATAGCTCACTCACTGCCACCACACATGTTTTGGTGATGCCCTTGTACTCTACTTTCCCACAGAGAAGACAAAGCCATGGGAATGTTATACTTTTAACAGAACCTTGTTAAAAGCCCCAGTAAAAGCAGTGATAAGTTTTTCAAAGAGGAAGATGTAGGAGATGTAGGGAATGTAAACAGAACACAAAAATTCATGTCATCTCTTTAAATACACCTGTGAGAACCATATCCTCATGAGTTTGCCACATTTTGTGAGTGTCTTCCACAGGAATAATGACTGCAATCAGAACTGACTACTTCACTAAATCTAACAAGCAGTTCTAAAGCAGTTCTAAACAGTCCAGGGTTTACTGTTCAGTTTGGGACTGAAATGATGGCAACTGAGTAATGAGATTAAGAAGCTCTAGAATCTGGAGCTGAAAACTCTACCTGACCTTCACACATTCATCTCTGAAGGGCCTTGTTGCAAAAAAATATTCCAGTCCTTTAGACTCTGCTTTCTGTCTTCTACACATGGGTAGTGATGATTATATGCAGTTAGATATTATCAGTATAAAGATTGATTATTTTTATTAGTGGTGCTGTGAAGTGATGAAGTCATGCAACTGTTCTGTGATAAAATATTCTATTGCAAAAGCAGAAATCATGGAATCAATAGAAGAAACATCCCAAACTATTATCAAAAAAAATGTAACTATGTATTGTGTAATTATTTTCTTCTGTAGTATCTGTAAACTCTTTATCACCTTTATCAGCCATTGTCTCTTTTAGTAGTCTTGTGTGGTAAGATGTTTTCTCTGAGAACTGATGACAGCACTCACCAGTTCTAAACTTCTACTTTAAAGCACTCATTAATATTTAATTAGCTAAAAAGCCCCCTATAGGGCTAATATTGAGATAAGGCTACACTTGCCAGATGTCCTAGAGATAAATTTGGGTGGGGCTTCTCCAGGCGTGTAGACATTATTGGGTGTGCCAGCAAACCTAGTGGCTGTTAACAAGGGACTTCTAATGGTCAGGATTTACCTTAACATAAAACCTAGCCCAAAGCACTAACAGACTACTGCGGTTTTAGGAACCTGGCATTGTTCTTTGTTTTTAATAAATGACATGCCCTGCCAGAAGAAGAGTTAAATCTTGCTGTTTCATTATTATATCTGTGTCTTGCTGTCTGTCTACCCATCTATCATCAAGTTGTCTATTAATCAAAATGGCCTGTATAAAAAGCGTGTGGTGCAGCATTATTTGTAAACAGACATATAACAAACATTAAGGTAAAGCACACCCAAAACACTGACTTTTTTCTCCTCTGCTCTCCAAAAGTTGGGGACAATAAAATATGTCCAAGAAGGAAACAGTTGAGATACCTTCATTTGGGAAGGACTTGGAGGGAAGGGGATGTCTGGCAGCAGACAAAGCCCAGTGACGTAGCCAGAGGCATGGAGAGCAAGAGATGCTCCAGCTGAATGTTGCAAAGAGGAAGGGGGCTGCTGGCAAAGCTATGGCATGAGTGTGTGTGCAAATGAGGAGAAAGTGACAAAAGGATTCACCCTCTAAACCAGCTGATAATCATTGCTGGTGTCAGTTGACAAAGGGTTCACAGAAACTATTCCCTGACTTGCAAACTCTAAGTCTAGAGGATCTGGTGGAGATTTGGCTTTACCAATAAGACCGTGAAACAATAAAGGTCACTTTTACAGATCCTGTCTCATCCATCCCATACCAAATTTTACCTGTCACACAAGCGTTAGCTACATAGCCATAATCATAGCCATAATCGTCCACATGCTTACAACTATTTTTGGTAAGTGCAGTATTCATTGAGACTTTCCACTGGAAGATTCAATTCCACCTTACCCCCTAGATTTTTTTTCCATTATCTCCTTAGGATTCTGTAATTATTAAATATAACCAGATTTTTCTCTCAGTAAGGAAAGTATGTTTTCCTTAACTACAATTTTTAGTGACTTTTTAAACAGTTTAGCAAAAAAAAAAAAAAAAATCAGCTGCAGGCAGGGAACAACCCTGAAAAAATGCCTCTTAAAAGGTGAATGCCTCAGAAAGTGATGAGATACCGAAGAAAGAAGAGGGAACACCTGGATATTATGAATGGTCACAGCAACCTAGCGGAGCGAAGAGATTAAAGTTTGTGTGTAGGCTCCTAAAGGCAATAGTTAGCATTTAGCCCATGGGAAAAGTCATTACCGAATTTTTATGATTGTAGCTTTTGTTTTCACCTTTTTTTAGTTGCTCGTTTCTCTCTTTAAATCTTGTTAAGCATCAGAAAATATAAAGAGGATCAGAGTTAGGAGATTTGCAGACAGCTTTGATATTTGTTAATATGCAGTGTCTCAGGGGTGTGTCAAGCTGTGTCTCAGGGTGGTGTTCAACTTTTCTTTGAGGCACTGAAATAACTCAGTTTCTGTCACCTCTACACTCTTAGATAAAGCAAAAGGGAGCAGAAGCAGGAAAAGCAGGTTGAAGAATCTTATGACAAGTACTAATAGGTGATAGTAAAACATCCTGGTCTTAGCATGTGTCTGTGAGGGAGAAAGAACAAAGGTGCAGGAACAAATTGCTGCCCATTCTTTTGAAATTTAAAATGAGGAATTTAAATTCCCCCAGAAAAATAATCAGACTGATTTCCACCTGACAGCCATTAAAATAGTGACATGCTAACAGGGGATCATCAGCACTTGTAGTAACACTCTGCCACTAAACATGAGTGAAAAACTGGGGTGAATTCTTGATCCCTGGTGTTGATCGCTTCTCCCACATAATCACAGCAGCTCCCTTTTTAGATAACTCACCCCTTTTCAATGTAATGAATGTCAATAAATCTTCTGAGGAAGAGACAGGATGCGCTGAGACTCCTGGAGAGTAAAGAGAGAAGGGGAAGGAGGCTTTCTTCTGCCATATACACTCCTTTACTCATTGCAGAAAGTAAGCACAAGTGTCATTGACGCTCACAATGACCTACAGCCCCTTGATGTTTATTGAAAACTATTTTCATGCCCCCAGTAAAACCATTTCTCAAGTGCAGGAACGCCCTGGGAACAGTGTATGGGGAGTGGTGATGTTACCAAGGACACCAAAAGACTATCCCAGGTATTCTTTGGACAAGCACCTTGTACTCCAGGCAGAAGTAAGGTCCTCTGGCTGTGCAGGCTGATAGACAGTACTGTCTCTCAGAGACAAGTCTGTGCAGGTGGTAGAAGGGACAATCCCTATAAAAGGACTGCATGAAAGGACTTAAGGGTGAGCAGGGGTCTTTTGGCTCTTTTGAACCAATATTTTGCTTGGAACCACTAGATTTTAGTTAGGTAGCTCTAACCACAGCCTACATGTTAGACCTCCCAGATTTATTTTGGTTTTGGTCAGAAATTCTCTTAGTGAGTTATATCTGATGTGTTGGCTCTGTTTCATGGTGTGGGGTGATATCAGATAGGCAAGTTGATGTTAATTCAACCAAGTCTTTTGCAGATGAAAACATAACCTCTGCAGTAAGGAGAAAAAGGGGATACTCTTAGCATCTGGGGAAACTAACATCTCTGCAGGTTTCTTACACTCTGCAGAGCCCACAGACAGCACCATGAAAAACCATCAGGCCTCAATCAGTTGTGATTACGTATCTTCTACACACAGGAGATTTCTGATAAGTCAGATACAGGAGACTCAGTTGTAGGGGCCTTCATGCATTGCCTAAAGGAAAAATAAATCATGTCTGCAAACTGATCTCTTCTATCTCACCAAATGGACTGGCTTACTGATCAGAAAATTACTTGTCTTCTTTTTGTTATTGCATTGTGTTACATCTGTTATATTGCATTCCATCATTATTTGCTGCACAAGCTGGTGTGATACAAAGATGCATGTGAGCCAAAAAGTAAATCAATAGGACAATATCAGACATGCAAAAATCCCATTGATCATACAAACCAAGTGTCTGCAAACAAGCAGAAGAGTGTTTTGAGTTACGACAACTCAAAGAATAAGTCTGTATCTATGTATCTTAATTGGGAGTAACATCTTCAGGACTTCATACACCTCTTCATATCAAATACTTAAACTCCTTTCCTACATTATCATACTTCCAGATTATTGCAGATAGAAGGGAAAATATGAGCACATACTTCCAGATAGGGTTCTTTGTTGCAATTGTTGATATTGGGTTTAGATATTTTTGTGGTTTACACTGTCTTTTGACCCTATTTCTGTTCTTGACTATCCCTGTGGATAAGTAAGCTCTTAACCTGTAGGGTGAAAGGATGAAAATGAAGCATTAGGTGTAAATGAAAGTGTTATGGAACTTCTAATGGGGGTATGATAATCTTTTATGTGAATATTAAGTCCTTTACAAAGATAGCAGATGGCAATATCATCCTTCATTTTTTTCAAACTGGTAAGGACCACCTTCTCTTACAGTACTCAGATTTGCTTGAGCCAAAACAGAATCGCAATAGAGCTGGTACCTAAAATATTAATTCCAGGTTCTTCTTATTGGCATCCATAATTACCAGTTCTCTCTTGCATTATATATCACATACAATACATATTGTATATGATAGAGAATGGAGTCAGTAGGGCTTGAACTTCTGAGACGCAAAGACTGGTGAAGTTGTGAAGTTCCTTTGTGTTCTCAACCACTGGCTGCTTGACCCTGAGTTAGAATAAACTAGATTTCTTGCAATTTGCTGAGTGACCCCCTCCCCCCCATCACAATGTGCATCATTAAATTATGCAACTGCTGGGTCATGAAGCTGGAAGTTCAAGCCACACATCAAAGTAGACCAAAAAGGTGCAAAAAATGTGAGGGTGAAGTGGAGAAAAAGGGGTAAGATCAGGAAGCAGAGAAACTCTCAAAACTGTGAAAAGTCTGTGCCCTCAGACAACATCTGCATTTTTATTTCTTTTGAGTCAGACTTTGGAAAGTTTTTGTGCCAGAAGCCCACTGCTTAGCAGATTGCATAAGCTCACTGCTTTCATGGTGATGACCACACTGCAATTTAGCTAGGAGGTATTAAGATGGCATTTAGGATGCACAACACATTCGTCTAGGCTATCAGCCCATCCAGCATTCACTGTGGAGATTACAAGATTCTTCTTACTGGAAAATTTTCCTTCCACTGTGTGTATGTTTGGAGGGTAAGAGAGAGGGCCATTCCACAATCACGAGAAATATATTGGCAAACTTGTGACATGACAAATAGGAGTAATGTACAGTACAGGTCACTCAGGAGTGCATCTTAGGGTTCATTGTAAATCTTAGATGTTCTGAAACATCCACATAATTATTCCAAATAGCCTTCAGGACACCCTGGACAGTATGCCAACAGTTTGCACTACATGGATGGCTTTTTTTCTTTCTTTTTCATAGCAAAATGGTATTTTGCTTTAGACGGGTTTAAAATGTTTTGACTCTTCCTTCTTCACCCTTTCTCTATGGAGAAATAAATTTACTAATAGTTTGGTCCTTGAGGGCTGCATCCATTTTAATCTCAGACCCATGATTTTTCTCATATGATTTTTTTCCATTTTCCTCACAATGCTTTTCTCCAGGTAGTTTGCATTTAAAATCAAACAAATCTCAGTGCTTCTGATTTTCTTGTGTTAAGGAGGAAAAAAAATCATATTAAACTTTGAGGATTCTGCCACAAAACACTAAATTATTTTCCCAAATCCATAACCCATCAAATGGCTGAGTGATAGCTGTGTCATGAATGGCTTTAACATTCTGTGAAGGGCCTTGATATTAATTGGGAAGCAAAATCCAACACCTTGAAGATTTTTAACCTAAGGATATTTGTGCCTTCAAAGTTCATGAGCCATGCTGCTTCTTAATGAAATAAAACTATTTGGGGTGCTTTTAATGGATTTTATTTTTAAAAGTAAGCTGGTGTGTGTGTGTGTGTGTGTGTGTGTGTGTGTGTGTGTGTGTATGAATGTAGCAAATATATTGCTGTTTGTATCACAAACTTCCTAACCTTAGGTCATAACTCATAATTAATCTTTGAGCAAACAGGAACTACTGTCAGATTAATATGACAGGTAATTAGGTCCCATTAAGAGGTTGTCTCTAGGAGAAATAATTGTGTTTTCGCTTTGTGTAGGATAAACTGTGGGTGAGTCTGGTTAAAAGCCATGGAAATGCTCTCCAGTACTGCAGAGTCATCTTTACAGCTGATTGATCTCTCTGATGAAGGGCATTTGTATCTATAGCATAGAATTGCTCATAGGATCTAAATGTTCATTCTCATTCTAGAACTAGTCAGATTAAATCACTCAAGCAGATAATACATGTTTTTTGACTCAGCTGAGAAAAGCAATAGCAATTTAAGGGCTCATAGCACCTTTAATTTTGACCCCGGTATCTTCTGATCTCTTATTAGGTATTCTTAGTTTATTCTTATTTTTCTCAGTCATTTTCTGATGATTACATCAGTCTTCCCTTTTATTTATCAGTGCTTTATCTAGACACTCTTAAACAAAACTAACACACTGAAATTAAGCAAATGAAAATAAAAGATATCTGTGGTTAGTCCCACTACTAAGGACATCAGTCCTATTTGTTTACTCTTCCTATAGACAGATATACTACTGCTAATCAAAGAAATTAGAAATAAAGGCTTTCACCCTTACTACATAAGAGAAAATATATGAACAAAATTGAGCTTCTACTTAGTTTCTTAGTCTATGTAGGATCCATAGTTAATTTTCTCAAACCTTATGGTGGAGCTTTGCTAGAGTTTTCAGTCCACACAGTGTCTTGTGCCATGCTGCAGAATAATCAGGCTGCTCCTGACATGGTGGTTCCCAAAAGGAGCAGCTGTGTGGTCCTGCATTGTGTTGGCAACATCAGGAGATGGGAGTTATTTTTCCTGAGCATTCTCCTTGCTTTGTCTAGAAGGGCTTCCCATTTGTGCTGCCTTCGGAGAACCCTTTTCAGACTAAGAGCAGAGTAGAAATTTCTGCCAGTGAACAGCTTTGATTTTTGCCTTGTCAGCCAAAGAGAACAAAGATCACCCACAAAAAATTATAGAATAAAATTTCTAATCGAATAACAAATACATATTAATTTCTTTCATGACAATTGTACTTTAGAATCTGGAGTTTTTACTGACAAGCAGAAGGGAAAGAATACTTATAAATACTTATAAATACATGGTTAGCTCTAGGAGAGTTTGACTGGAAGCATAATCTGCTCTCACATTTTCTCAGGATTACTGTTTCTTCTAAATTTTCCATGTCCACATAAAATTTGTGTCCTTATTTCTCAGAAGCTGCAGAAAACTTCACTGTCCAAAAACTGTGCCTCTGCTCATTCAGGCTAGGATCAAGGTATAGAGTCAGTAAGCCAATGAGCAATATTCACCCAAGTGCTCACACAGCCACAGACTGACAGTTGGAATTACACATGAGGAGTCGAGGCAAGGTTTTTTACTTTATTAGGTGTTAAAGAGCCAGATACACAGATGTGAGACAACACAGAAGCAGTGTCAAGAAAACCATTTTACCCCTTGGATCTGGCAGCTGAACACTGAATACCAAAGGTATTTTTTTCTTAAACAACTAAAAGGCAATTTTAAACAAGCCAGTGGATCATGGGTTCAACACATAATGAAGGTGTAGACTTAAACATTCTCCAGACAAGCTAATTGATTAAGGAAAGTCATTACTTATATCTCTTGAGTTTACTAATGGGAGGCCCAAAGAGTTTAAAAGCATATCAGGTTTCCGAGAGACTCTCTCTGGACTACATTTCAGAGTACATCAAATGCTGCTGTACCTTGACTGGATATTTGATCAGTGTGGTGCTGCAGAGAGCCAGGGGAGGTGGGGAAGCACTTGCTGCACATCACTGCCATGGGGGCCTTGCTGTACTTTTCCTCCATGCTACTTATGCTTGGGGTAATCAGGCAAAGCATCCAGACATGAGCCATCTGTGTTTAGGGTCACACTCTTCATTTACTTAAGTGCAGCCACTTTAGTCTCAAAAACCCCATCCTGGGTGGGCTACATCTGGCCCCAAATGGGGATGTGCAGTCTGCACCTGTCAAACTCAAAGGGCTATCCCAGTTCCAGCACAACTTTGAAAATCTCCAGCAGATTTAGCATGGTTTTTTTCAGAGGTTGTGCTGGTGGGAGAACTATGGAAGAGAAGATCTTGAATTAAAACTCCATGTGGCAATACTTGAAGTGTAAGCCACCTAGGCTGGCCTTTCAGGATATGGAAAAGATGATGCACTAGGTATTTGTCATCCCTAATCTTTATTACAGCCATCAACACTCGCTTAAAGGCAAAGTTGGATACTTCTGTTCAAGTTACTTTGTCTGGAACAGTTAATAGTGATATTTAAATTGTCATCATTAGGTGTCAGAGCCAATGCTCTTCTGAGACAAATGAAGTTGTTAAGACTTCTCTAGTAAGTATTGCTTCCGACTGTCTGCTACCTCTGCCAAACACCAAGGTTATTTCTTAAAGAAAGAGGCAATGTCCAACTTTGTATAATACAACAAATTTGCAAGGCTGCCTGAAACAGAGGGGGCTCTATTTTCACCTGATGATATTGTGAGTTAAATGTATAAAGCTTCACACATCAAGGTGAGATAATAGCTCTTACAAAGTTCAAGGGTAAACTAAATATCTGCTTTGATGTTGTATGCCAAAAAATAGTATTTATGCACAGGAGCATTTATGTCCTAGGTATGTTTTTAGGAGGGATTCATTTCTTTTGTGTAGCTATTAGCATGAAGAAAAGGGGAATCAAGAAAAATAATACTCAAATAAAAATAAAATAATTCCATGCTGCTGGATCCTCAGATTTTTTTCATTAAATAAAAAGCAGGTACCCACTAAGGGAAGCTCTTACCTGAAATTAAAAAGATACTATGTCAAATGTCCACAGAGATTGGTAATACTCTAAGGGACAGAACAAATGAAGTATGGGGTCCAAACTGCTTTGTCTAGTATCCTAGTTGCAGAAATTACTCCCTTTGTTGCTATGGGGAAGAAGCAAGAAACCCCTAGCTCAGCCTTTTCCAGTGGCCAGTGGTGGCCCTATAAATGTCTTCTCCAAAAAAAAAGTCTTTCTGTAAATATCTTCTCCAGCAGTTAAAGACACGATGCCCTTGCTTTTTATCTACTTATCTACTTTTTATCTACTTTCACCATTTAAAAGATGCACCTTTTAAAAGCTTTAACTAATGTAGCTGTGTAGAAGGAGAGCACAGCATGATATCTGACCACTGCCGTGGAGCAGGGGGAGGCACTCTCATGAAGTTACTCCCCTGGAGCCCTGCAGTGTGCCTTGTAGATGAGCCTCTTGCAGCTGTGGGTCCTGAGACATCTTCCAGGGATATTATGTTTACATCCCTGAAGGTCCTCTGGAATCTGGGGTTATGAAAAATCTCTGTGTCATTAGACATAGAGAGATCTATGTCATTCAGTTTATCACAGTGACCTTGTCTATGGCTAAGAGAATTTTCTTTGCACACTTTCCCTACATGTTATCTGCCATCCCTTTGTAATTTTCCTTGTGCTTCTCAGAAAACTTTCTAAATTTTATATTTGTGTTGAGATGACAAACACTGCACCTATTATTATGCACAAGGCTCAAGGCTGCACCACTGTCTTAGCTTGTGTCCCAGCTCCTTTTTCAGAGGTGAAGATTGGAAATCTGCAATGATGCTATCCAATGACTATAAATAGGACTGATGTGTCTTTTTGTGTGTGTACAAAATTCATTAACAAGGACACTGTAAAGGAATTACAGAATATGAAGCACCAGTCCCTGGTTTTCTACAGGGACAGTAAACCTTACACTGCCTTGTATGTAATTCCTTACACAACACTTATCTGTAAATGTCACAGAATTACCAAACCCCTTTCCCAGCTTATAAAATGTGATATCCAAAAGTATGTATGTCTCCTTTAGGCATACAGCAATGGAAGATAAAGAAGACTTGAGATTGCTTTGATAGCATCAAGTATTAGTAGAACAAAGAGGTATTCCAAAAGAATGTATTAAACCTGAGGCAGAGAGGCAGTGAATTAGCTAAAGCATTAAAATGTGATTAAAAAAAGTTAAAAAAAATCCATCTTGTGACTGAAGTAAACATGAAATTATGTAGGATGGTTGGGTTTTTTCTAAATGTCATTCAGTTTTGTGTGAATGTAGCAAACCAATTAGATAAAATTAAATTTCAAGCCTGATTGACTTTTAAACATTCAATTTGAGCACTGCATTTTGTGTTTATTGCATTGCTCAGGAAACATCTAGAAATGGCTGTTGTATCAAGGAATTAAATGAAACTTGCACTGTCAATAGCCTGGCTGGGGTTTCTGTGGGAGCATGATTGCAGTTCTGTTTGATTCAGTGCCATTAAACACTGAATATCCATAGAGCACAAAAATATAAGTATCAAAAAGGACACGTTGGCTGCTGGAGAGCTTTGGCATTTATAGGTGGATAGCACAGGCAGATAATGAGAAGTTTGATGTCATGGAAATGATAACTATGAAATATGTAAGAACACTAACCCACGAAAATGGAATGTATATCATGAAATATTGGAGGATAATTCAAATCTGCACAGCAATCTGCTTTTCATTTCAAGTGTCAAGCGTATGTAAGCCATAACTTATCCAGGTATTACTCATGTGGGAAATAACTACAAATTTAGTACAACTCATGGAACAACAACAACAACAACAAAANGAAGAGAGGAAGGATATAATGTTCCCTCTCTCCCCACCCTATCTGTCTCTGAGAAAGAAAAGGACTTAGAAAAACAAGCATGTAGAAAGAGTGGAAAGCCTGTGACAGCTACGATGAGGTCTGTCTGCTGGGGAGATGCATCCCAACAGCATGAGAGAGGCATTCCTACCTCTTGCCCAAGAAACAAAGAGTAACAGGCCCTTACCCCCAGACCTCCCCTGTCCTTAGCATTCTCTGACCACGCCGAGAAGCAGCAGAGAGAGGTGTTACACCAAGGACTTTATTATGGCCTGTGTCATTTGAGGCTTCTTTCCTCTGGGGCAAAGGTGTCATTGCTGCTCTTCATGCTGCATTTGATACTCTGGGGAATGGGCTTTGGACCAGAGGGAGATGTAAGGAGAGGAAATCTATCTTGGGACTGAAAGGTTGAGACAATATATCATATTAATATTGTTTTTTTCATGCTTTTAATATCAATCTGACACTCAGTCAAGGGTTAGAGTTTCCCATTATACTGTTCTAGCATTATCAAAGCCATGGTAAGAAAATATCTGAATGAAAAGCTACTGATACCTTCTTTTTTTTTCTCCCCTGTTGATAAAACAGAGCATTTTCAGGCAACAGAAAGAGAGAGAAAGAAGAAATAGATCCCTTTCATTTTTTTATTTTCCATTTTTTTCTGCTGTAGTAACCTTTACACCAGCAACCTTTCTATTCTCTTGAGACAATCAATTTTCTTGTTTAAAGCAAAAGGTACAAACGATGAATTATATCACTGCAACGGAACTTTCCCAGAATCATCTCTTTTTCTTCCTTTAGTCACTAAATATAGAAATACTATTAAGAACTGGAGAATACGATTGAAAGGGACCTTGTGCATGCTCTTGTGCCACCTAGAGTGGCAAGAATCTGTTATTCAGTGTATCCACAGCAAGATTATTTTAAGTAAAGAAAATTTATTGCCAGAGGTTTCATGAAACTTGTATTTTATTTTCTTTATTTTACTGCAAGAAGATGTTGACTTTCTAAGCTATTGCTTCTTGACAGAATGCACAGATTATTTTATTTTCTAGGATACCACTGGTTAAATCTATGCAGTCCCATTAACAGGTCTGAGTAAAAAAAAGTGCATAATTTTTAGTACAACTGTACAGAGAACCAGCCCTCTCAAAATTGCCATTCAAGGTAGTTCCTGCTAGACAACAGATTTAAAAGATGACTTTGACACACAAGCTAAAACCAGCCTAGTCTTTGGCTCATTCTCAGAGATGAGAATTAAATGTGTCTGTGAAACAACCCACTTTAGATAACGATATGAATATTAATATAGTGTGCATGCACCTTTGGTTTGGCAAGTGTCCTGAACCATGATTGTGAGAAGAGATGTTGTTGTGGAAAAGGAAAAAGTCATGACAAAGCAAGGAGTGAAGTCTTACCTATGGAACACATGAAATTATTTTCTTGCTCCCTTCAGCTCTCCCACAGTCTCAGCTGAGATCTCTGCTCCTTCCAGAAAAATGTGGACAGAACTCAGACTATTTGTTAGTCTTAATAACATGAACTGTGAATAAAATTGCTCAAGTTGAAATTATTCCTAAAGAGAAAACAGGAGAAATTGCATGTAAACAGTCTCCAGACGGGAGGCAGATTCCAGCAAAGAGAGATAGGATAGGAGATGGAGCAGGACAATAATTAAAGCAATGAGGTTAAAAGTATTTTCTGATAGCAGGAACAAGGTACCAGTGGGTTAGATTACTCTCAGAGGATTGCCAGCATTCAAGAATTTTGAGGACACATTAGACAGATATTGATCAAGAATAAAAACAGATTCATCAATCCTTCCTTAGGACAGGGCTTTACCAGATGGCCTAGGATGCTATAAGATTCTCTGACAAGTGATATTAGTGCAGTCTCTGGTCAGTCACAACCTCTACACATCACACACCATCCCAATTACTTCCCTTGAGAATTTTTTATGCATGGATAAGATATGTGCCCCACGACTGTTCACCTCTGATACCTGTAACTGGCACTTGAAATCTCTTTCTGGGACCACTTTCAGAGGCCCCATTGAGTGGCTTCTCTGCTGCTTCAAGAAGTGTCAGTGATGAAGCAGAGGACTTCTCCCATAACTGCCTCCATACCATGGTAAGGATTTGAAGCTCTGCCTGCTATCTGGATGGCAAGGTAGTTGGTGATTGGTAACCTCCCAGTTAACCAAGTACTTCAGGGCACGGAGTTGGGAATTCCAGCACTCCATGTGGGAAACGGCTAGTTAATTCTGGAGGGAAACACAGGATCTTTCAAGAAGGATGCATCCCAGGGTGAGCCAGTTTATGTATACCATGTGCCATCCAGTGTCAGGGCTGCCTCTTCCCCTGCTGCCCAGACACCAGCCTGTACCTGAAGTCAGAGAAGTGTCATGTCACTGTCAGATGAGGCACAGGAGGCTGTAACACATTGGAGCAGCAGAAGAAAGGTGGCACATGCTTGACTGACGCTGACAGACTGATATTTGACAAGTGAGTTTAAAATGGAAGAATTTTTCTTTATGCTGTGGAGCAATTTACAAACATTCACTAAGCTTCATGGTACTTCTCATACCATCTCCTTCTGACAAAAAACAGAAGATAAAGTTCACCAAATACCTTCAGTCCTGGCAGAAAGAAGAGGTGTCTTTGTGGTGGCTGGACACTGGTGGTCAGTGGCTATTCTTTTCCCACCCTGCCTTCAGCAGGATGTCCTGAGCATGTTTAGGTGACTCATTGGGATGCCCAGCATGCCCTGCTGGCCAGGCTGACATGCAGGAGCTCTGAGGGACAGCAAGCAGTCCTTCCACTACATTACAGGGGAGGAGCTTGTGCGCACTTATCACAGAAATGGGCAGGACAGAAACCCTGGACCAGCTTCCAGAGCCCCATCCTCAGGCAGCTGGGAGGTGCATGCATGCATTCCCACTGCTATCCCATCCATCACACTACACATATTCTCACAGGTCTGCAGAGCTGGAACAAAAATTACTTTGTTTATGTCTACCAAATTAACGCAACCCTCCACCTTAGGTGTAATTAGACACAGATGTGTCATAAGCTAGGGCAAGTGCCAGACCTGTGTGAATAATTGTTGTACAACACCAGCAAAGGGCAGTGCATCAAAAATTAGCAACTTTGTTGTAGTCATAAATTGGCTGTTTGCCAGTGAGGCATTATTTTTGCCTTTCCTGCTTATTGTTGGGTGTGTGTTTGTTTGTTTCCCTGCAGCCGCACAGAAATTATGACAAGAATTTTGTTTGTCTGAGGGTTGTTTTTTGTTGTTGTTGTTTTGGTTTGGTTTTTTTTATGAGAACCACTGAATTTCCAGACGCCTAGCACTTTATTTTATTTTTACATCTTTGGAGGCTCATTCCCCTTTCAGTGAACACTGTGACACTGAAGACATTGCCCTTGAGTGCAACACGGTGCACTCGGGAGCTGTTGAACCCGGCATCAGCACAGATCCAGTGGTGCCTGCTGTTTTCTCTGCCCTATGACTGAGATAGCAGCACCAGCAAACTTTTGCATGCTGGCTGAAGAGAGCAAACCTCCATGGTCACTGTCCTGCAGAAAAACTCCAGTAGTGATGCTTTAATAACACAATATTCTTGCCAGGCTCCAAATGTTTTATCAGAGCTCAGCAGCTGGAGTGGTCTTTGAGAAATAATTCTGCACTTCTGGAGCTGCTGGCAGCTTCTCTGCCAAATGTTTTCCCCACATAATTTCAAGTCTCTGAGTGTAGGCTTTCCCCTGGCAGGCAGCAACTGAGCAGCCCACGGGAGCTGGCAGATCACAAGTAGTTTTAATTTTCTTTTTCTCCTGCTTGAGTGACAGACAATCTTTCCATGGTAAAATCCAGCTCAGAGAGAGGTTTGACTCTGGGAAGCTGAAGAGCTGTGCACTCACAGCAGTGGGATGGGCATTCATGGATATTCAGCAGCCAAAAAATTCTGCATGCTCTGGGGTAGCATCACCATCACGGGAGAAGAGCAGAGGTTTTACATGATATCTGAAAGCTAGGTCAACATCATTTTTAATTTGTACTTGGCTTTGGCAAGGCCTCCCTAAAGCTGTAACATTACTTACTTTTTTATTAATAGCAGCAATAGTATTGAGGACTGACCATTGACTTGGGAAGGACTTTGAATTTCTCAGTGGTTTCCATAAAAAGGAGAAACCCAACAAAAGAGAGAAACCGCACATCTTGGTTATTACCTGTGGGCAAGTGAAAAAGAACAATATGAAGTAGTCATGGAGTTCTTATGGCACAGTAATTGGAGAACCAGCTACAGCTGGTTATACACTGGGTGCTACTGAGGCAAAATTTCAAAGTATTTTTACAGGGGATGAGCTGATGTCATCAAGTTAAGAGCAGATGTGATTTATCACTAGCTAGAAATCTCACCCTGTTATGTGCCTCTGGTAGTTCTTTAGTTATTTATTTTCTGACATCGCTTTTTAGGGCTCTACATGTTCCTGTATCAGCAGATATTGATCCCATAGCCCCAGAGCTCTAACCTGCTACCTGAATGCAAAATGTGTCCGTGGCTCATTGTAAGACTCAAAAAACAGTGTGGTTTTATTTTTTAAAGAGGAGACTGTTCTCATTTTTCTTAAATATAATTCTCATTGTACTTTGGAACATATGGTCTGTATTTGGCAGATGCTGAGTTTTTTTCCCCTGCTGAGTGGTTTTTCACTCTGCCCTTATTGCTTCTGGGCAGAATAAGGGTACTTGCCTGTCTATATGTCAGTTTATTTTAGTCGTTTCTAAAAAGCAAGTTACATGACAGTCCTGTAGTGACACCAGTTATGGTTACTTACATGCTGAGCTTGTAGGAAAATACAACTCAGCATTATCACAAGTGCTTCTTCCTTTCCTTACTCTCTAAATAGGTCTGGGGATCTGAGGTGATCCCCATACCTATTGTGTAAAACTGTAATGTATATATATTTAGGAATTAATTTGATCCACTGGCGAACATTAACTTTTAGAAATGATTCTTTAAATTTAATTCTGGCACTAAGTTGTGACTTGAATTGTACACTGTTACAATTTCTGTTCAGTCAAACTTCACATATAAATCAAATTTTTAGAAGACAAGTGTCTGCAGAATCTAAGAACCATCAAAGTATTCCTCTGCAGTTTATTATTATAAAGTGTTCATTTATCTTTAAAGATGTGTAATAAACAAGCAGTGTAAATGCTTTAAAATAAGGTAATGGCTGTTAATATTCAAAAATAGTTGGTGACTTATTTCTCCTTGTAGAAAGATGACTCCCCTGAGAAATGCCCTGGTCTGAGCAGGAGTGCACTTGATGTGGATCAAATATTAGCTGACTTGGGTTTGGGAGGCACTGATGCCAAATAAGCTTCACTGATGCCATCAGCTAAACTTCCTCTGATTCAGAAGTACAAGATCTCACCTCTAGAGTCTCATCTCAAAGTGGCTGACTACTTTTAATCGATCCTGCACACATCTCTCTTGGCCTCCATCTCCTTTATTCCATCATTCCACCCATGATGAAAAATGCAAAGTACTGTGGGTTTCCCTAGAGCCTGCCACTAGGAAAGAAATTCAGGACAACACTGGAAACAGCGGTCATGATTCCTGCCATTATAAAGTGCTAAATAAATAATGAAATATTTAGTTTTAATCACAGTTCATTTCTCTTAGGTCAAAGAAAATATTCTAAAAGGGAAGTAACTTATAAAATTAAGAATGTGATGTGAGGAAGTCTGGTTAAATTTTGTAGTATGAAGATTAACCAGAAAAACCTCTAGATCACTATATAATTATTAAGGAAGAAGAAGAGGAACAATTTCAGAGAGGTTGTATTTTTGTAAAACAGCTTGAGAACAGAATTTGTGATGCAGCTTGTACGCAAGCACTTGGTCTTGGTTTTCCCTCATTTTCCTACCTTAATCCCCAGCCTTTTGTTGAGAGGTAGAGGTGGTTGTAACCTTGCAGTGTAAACCTGTCTCAGTGTTTCTGTTCTGCATGACAATGGTGTCACATTAGTGTCACTGATATGTCATCCCAACAGTCCTTTCACAGTAGTAGTAAACCTACTGGATAGTGACTCTTGCCATGTAGAGATTCCTAGAAAAATCTATTTCTAACTCTGGTGAATACCTCTGAAGGACTGCAAACACTTGTTTTAAAAAGAAACCAGAACTTTTGACTTTCTCCTTTGTTTGGGGGCTTTTTTTTTTAAAGATACAAAAACTCATCAGTTAAATCTCCCATCTTTTGCTGTTTCCATAAGACATTAAATGCTCTCAGTAACTTTTCCCAGATCCAGTGTGCCTAAAACACTAAATACATGTGAAACAGTCTTGCCTTTCTCAACTGCGCAAGGCCTGTTTCCTTAAATATCTCAAAGCAGATGACTGTTTACAGATTCTTTTAAATGTTGACTATAGGACTGACTTCCTCCCCACCCCACTTTCCCTGTTTCTCTCCCTCCTCTTCCTGACTCCCAGCCTCTGCTTACTAGCAAACAACATGCTAGGAAATCCATTCCAGTGCTGATTTCCCTTCCATTTTCACTCCCTCTTCTCTTTCTCTTTCCTTTTCCCTTATTCTGTGCAAAGCATTTGCAATATTTAGTTTGCCGGCAATTTAAGCGTCTGCAGATGCCTTAGAACAACAATGACACATAATCTGCCTCCACACAGAACCGATAGGGTTACGCAGCTGATGGGAGAGTTAAAATCCCTTTGAAGAAAAGCCACGGACACACAGAAGGGAAAAGTGGCTGCCCCTATCTAGAAATATTCTCCACAAACAGGACACGGGCCTCCATTCTTGCTTTAAGAGCCTATTAAGTATTTGGGTGTTGCTATTGCCCGCGTGGCTTTTTTATATGCCACACTGAATACAGCTCAGCATCTCCCCTCAGTCTCCAAGGGGCGAGGCCTCTGCTGGGACAGCAGGCTCAGCCAGGCATGATGGCAGGACAAGGGGACCGGCTGAAGCAAAAGGCTTTTGGATTGGGAAATACTCTGTCAGAGAAAAGGGAGAGGTTGGGAGAGGGCAGAGAGGGGAGCAGGAGGCGGGGAAGGGGAGCGGGACAAAGCAGACCGGTGGGTATTCAAGGCATCCTAAAGCCCTCAATAGGGCATTGTCCCCCGGCGGGCCCGCCGGCGGTGGGGCCGCGGCCGCCTCCCCGGAGGTGGCCGCCCAGCTGAAAGGTGGCCCGGGGGCCCAAGGTGTCCCTGCAGGCACAGCCCCCCTGCAGATAGGGGAATATGGAGCGTCTTCCCCAAAATTCACGTGCTGCTGGCTGTGTTTATTCAGGCCCCAGCGACCAGCTGTCAGGAGCCAGTGAATGAGGAGAGATTTTTTAATGATGGCGCTTTCAACCATAATGATCAGTTTGTGTTGCTTTCCATTTTCAAAGCTGATTTTTTTTTTTTNAAAAAGCTGAAACCTTCCTTTTCTGAAACATGAAGCCCCAAACCCTCCTTTGCATGTGTGCTCCTCTCCACTCCCAGTGGAGGAGCTCATTATCATGGGCTTTTCAGGCCCACAAAGACAAGCTCTGCTAATACTCCACAGCCCCTTTTGCATGTTCATTCATGCCTCTTTTTAATTATTATTTTTTTAAAGTCAGTCTAGTTTCAGCAAACAATCTGGGGTAAGCATTTTTGATTTGGGCTTTAGGAGGAGGAAAGGAGGAGGGAAGATTGTTTCACATCAGGGGACATGGTAAAGCTTTTACTTAACTACAAGCACATGATATGCTCACAGAAATCACTGGGAATGCAATATACCTGCCAGAGGCTTTAGTACTCTTCCCAGCTCAGTCATTTCACAGTGCAAGTACCACAAACTGGTCACCTGTAAAATATGGCAAACGGCACTTTCCTGCTTTGTACAGTGTTAGGCACCTAAGAAAGGGCCCATAAATGCCACGTAACATTACTATCTGCATCTATAAACTCAGCAGTAAGTTGGAGCACTTTGCAGCATCGATGTCCTTCAGCATGAGAAATGGGTAGAAAGGGAAAAGAAGAAAAATCAGGATAAACGAGCCATTTAAAACATACTTGATGTTAAAAAAATAAAATCCAGGTGATCTGACTGCAAACACTACTTTGATCTCATATTTTTACATGTTTGTTAACTTATAGAGGAGGAAAGACTGAAAGGAGACTGAAACTAAGGAAAGGGCTTCCATTGATTTTAGACAAGCCAGCAGAGCCTGTTGCACCAAGATAACAAGGTGCTGGAATGCAGTTCAAAACTGCTACAAGATGCAGATAGTGCAAAATTAGTGGCAATTGCCAACACAGGGTGTGTGTCAATCATACCCTCACTGTTATTTGAAGATGTTCCCCAAAGTTCGGACTTGACAGCTCAAGGGTTATTCCTGCAGCACCTGGACACCTTGTTTCTCCTGTGGGATCCAGACCAACATGCTTAAGCACTTTAGTGATACATCAGTCAAAGAAGAAAATGGGATTACTCAGAATAAAACCAGTAAGACCTGAGCAGGAAGAAACCTAAAAAAGGCAGCAAAAAGGTTGTGAAACACCAGTCAGGAAAAGAACCTGACTCTCAGCTGGGGGAAGGGGTGTTGTCTTATCAGTAAAATCTGTTCCTCTTGTTTAAAACTGGGGAACTCAGGTGGACAGCAATGTGCTCATTGCTGTGCGGCTGCTACAGGGTTATATTTTATAGTGCTGAGTGAGAAGGAACCAAATCCCTCTGAGGAACAGACAGGCCTTTAAACTTACAAAAAATGCTAATACTTTCCATAATGGTCCAATCGTGTTCATCTACTTGTATGCATTCTGTAAATGAAGACTAATAAACACTTGCTAAAGCAGAATGGTTTGATTTTGGTTGCTCATGTGCTTAAAATTTGCTGTCTGTTATTAGTTTACAGAATTGCCATTGCAGGCACAATGAACTGGAGCAGAAGTTTTATCAGAGCTGTCATTTCACTTCCCTCTCTGTGGCCTTAGTATAAATCCAGTGCAATTTAAGATTGCTTGAATTCATGCTGATGAGTAAGATTGATTGAATTCAACAAAGCATTTTACACACATATCAAGACTACCTTGTGCTCCAGTCACACTTCCTCTTCTCCATCAAATCCCAAGTCACAATCTGAACCTCCCTTACCATGCTGGCACATCTTGGAAAACAGTTACACCAGAGATTTGAGGTTACTGATTTTACACTACAAAAACTTTTCCACCGTTATAGCTTTATTGTCTTAAGTAGCTGTTTTTCTTATTTCCTTTTTTTTTTCTTTTTGCTGTTTCTGTTAATAAAATTTAAAAAAAATATATCAGAAACTTGAAACATGAACTGAACCTTTTTCTAGATGGTCAAATGATCAGAAAAGTCACACCAAGAGACAGGAGAAGAAAATCAGATGCTGGGCTCAAAGAGAAGGATCTTCTAAAAGATTAGACAGAAAGGTAGGACCCAAGAGTCACAAATGCTTTTGTTTATTATTTCTCAATCACAAATATCTGGATACAGAAGAATCCTCTAAATAATAAGGAACATGGGTCATAAAGGTCTCTTGAAAAAAAGAAAAAAACAAACCTGTCACCAATCCCCCAGATGAGAAACTGCAACACCGAAATGAATTAATCTGGGCCCCACTGCTGCTTCTCACCAATCTATGGGGATGTGACAAGGGAAGTAATGGGGGGCTTAGTGGGTGAATGGGAGGATTCCAGCCATGCTGGGGAGCTTAGCCTTCTCTCCATTCAGCACAAGCATTGGGAAACTGAATACCCTGGCTAGGGACTGCCTGAGCTTGTTTTTCCCTTGTGTGGAAAACACATAGGGCATGGTCTGTCCTGAAGAAATTAGAGACTGAGAAGACCAATTAAGTCATTCAGCTTGACTCCCTGAGGCCAATTAAAAGACTGTTCTCTCTCCTAGATTCTCTATTGTGTTTTTTTAGTGCAATTTTAAAAGTCCCAAGTGACACTGCATTCATTATTTCCCTGAGGACACTACTCCACAATCGAATATATTTCACTGTCAACAAGTTTTTCTTGAAATTTCTCTTAAAATTTCACTCTTAATTTTCTTCTATTTACTTAGTTGTATATAGATTTTTAGCTATAGTAAAAAAATCATCTTTGCTTTTGATGGAATCTCTCAATATCCTGTTTTTATTATAGTTTTTCCAGAATGAGTTTTACGATTTTTTGGGGGGGCCCTTCCTAAATTATGTTGTTAGGCACCTTTCCCATACACAGTGTATCTGCTGTATGATCCAATATTCCAGATGAAAGTTCTCACAAAACTTGGATGCATAAGATATTTAAGATATTTCCCCTGCCCCTGCAACACACTGACTGTTGAGGGCAGTTTTAACTCATGTCAGCTCACACTAATTTCTCTGCCCAGTCTCATCAATGACTATCTAGCATCAGCACCAGTCCCCAATCCTCTTTCCTCTGTGCTTCGAATTATATCTCCGAGTGTCTATCAGATCATATATTTTCTAAAATATCACAACTTATGCTCATTTTTTTCAGTATTAGATTTCCCAGTATGAAGTAATGCATAGTTGTAATAGCTATCACATCACATGATTTTCATGGACAGGGTCTTTTTGTATGTCCAGTGGTATAATGCAGGATGTTAATAACTCCCTTTTTTATTATTCATCATTACACTTTACTACTGTCTTTTACGAATTTTGATATATACTACACTTTCCTGTGTAAAAATATCTCAGGTTTTAGAAGATATTTCAGGAAATACATTGTGAAGAATTCAGACAAATGTAAGCACACCCAAATAAGGCAGTGAAAGTTCTGATCTTTATTTTTGTTTTTAATTTCTTTTTTTTGGAGATGTGAAGCATTTTCAAGGATCCCACATAACTTTTTTTTTTTAATAATTTGTATAGATACAATTATGTTCAAGGCTTTTGAAGATTCTCCCATCCCATGTTTATTTCAAAAGCATTTGATGTTTAGGTAGCAGCATTATTAAGTAATTTTTTTATTATGCTAAACCATACTGTCATCTAAATGTGCAAACTTGATGGGAATTACGTTTTCAGACTTTTTTTCATTCTTCATAGCAAATGTTATGTTGAAAAAACCCATTTCTTTGCTGCAAGTTTTATGAAGTCTGTTCCTGCATTCATGCACAAAGTCAGTGCTGATCCAGTGAGCACCACAAGAAAAATCGTGTGTATGGCAGCAATAGATGCCTGAATGATCCTGATTATTTGCACAAAACAAGGCATCCATATGTCACTGTTTAAGTTCAAATGAAGAAATTGTCAGGAAGACGATAAAGTCACCCAGATTTTCCAGCCTGTCTTATTCTAACAAAACCCTGCTTTGGCAAAATGTCTTTCTGGACAGAGGGCTCATAATCTCTTATGACAGTCACTGGAGATAGACTGTGTCAATATGAATGACTTTACCTTTTATAAATGCCATCTATATTATGAATGTTAATTTGAAGGTGACATAATTTTCTTGCAAAACTCATTAGTTTTTTATGCTCTTGGCAAGCAGCTCTGCTTTGATGATTAGACATAGTAACTCTTCTTTTAGCAAGGAACCTTAAATATTTGTCTCAGCTCTGTAAGAAGACATGATTAAACTTAAAGTTGTGTTAATGATCTGACACATCTTTCTACATTTAGCTATTTAAGCACAACACTTTAATTATGGCTATATAACCATCAATATCTATAATGACACATTGTGGGTAATGCTGTCAAACAGGATAAGCATGCTCCTGCTCTTTCAAAGCCTTTCTGATCACACAGTCCTTGTTACATATCATCTTTCATTCAGCACTAAATTACACTAAACCCTACCTCTCTGACATCTCTTTCTATTAGATGTAATGATTGCTCCTCAAAAAAAAAACAAAACAACAAAACACAGATTTTCCACTCCACTGTATGTTTTCTGGAAGTTGGATATTTTTGTCTTCAAAATTATCACAGTTATGATGGTCACTACAATAAATCCTCAAACAATAACTTCAAAGGGGTGAGGGCTAAATGTGCAAGGAAATTCAAGTGTCCCAAAGATTCAATATGCTACAGCTAAGGTGGGAGCATGGGTGTACATTCCATTTCTTACTGTATACATATTTCATATGTTTCCAGCTCTAGGCAGCAGATGTGACAACATGCTGAGGACCTATATTTTAACTCCATCACTTAAATTTTACTTCAGGAAGCTAATTTCTTTGATGGCTTTGGTCCTGGTTGACTAATTACACAAGAGAGAGGAAGGAAGTATTAGACTTATTTTACAAATGTGGAATCCACTATAGAGAGATTTAATGCTTGCCTAAGGAAATGTAAGAAACTTGAGGCAGAGTCAGGAAGGCCCATTTAAGCTGTTCTTCAGATCTGGATCTCCTTGGGCTCTGATTCCAGTGTCATAACAAAAAGGCCGTTCTCCCTCACTTGTCTCAGCTATGTCAGCTCAAAAATGGTCTAAACTGTTGAGACGATAGACTGTAACTCCATTTACTCCCTTTGTTTGTTTGTTTGTTTGTTTGTGGGGGGTTGTTTGCATTTTCTAGTAAGGTGGCTAATTCTCTTCTATCTAGATTTTTGTACTCTTACAATCCCCTGTTTTGCAAGTGCCATTTTGCAAGTGCCTTGAGCAACATAGCTAACATCTATCACAGGCTGTTTGTATCTTCCTTGTCTCCCCAGGGAAGGAGTGTTGTTTCAGTATGATCTTTGCAAAAGTGTGTGCTGCCAGTATTTGTGTCTGAGGAGGCAGGTGGAGGTGAACATGCACCTTGCCCTGCCAGCCATGCTGGTGAGGTTATAGTAGTCTCTGCTCTCCTGGGGACACTGCTGTACAGAGGCCAGACTCAAACCTTCTTGGCAGCACATGTAAAATTCTGTGTTTCTGTCCTGTAGCGTTGTCAGAGCTGGGCTGCTCCAAGGCAGAGATGGAAGAGTCTGAAAGCAGATCCAAGAGAGGTCTCAGAGGGCTGGCATGTCTCCTCAGGGAGAGGTGTCAGGAGAACAGAGAGCAATTTCTGACCTCACCTTTTGGCAGCAGCTTTGATTCCCCACAGCTCTGGCACAGGCAGAGTGGGCAGCATGGCTGTGGTCACTTGGCTGCCCGTAGAACCCTTGCCCAGGCAGCGACAAGGATTGCATTCCTCCCCGCCACTTTGGCTCCAGCCTTTGCCCATCCTCCAAGCAAACTGAGGACATTCTACCACATCAAGAGTGGTTGCTCTACCATCTCCCAGATGGATGTAGGGGCCATGAACCTCAGCAGCAGCCACAGCCCTTTTAGGTTGAAATTACAGGTTCACTCATGGAAACTGGGATATCCATACCCTGGAGCCAATGGGACCCAGATAATGTCTCTGGCTTTTAGGTGGCAGAGTTTAGAAAACACATTTAGGTAAGGCTGGAATTGTGGCCTCTTTAGAACCAAACGCCCCCCATCAAGTGTAGCTCTTTGCAAGCCTACTGACCATTCACACAAAGTTTCCCCAAATTTTTTCTCTTTTCAAAGAATATATCAGGTTTAGGTATAGGGTGTTCTCTAATGAAATATAGCTTTATTTTTAATATACCCATCTACCTCTTTTGGCCTACCACTTCTGTGTTGCTACCTACAGCAGACCTGATGCTGGCTTTTGCTAGCTTCTGAATAAACTCAGATCTATAAGACTGGATGCCAGCTGGCCAGAAATGAGGTCTACAATGTAGATTTCCTCAGCACTGGACTAACAGATGGTCAGAAAGAGGAGGCCCCTGTGTTTGAGTGTTGCACAGGCAGCTGATCTCAGGAGTGGCACCAGCTGTTGAGCATTTTGTTTCCCAGGCTGAGGAAGGGCATAGGCCACTTCTCGGGGCTCAAGCTGTGGCTCCTTGAGGATGTCTGTTACTAACTGAGCTGAATGAAAGTACTGAGTTCAGCCAGAATAGGTGGGCTGTTCACTGATGGGTGGAAAGGAGCTGGTCTGTGCCACTTGGAAATCTCCCTGAATGTGCATGATCTTATTGGCAAAGTGGAAGTGGCCCTTGTCTAGAATTCAGCTTTGTTACATACCATGGCCATCCAAGTCTGAAGAAGTACTTTTTCATGGTGTTCAGCAATCTGGGGTTTTAGAGGTCAACAAAAAGCCTCTCTTGGCTTATTTGTTCACATTCATTGTAACACTTTCCTTCCTGCCCTTCTGGTTCTCTCCAACTGTGACTTTGGTTAGACCTTCAAAGTGAGGTGCTTGCAATGATGAGATATAAATGAGCCAAAGCTGATCCCAAATTTTCCTTATTGATTTGTTGCTATATACATACATATNTAGGAGAAAGGTACACTGACATTTCTGCCATAGATAAATCGGCCCTAGTGTTCATTCTAATATGAATTACATCAAAGTGTGGTACAGAAAATATGTTGTCTTTATGAGATCATTTTGGAAAAAAAAAAATGAGGCAGGATTTTTTTAATTTTAAAAAAGTCCACACAGCAACATTTTTCGTCATTCCCTGTTGAACCCTCAAGCTGACTCTTGAAAGATAACAGCAGGTTACAGGGAGACTAAACTGTATCCCACTCTTACCAGTAATGAGCCTGATGCTGACTAAGGCAGTATGTCAGGAATACTTCTGCAGATCAGCATGGCAGAGTAGCAGTCTCCCTAGACAGCTGTGGCTCTGGGGAAACACTGTGGTAAGGGAACTTTTATGTCAAAACACATTTATGCTTAGAGAAAGACAACAGATAATTTTCAAATAAGCTCAGATAAAGACAAAGTTAATTTCTCACTTGTTTCACCATGGTAATTTGGAAAAATAGAGGTAAATTCCAAGGTCTCAGTGATTCAGAAACTGGCAGCTTTGTTAGTGTGGTAGAAATCTATACTATAGGCACTTACTTCTCCTTTCCTCTTTATTCCTGTCACCTCTGCCATTGGAATCAGATACTGTCCAAATTGAAAACAGGTATCTGATCCAGAAGAGCGCATTTCCCATTAAATGCAATGAATCCTGATGCAACCCTATTGGACACAAATGAACTGCAGAAAATGAAGGAAAAAGGCCGGTTTGCAACGTAGGTGCAGTCTTTTAATATGTCTAACTGAAGACCCGTGTGGCTGCAGAAAAAAGGCCAATAGACTGCTATTACTGCAAGTGCTCAGCAAACCTAAATGCCTTCCAGAATTTCCATCATTAAGTGCAAAGAACTAGGATCAGAATCAATTCTTTACCAGAGCTGGGTTGTTTTTTTGGGTTTGTTTTGTTTTATTTTGTTGTTTTGTTTTTTAATAAGGACTGATACTTGTTCATAAGAGAGTTTGAGGGTTTTTTTTCTTTTTGAAGAGCATTTCTGACCTGTAAGATGGGCTTGACCCAGTTACCACTGACAGTGGTAAAAGTCAGCCATAGTTGTACTGAATACAAGATATATGCTTGTGCCCAGAGGAGGTAATGGGAGTTGGATCAGGTCTCATGTGTGTGAAAACAGGCCACAGAAAATCTATTGCTTTAATTGCCTCCTAAAAGATTGACATGGCCTAATTTGCTTATGGTTAAACACAATAATTTATGATGACTACCTTAAGCATTCAGCACCAATTACTAAACCTTCTCTTACCCCACTCCATCCCCTCCAAATATAATTTTACTTAATTCTGTTCATAACAACAGGAACATTTGCAATCCCTCAGAACATCTCTTTGCTTGAAAAAATAATCATTAGCTAAACTAATTCCCAGGTAAAACTCTGTATTTCTTCCCATACATATTCTATATTGAGATGCAGCGCGCTCTGGCCGTCACTGCAATTTTCTGTGTTTAATGGTTGGAATATTTCACCTCCCTGTTAAATATCCCTTTGCCCTTTGTCGAGTTTGTTGCCTAGTAAATTGCATGTCTAGCTTTGAAGCTTATGTTGCTGCACCCCTGCTGCTTTAGCTCCTTATCTCCATAGGATTTGCTGTAGCACACACAGCCAGTGGATGAATTTGCACATATTTGCAGTGCCTAGCCTTGACTTTTACTGCTTGAATGTAAATGAAAAAGTGAAGGGAAAAAAAAAAAAGTCATTTCCTTTTCATGATCAGCAATTCATCATCACTAAAGCACTAGGAGGAAAATAGTTATCAGCTTCCCATTTTAGGTTATAACTTCAAAGCAAACCTTTGATTTGAATGCCAGATCCTGAATGCTGGGGAAAGGAGGGGCAAAGACAGTGGGGAGAGGAGGGAAGGAAGTAGGAGGGACTGGACCATCACTTTGTGGTGGTGACAGCTCCCACCATCATGGAGAGAAGAACAGCTTGCTAAGGTACCAGAAAAGTCATTGGTTTCTCACTTGATTTGTTCATGCTGATTCAGAATTTAAGAGAGGCATTACAAGTGTCCATATTCAA
Source organism: Cisticola juncidis (assembly GCA_013400215.1). Lineage (NCBI taxonomy): Eukaryota > Metazoa > Chordata > Aves > Passeriformes > Cisticolidae > Cisticola > Cisticola juncidis. The sequence goes on from VXBR01010516.1 coordinate 1,755,317, forward strand.
ATCCATTCTTACAGTCAAAAATTACTCTGATTCTTGTGGAAACGATCTGCCTTTAGGGTATTAAATACTTACTTAATAAGTAAATGAAAAAAACCTACCTTTTCACATTTTCACATTTTCACAAACTTCTGGATGACTGACAACATTCAATCCTCTAACTTGCGCCTTTTTTTTTTTTTTTTCATTTGGAGCAGTTAAATTCGGCATCTATTCATGGAAATACTTATCTTTGACAAATTTCTATTAAAATATTAGACATTTTGTGTCATAAACAGCCCATTTTATTGCTACATATTTTTAGAGTAAGGTAGAGAATTTAATTCCCTGCAGAGCTTCTTTAAGGGCTTTAACTGCCTGCCTGAGCCCAGATCCATCTTACAGGAACCTGTTTTTCTGCTTGTTATAGAGCAGCCCTTCATGACCTCCTTTGCTTCCTCCTTTTTTGCCTCTCTCATTCTCTCTCCCACTTTTTAAAATTTTATCATTCCATAGCCAGCACACTCAAGGCTGTTTACAGCACTGATACCTTGCTGCATTAGTGCTGCATTGATAAGGGTTGAAAATAATCTCAGGAACTCATGCATAACTCTCACTCCTTGTCCTTTCTGACGTGTAAGCACATTCTTTTTGCCTGAATGAAAGGAGAATGTTCTGTATACAAGCTCTTTCCAGGCCTTGGAAATAGGTTCTGCATAGGTGCCTTTGAGGACTTTGGTCTTTTTTTTGTGTCAGTCTCCTGAAACTCTCATATAACAAAACTATGTTATTCCTTCATTCAGGCCCATTGTACCACCAAAAATACTGCTTAATCCATTTCCTCTGATGGGAGGAAGTGGGCTGTTGGTTTTTGAAATGTACATGCTATTCGCACGCACTAGTTATTCAGTAAAAATCCCTATTGAAAGGCCATTAATATACATGCTCTGGAAACACGTATGCAGAAGTCTCTTAGGCTTTTAGAGAGAGATGGAAAGCCTGACTCCTTGGAGTATTTTGTCATTTGTTTCTGTCAAAGCACAACTCAGTGCCAGATCACATCTTACCACAGAGTTGATTTCTACGATAAACAGATATGCCTAATAAGACATTGGCAAGATTTAGACTTTAAATCACAGCCCATTCCAAACCCTAGGCTGCCTATTTAGAGTCTTCACCCGTTTCTGTACAATGCCATCTTTAGTGGAGTAGCACCCAATCTTCTTTCTCAGCAGAACATTCTTTTTGGCAGGAGGGTGTGAGGGGTAATTAAGGGGCCCAGACCCCAGCTGTATTGTTGGTAGTCCTTTATTTGCAGCCTGCTGCTGCTGTGCTCAGCAGAAGGAGGAATGCTCTGCCTGAGGGATGCTCTGCCCCAGCGATGCTCTTGGACTAGGGCTCGACGCCCCTTTCCCCTGTCACAGAAAGACAAGAGCTCCCCCTGTGCTCTGAGTGCAGACTGTGTGCTCGGAAGAGGATCTCTCCTCCTTCCTCTGAAACCCACACTCATTTTAAATGAGATAGTTATGTCTGTGGGAAGGTGACAAGTCATAGTTGGCATAAACAGGGCCTAAAACCGTGTATCTACCATTGCAAACAGGAAAGAAGGAACGCAGAATAGCTGTTTTCCTAGAGCCATTTGAAATTAGTGGAGTCATTAAAAGCTTTTATTCAAATAAATAAATTCATAAAATTGCCTAGAACTCAATAGTGCAGGATGTCTAATCAATAGTAATTCATTTTCAGAATCGCCGTCTGCTTCACAAGCCAGGAACTGCAAGAAGTAAATCATGACAAACACTGCACGCACAGACAGGATCCATTATATCACAGCAGGGGTCACACTGGAATCACTTCATCTGTTTTTAAGGTTTGAAAGCCCAGGATGTAGCGGATTTTCAAACAGGCCCATCTGTGTGATATTTCTGGCCACAGATCTCTGGTTTCCCCACCAATGGCAGTAACTAGATCTCTGTGATATACTCCATGCCACGGGATGGATTATTTGTATTAGGAGTAATCTTCTGGTGACTCTGCAGGTGTTTGTACTTGGCAGAATAAATTAAAGGGCTGTGCCTAAGCAACTTTTTTCTAAACATGATTTTGGCTTGAAAATTATTGGAATAGATAGCTCAACTTTTGGAGGTGTAGGTCTCTGCCCTGTGCTATAATTAAGGACTAACTTCTTATGCAAAAGGAGTAAAGATGGAGTGGGGCCATTTCTCCATTTTTTTTTTTTTCTGCTGAGCTTTTTAAATAACAACAACAAAAAAGCTAAATGCCCTTAACTGAAATTTTCTGACAGCAAAATCCAGTTTGTTTAAAGTCCTGGTTTTAATTCTGTCCATGGATGATTGTGAGAAATTCACTTTTGTAGTTTGGAGGCATTCCACCTGGAAAAAACTAGCTCTGGAAAATGAAATTTCCATCTGTTAAAAATGGGAGGGAGTGGAGGGGGCAGGGCAGGGAATAAATGATGGTCTATGTAGATTAGGGCCAACATTTTCAAAAACAGGAACTAAAGTTAGCCTTGTGTATTCATACTCAGACACAAATATATAGTGCTTTGGGAAATTGTGCTAAGCCTCTGCTCACTCTGCTTGTTTAACTTGACCTCATCGTTTCAGGCTGCAGTCAGCTGCCCAAACGTGGGTGAGAGAGAAACTTGTGCTCATCCTTTTTTGTGACAGCACTAACCCACATCCAATAGAGAGGAGCCTGTGTTTCTCTCTTCCAACAGAACAGTGAAGTGTCAGTCAGTCTAGAGCCTGTGGATCTGTTCATGGATAAAGGCTAAAATCTCTAGGTGTCTTTGATGTCTAGAAGGACTTTGGTCTGTTTAGGAGACTGATTGAGAGAGTCCCTTTTGAGGCAGTCCTGCAGGAAAAAGGAACCCAAGAATTCTGGGCATTCTTCAAAGAAGGAAATCCTAAAGGATTTAGGAGGAACAGAGCAGGAGCAGGTTGTCCCCATAGGCCAAAAGTTGAACTAGAGGGGAAAAAGACCAGCCTGACTGAACAAAGAATTTTGTCTGGAACTCAGGAGAAAAAAGAAAAGAATATGACTTTTGGAAGAAGGGGCAGGCCACTCAGGAGGACTACAAGGTTGTTGTGAGGTTATGAAGAGGAAAATTAAAAGGGACAAAACCCAACTAGGACTTAATCTCACTACTGTCATAAAAGTCTATAAGTTTCTATAAATACCTCAGCAACTAAGAGGGCAAAGGAGAATCTTCATCCTTTGTTGGAGGGAGAGAAAAACATAGACATGAGAAAAAGGCTGAGGCACTCAATGCCTTCTTTGCCTCAGAGTCTAATATAGAGACTAATTATGCTCTGGGTAACCAGTCCCCTGAAGAAGACAGGAAGAGGGAGGAGAAAGAAGCCCCCAAATCCAGTGGTAAAAGCTCACTGATCTATTACATCACTCAGACATATTCAGGTGTATGCGGCCAGATGGGATTCACCCCAGTGAGGGTGAATGAGGTACTGAGGGAGCTGGCAGAAGTGCTCACTGAGCCACTTTTCATCATTTATCAGCAGACCTGCTATCTAGAGGAAGGGCCCAAAGGAGGATCCAGAGAGCTATAGCCCTTTCAGCCTGACCTTCATGCCAGGGAAGGTCACAGAGCAGATCATCTTGAGTGCCACCAGACAGCCCTCACACGACAACACAAGGGATCAGGCCCAGCCAGCATGGGCTTATGAGAGGCAGGCTCTGCTTGGCCAGATGTCCTGGTTTTGGCTGGGGTAAGGTTAATTTTCTTCACTGTGGCTGGTATGGGGTTGTGTTTGGGATTTGTGCTGAACAAATTTATTGACAAAGTTGTTGATAATGTAGAGATATTTTTGTTATTGCTGTCCAGGGTTTACAAAGAGCCAAGGCCTTTTCTGCTTTCCATACTGTCTCACTGGCAAGGACCATGGAGTTTTTTGGGAAGCTGGCAGGAGACACAGACAGGACAGGTGACCTCAGCTAACCAAAGGTTTTCCAAACCATGTGACATAATTCTCTGTATGTAAAGTGGGAGGAAGAAGGAGAAAAGGGAGGAGACTTGGAATAATGGCATTTTTCAAGTAACCATTACACATGATGGGACCCTGCTGTCCTGGGGATAGCTGAACACCTGCCTGCCCATGGGAAGGAGTGAATTAGTTCTTCAGCTTTCTTTTTTGCTGTGCAAGGCTTTTGTTTTTTCCTATTAAAGTGTCTTTTTCTCAACCCACTAGTTTCCTTTACCCTCCCAATTCTCTATCTGATCCCTCTGGTGGGAGACTGAGTGAGCAGCTGTGTGGGGCTTGGCTGCTGGCTAGGGTTAAACCACAACACTCACCTAATCTCCTTCTGTGACTTGATCTCTTTCTATGGCTTAGAGGGTGACAAAAAGACTATGACTATTGTCTACCTAGAATTCAGTAAAGCTTTTGACATTGTCTCCCACAGTGTTGCCCTGGAGAAACTGTCTTTCTATGGTGTGGATGGGTATACTCTTTACTGTGTGGAAAAAATGGCTTGATGGCCAGGGCCAGAGAGTAGTGTCTAAATCCGGCTGATATCTGGTCACAAGTGCTGTTTGCCAAGGCTTAGTACTGAAGCCAGTCCTATTTAATATCTGCATTGATGGCCTGGATGAGGGGATCAAGGGGACCCTTAGTTCACAGACAACACCAAATTGGGCAGGGTGTTGATCTGATTGAGGAAGGAATGTCGATAGGCTAAATCAATAGAATCAGGCCAGTTGTACAAGGTTCAACAAGGCCAAGTGCCACATCCTGCACTGGGGTCATGACAATGCCAAGAGGTATTAGAGACTGGGGACAGACTGGCTGGAAAGCTACTCAGTGGAAAAGGATCTTGGGATGTTGGTTAAAAGCAGCTGAACATGAGCCAGTGTGCCCAGGTGGCCAAGAAGGCAAATGATATACAATGATATACAGGCATCCTGGCCTGTATCAGCAATGGTGTGGCCAGCAGGACCAGGGCAGTACTGTAGTCAGCACTGGTGAGGCTGTGCCTAAAATCCTGTGTCCAGTTTTGGGACCCTCACTATGAAAAAGAAATTGAGGTGCTGGACTGTGTCCAGAAAAGGGAAACAGAGCTGGGAAAGGGTCTGGAGAACAAGTCTGATGAGGAATGGCTGGGGGAGCTGGGATTGTTTAGCCTGAAGAAAAGGAGACTCAAGGGGAGACCTCACTGCTTTCTACAACTACCTGAAAGGAGGTTGTAGCTGAAAGGGTGTCAGTCTCTTCTCCTAAATGGCAAAAAACTAGAAGAAGAAATGGACACAAGGAAAACCTTTCCTGTGCCAGGAAAGGTTAAAATTTTAGGAAAAAATTCTTCACCAGTAGGCTTGTCAAATACTGGAACAAGCTCCCAGAGAGGTGGTTAAGTCACCATCCCTGGAGGTATATGAAAGACCCATTGTTGTGGTAATTAGGGACATGGTTTAGTGGTGGACTTGGCAGTGCTGGGTTAATGGTTGGACTCACTGATTTCAAATGTCCTTTCCATCCTAAACTGTTCTATTATTCTGGGATCCTATGTGTCTCTGTCAAAAGCGTGGCTGGCTATATTTCCTCTAACAGCAACTTCCACAGGAAAATTACAAACCCACAAATTTTTGCTTACTGTTTTAATTGCCTACAATACATTTCTGGGAGCTAAAGTGAGTTTTGTAATTGGCACACGTAGCTGGTTCTGAAAGACCAAAGTAATGGCAATTTAGCCAAGGCCACTTAGCACAAAATTAATCCTCCTGAGACAACCATGTCCAAAATGTCAAGGGACCTGACTGTGCTTTCAAATCCTTGTAAACAGAACACAATTTATTTTAAAAAGTTATTTGACTGCAGCTACTCCTACTGTCTCATGTTTTCAGGTCTAAAGTATCACTAGACGAAAACAACTGCACCTACCTAAGCCTATCTTTGATTTTCTGCAAGTAAACAGCTTCATGGAGGATATCAGTGCAGTACAGACAAGCTGTGTTCTCAATGAAGTGTGCACAGAGCATGATATCACCTGGATTGTAACTTGTGAGGAGATAGAATCATGCACTGATATATTAATCTTCTCCAGCAAAACTACTAACCTAACCTTCCTGAGCGAGGATTGAACAATGGCCCTAAAATATACTGCAAATAATTCAGCTTTCCACTGATGTAAGGGAAGTGCAACTGAACTCCATGAACACTTATCATATCAGACTCACAGTGTGTAAGTGTGCAGGCACATTAGTGTCAGTGCCTATGTCTGTTTATCCAGGAAAACTGCTGTCATTCAGGAAGGATGCCTAAAGGTTCACAAAATTTAACACCATTGTTCATCTGTGGCTCTTGTAGATATAAAAACTAATACACCAGAGGAAATCCTGACCCCATGGAAGCTCTTTTCCCACACCATATCTAGCTTGAAGGACAATTAAAGCAGCCTGATTTATGATCCTAGATTTGTAATAATCTTGTACTTCTTAGTCAAGAGATTACATCCTATTAAATACCTTCTCGCATGAAGCATATATGCTACAGTTTGGTGGTTTGCTGCTGTTTGCCTTTAGCTGTAAGCATTTGGCATGATTTAACAGTTCAACATTTTCTCCTAACACCAGATTTCACAAAGAACTTGCAAACACTTCCCTGAGGCCAGGACCTGAAACTCAGGCACAGCAGGATTTCTTCAACTGCGGGACCGGACTTTCCCATGGGACATTCTTCTACAAAGCCTGGGCTGGTCTGCAAAATGGGAGTCCCACTCCTGTACTTTAACGATTTTCTCCTCTAAAGTGTTAGTACCCTGCCAAATGACTTAGAGTGTTCTTTCTCACTTTGACGCTCTAAGGTGGTGGAAAAGAAAGGTTATACAAGACTGGGGTCACAAATGTACACAGCAATCAGGCGAGGATTGTCACCTTGTTTTTGAAGGTTTTTCTAAGCCTTCTGAATTGTTCTTCATATTGAAGCCAGAATTTTTACTTTTAGCACACTTTATACTATTAAAAATGGCCATGTTTTGCTAACTGTCCTTCATTGTTTACATATTTCTACAGTAGGAGGATAAAGTTGATTGACAGTGAGCTTGACCAATGTGATTTGAGAGAGGGAAGATTCCATCATCCAATCCACAGGGCCCACAGGAAATGTATAAAACTGAGTTTTATAAGTAAACTCGCCCCTTTTTTTGCTTTGCTCATCAGCGTGTCCTCGTGCAGTTCTTTTTGTGTCATCTGTGACAGAGGATGATTGTCATCCTCGAGAAAGGAGAAAGAATGGATGAAGACAAAGGAAGAGAAAATGAAAAAGGGTACCAGAAGGATAGGCATAGACTGCAAAACTGAAATTTGGTTTCCTTGTGCTTGCATAATGGCATTATGTAGAAAAATGTCCTCTTAACCCAAGCGCCTAAAGAAGGATTGTTCTCTGTGAGTCCTAAATGTTGAGGATCTAATAGCAGGCAAGCTGCTGTCTTACTCCACTGTCAAGTATCCTTCTGGTCCAATCTTATTTTGATTTGCATTGCTTTTGCTCTAGTTTTTCTCTGAAAGATGTTACCTAAAGGTGTGTCATAAAGTAGTTGTGGTTTCACATTTTTGCACCATCAAGATATGTATGAGTAGCTGTTCAACAAAGATTTAGGTAGAAGTCTTTTGTCTCTCCCTTCCCCTGCAGTAGCATGAGACTTGCAGCAGATGCCAAACAGGCTATCCCACAAACAAAAGGTGTGAAATGATTTTGCTGATGTAACCTTGCACTGTAATCAAAGAATGAGGAGGGAATAGAATCAAGTTACGCAATACTGATGAAATCACTGTAGACACACAGGGTAAATGAACCAAACCATTGCCTTTATTTCTACTGTAGCTGAACTAGTGCCCTGTATGTAAATACCTCTACATCTGAAGAAAATATGAGTAGCCACAAGAACTTTGCATTTCAAAGCTACTTCTTATTTTAAAGGTTACATTTGCTGCAGTGCCATAAATACAAAGCTAGCTGTGTTTTGAGCTGGAACAAGTACTAGCCTATGAATACCAAGTGGTCTCAAGACACCTGGTGACTTATGTAGCTGATTGCTAGGGGAAGACAGGGTATTTTCCATTTTAAGTGAGGGAATGAATGAAATGGATAGCTAGCAATGCACAGAACAGCCAGTTCAGTAATCAAAAGAGGAAAGGGACCTTGACATAGTCAGTAAACTTCAACCTGTAAAGCTTTCAAAAACACACTGTCTGTTACTTTGGAAGCAGCAGGGCATTTTTGATGACTATAAAGATTGGATATAGACTGCAACAGAGATATTTCCACATTGCTAAAATATCCAACACTAACATAGCTACCTCTAACTGAATCTTGACATTATTGTCAATTTTTTCATGGCACTTGCAATTGGGTCATGATGATGAAAACAGCTCTTTATATGAAGGCTCACTATGACTGGCACAAAATCAAATATTTAGTTATCTGTCGTCCATTATATACTGAAATATTTTATATTTATGATGCAATGAAATATTCAAGCTTAATGCTGAGACACATATCTTAGTCTTAGAATTCTGCGAGCTCTTGAAAATGTACTTTGCATACACAAGATGTATATTTCATATAAAAAGTTGTGTGCTAAAATATTAATATTTCCCTGAACTCTCTTCATTGTATTCTGCAGAATATGACATACTTAAATGCACTCATTACATCTGGCTTCCACTAAAATGTGCTGTATCACTCATCTTACTTATGTCATCCATGGTCTGTCATTCTCAATTGAGCCCACGCCCATCCCAGCTTTTCTGCACTTTGTCCAGTTGACTCAAATCATGTGCTGATCTCTAAGAAAAGCCCTGAGAAACAAGGTTCATTTTATGCCTGTCTCTGAAATGTACTTTTACTACCATGTACAAACAAATCTTCCTGAAAGTTCCTTTTCTTTTGACAATAACGCTTGCTGTTCAGCTTTCCTGACAAGCAATGAAGATTTTCCTTTTCCCTTCCATTTAATTCACTAAAAAACCTGATTGTGCTAGTTAACAATGAAAGCATATCAAACCAAGACAAAATGTTTAATTAGCTCTTAGCCACCACATTATAGCTAACTGAAAAGAATCTTCTTTCTAATCTATGAAAAAAATGCTTAGTTATCTTACTGAATAAAAAGAGAAGATTCTTACTGAATAAGAAGAGACAGCTCCTCTGCAGATCTAAAGATCTTTATAAAATTAATTAAAACAAGAGAAAAATGAAAAAGGATGCAGGAATCCGAGAATTCTATCATATGTTATGTGAGCATACACAATCCATATGAATTCCATCTTCAGTAATGAATTAGCTCTCCATGAATTGATGCCATGATAGATTTTTAATGTATTTATTTTTTCAGAAAAGTTTTTTTTTTCACTCTCTTTTTTTTTCTTTTTTCTTGTGTGCATTTGCAATCATTACACTACTAGTGCAGAAGTTTTCATCAAATCACTTTGAAAAATGTGTTTACCCTTTCCAAAACAATTTTGGAAACTGTTTCAACATCAGTAAAATGCGAAATGCACTAACTTCAGTCATTACTCATTATGTTACTTGAGTCATGGACAATTACAGTTTTGTCCTAGTCTTTTCTGATTAGCCCACAAGATGTTTGACCAAGATGTTCAGATGTGGTTATTGACCCTAGCTACCCACCGGGAGGCAATTTAGAAGGATCTAATTTGGACACAATCTAGCCACCAGTCCTCTTCATAACTTAGTTTAGCTGTCAAATTACCGCAGTTATTTTAAAAACTGCTGACCTTCTGAGATTTTTATTTCTTTAGTTTAATTTATTTGGATCTGGTTTATAATAAAAGTTCCTTCTTTGTCTTCAGTGTATTAAAACTATGAAACTCTTTCAGAGGTGAAGGAAATGTTTTCATAAGTGTACAACAGTAACAATAATTACCTCTGATTTGTTTTTATTTACAGTAAACTTTAATTCTTAAAGTATTATCAACAGACTTAAATGGAAAGCAGAAGTATTGTGAAAAGTTTTCAAGTAACTTGCAATGTCTCAGCACAAAAGGAAGAGTGGAAGAGAAATTCGGAATGATAATTGACTGCTTAGTGTTACAACTCCACCATGTATAAGCTTCATCTCACGGTAAAGGCAGCCAGCTATATTGCATTGTATTCCTTGTATATTGAACTGTTTTGACAAAGACATTTCATAAACAGGTACACAGTGGATTCCAGAATATAATACAACAAATATGTGGCAGCTTTATAAACATTCCTGTATATCCTGCTGTTTTTTATGTGGGGTGCACATTTTCATTAGGTAACATACTTTTTTTATTCAGTATACATTGTATCAGTGTGGCCTCATGATTCTCCCACTGCAGTTTGCAGATTTTGTGTATATCATACATATGTTTTAGTACACAGTGTAAGAACACACAAAATATTGATATTCTTAGGGAAAACAGATGTATTTTCTGATTACTTCCTACGGCTGTGTATAACGTTATGATCTGTGGACCAGAGATGAAGTGTCAGTGTCAAACATGCCACTGACTACATGCCCTGAAGTTAGGCCTTGCTGAAATGGAATGAGGCTTAAATGCTTTTTCATCAGTACTCCAAACCTTGTAGAATTTTCATGCATCTGCCATGTTTGAAAAGATCAAGTGTATTGATGACATCCATTAAAACTCAGACTTGGTCATGTTTTGAAGAAATTCCTCCCAAATGGAGCCCATCCAGGGCTGTAAACCAGAAGATGTCACACTTTTTATTTTACACTTTTTAAATAGACATATACAAAATGAATAGATTTTACCCACTGGAAATTCTTTGCACCTGTAACTGGTTTCACAGAGAGAGCCTGTGGAACTGATAGATTGACGCAGGGGTTAATCTTTGGATTTTGAGTGCATGCAAGACGATTGCATCTAGTGTAAGGAAAATTGTTTTTCATTGATTCTTCCCATGGTGAGTAACTAGCATGTATCATCCTTTAAAAGCAACAGATAATAATCCTTGTTCTCATAAATTCTACTGTTACATTAATTAGTTATGATAGCTAAAACATTAAAGTGCAGTTATGTATCTCCCTGACCAAAACAGTGAAAAAGAGAGTAAGGTAGACATCATTATGCAGTAACAGAAGTGCTCTAAGGTACTCAGAGCCAAACGAGTCTGAGTCCTAATGCTGTAATTCTGACTCCATCCCCATGCTTCAAGCAAAGAAAGCTTGAAAGCTTGTGCAGTCTACACTAAGCCACCACTCTATTACTTTCTTCTTCCCAGGAATTTATTAAAAATGCACTCCTGATTGAATTAAAATAGAGATATATATCATCAGAGTCACTGGAACTGCTGAACACCATAATTTCTCCCTCTGATTCAAAGAGAAGAGCTCATTTTCCTATTTAGTGTGGCTTTAGGCCCTAACTTATACAAACTAACTTAAAGCTTCAATTTAGATGTGGTGACAAGAAGGTAAGAGCTCTGACCCTTCAGAGTTTTGGAAGACAGGACTAAGTCAGGTTAGTCACTAGTCAGGTGCACTACCTTCCCTTCTGTTTCAACTTGGAATAATAGCCTCCCTATTTTCCTTCATTAAAAAGATCCTTCTCTTCTCACCCTGCAATGCAATTTCTTCCCTTTGGTGTAAAAAGGCTAACACCTCTGCAGTCATAGCAACTTGTCAGCCTAATCTCACTTGACTTTACATTTTATATGAAAAGTGCTTTATCATTCTTGTAGGACAGGACCTCCACTCCCTTTTTAGTTAGAGCTAAGGGTCAAAATTCAGCCAGGTATGCTCAGGTCTACAACAACTTTTCTTGTTTTAGTTCAATGGCTCAGAAATACTAGCAAAGATAAATTTAAATTTTCTTTAGAAATCACTGAATTGAGAATGATTCTAACTTTTTTCCTGTGTTTCTCAGTGGCTGGATCAGAGAAAACACTCTTGTCTGGACCATTCCCAATTTCGGTGTATCTCCTTACAGAACAGATATCATTATTGCTGTGACACTTATGCTAGACATTTTCTCTATTATACTCAGTTGTAAATGGCCTAAAAATTGATTTTTTTTTCATGATTAGTTTCATTTAAGAACTCCTGAGAAATATTAATATCCTTGGTAAAGGACAAAGTGGTGAGCTGCAAACCTAAGTAATCCTCTAGGGATTTGACTACCTGCCTGTTCTCCTTGCTAGCAAATCTGTGCACTTTTCAAACTGAAGGTTACATTAACATTACACAGAGAAAGTCAATTAATTTAACAAATTATCAATTTCTGGAGTTTCTTGAACATGCAGTAACATATACACAAGGCAGCTCTTTGTGATCCCACAGATGTCCTGTCTTCAATGCACAGCTTCATTAATCATGTGCTACGCATGTTATTGTCTAAATTGCAATGCCATTTGAGACAGGGAAAACGTTGGGAAAGAAGTGTTGCTTACCCTTTCCACACTGATAGAGATTTCAAATAAACAGAGGGTTTAAAAATACTATCAAGTCAGTGCTGCAAACATTTATTTAGTTCTTAAAACTGCTTTAAAGCCCAAACAAAATTATTTTATGTTACTGTATATATTTCTAGAGCAAAAGTGAGCATACTCAGCTCTACATATCCAGTTCATTCAAGAAAGGCTGAAATCTGTAGTTACACCTCAGGAAAACAAAGGTGTGCTCCTAGGTTTGGTTTGCTCTCCTAGCCTCTGAGAAATCAAGGAAATGCTACTAGGGTTTGCATGATTCTGTTACAGTGATGCTGCACATGATCACTACTCTTAGTGCAATGTAGACACAGGCACTGGACTGAATTTGCTTCCTTGCTGAACACTGAGTGAAGCCAGGGCAGCAGTATTCCATCACACAGATTTTTACCACATCTCTGTTCTCATGGCCACTGGTGGCTGCTGGCTGTGGTCTCCATTTTCTTACACTAGACAAACATATAAACAAATGGCTATATATAAAAGTCATTTCTGATCTATACTGTGGGAGAGCTGTGGTAAATTGATATGAATTGTGTACAGCCTTTTGACCTAATTCAAGGGTATCTGTTGCTTAAGGCTAGGACCTTCTGTGTAGCGCCAAACTAAATGTCAGCACTTGAGCAGCAGAGAGACTGTGACTTAAAACGTTTCCATTCCAACTATATCCCTAGCAGTCATCAGTCACGTGACATGAATATTTCAAAATGAACTGTTACCTAAAGTATCCTGTCAGAAATTCCCCATACAACTCTTCTCAAATGTAATTCGCATGCTCCATGATTCACAGATTCCATAATTTCTTTGCCTAGCTACCTATAAAAATTTAATAATGGACACAAGTTGATAAACATAGAAAGGATCCCAATTTTATCTCTAAAAATGTGGTGAGCAGTTTACTGCTTGAAGGACAGATAAAATTCAGAGAACTCAAGAGCAGAGGATAGCATGTTGAGCATTTGCTCAACTTATGTAAATTCTCCAAAAAACATCTGCCATTACAAATGCTTGGATTGCATGTAAAATAGAGCAAAACAGACAAACAAACAAACAAACTAATGAAAGGAGGATATTATAAAACAAAAAATCATAAGCAAAACTAAGAAAAGGATGCAAAGAAGGGTTTAAAGAGAGAGATGTGGACAGAAAGGTCTCTTATTCAATGCAGCCATAAAATCAGTATTACAGATACCCCTCTGGAAGGAATGTTACAATTAGGATCCTTGATCTGGAAAGGCCTACTTGTTACTTTAATCAAAATGAAAAGTGAGATCAGAAAGGAAGAAATGTTGTTTGAAACCAACAGTTTTGTTGGGTTTGAGGCTGAGGGAAAGTCATTCAGCCACTTCAGGCTGAATAGTGGAAATGACTCTGCACTGTCAGTTCAACCCTCATTTCAGTCTGATGCCTTATTAGAAGCTGACACAACTACAACAATATTTTGTGCTGCTAATAATCTTGCTTCTGTTCTGTACAGAGTGTGAGCAACCACAGAGTGCATCTGGAGATCATATCCCTGTAATCTTGCTAATAATTCATGCAATGCCTGAAAATGGAGAGGGAGAGAGTTAAACACTTGCTGCAAGTGGCTCAGAGCACTGCAAATTGGAATCGTGGCACATGTTGTTGAAGAAGTGGTCACATACCCTTTAGTCCTCCAAGGCATTCAGAAGAACACAAATTAAGCCCCTGGAGGATAGCCAGTAGACTTTTTTTGTAGATTCTATTAAAGCTCTGTGCTTAAAATACGAAAACATCAGGCAATTTTAATGCTCCAGCTGTAGACGAGGGGTTGGTGCATATCACAAGGGCCACAAATCCATGGACATGTCTATGGCTGCTACCTTTAACCTGTTGGTGGAGAAGAAAAAACATGCTTTAAAAACATGTTGCCTGTTGGATCTTTGTAGATCATAACAATCCAGAAAGCTACATACTTCTTTTTTGGGCACTGTTGATTGAATCAGATCTGAAAACTGCTTTCACAATTTTTTGCTGAAGAAATTCACATATGGGCTTATTTTGCTGCTTGCTAAAATTAGAGCAGATATTGTATCATGAAATGAAATTTAGTTAATGTGACCTGTTTTGTTACTAGATATTCAGATCACAGTGAACTTTCATTTTAAAATGATTAAGATTTTGAATATGAAGTCTTTTTTCAAAAGTCTAAAATTTATAGGTAAGCCGGAACAAAAATGTTTCACATCAGGTCAACATAGTTTGGGGGGTGGAATTTTTGACCTCTGAGCAAATTATGTGTCATTTACACAAATGTGAAGGGGTTTCAATTTACTTTTTAAACTTTTTTTTTTTCTGGTCCAATATGAAATTTTGAAGAAGTCTACGGAAAGAAAACAAAGATGAAACTTGTTTGCAGCAGTTCTACATTCCTCCCATTTTCTCTGTTCTTTTTCCACAAAATAACAGCACTTGAGAAATTATATGTAAGAGACATTGAATATGAAATACTTAAATCTGTAGAGTTAATTCTTTCCATGGATTATGTGACAAAATGTCTGAATAAAAACACACAATGCTTTTCTCTCTCTTTTTTTTTAAATTAAAAAAAAACCAAACAGTATTTCAAAGATTTAAAAAACCCAACAAAGTAAGAATGACTTTTTGTAATGACATCACTTTTTTTTTTTTAACCTGGTGAAGTGAATGAAATCATCTAAAAATTTTTATGAACATTCCTTTAACTTTCTAGAATTCAATTGACATTTTCTATTTGTATGAGTCTCTAAATTATGTTTCAACTGTCATTTTAGCCACATGGAACACAGGAAATTAATTTTCACGTATTTCAAGATTCAAATATGCATACGAAAAACAACAAACCAGCCTGGAACAGTAAACGCTTTTTCTACACAGCACCATGCCCACCTTGCACATTTTTTCTAATCGATTCAGGAGCATGAAATAAAATATTACAGAGCTACAGCTAGTGGGGTGAGAGAAACCAAACCCAAATCCCCCAAACCCCTGCATCAAAACCTTTAGTGCTTTAGGTAAATGCGTATCTATTAAGTATATTTCTGAATTAAATCCTACAGGGAAGAAAATGTTAGGCGTTGCTTTGCAATTTGCCAGATGTTTCCAGGTTATTTTTCTCTTTCCACCAGAGTCAAGTTAATCATGTTCAATAGGCCACCCTGCAAGGAAGAGTAAAAGTAACTTCCTTAGACAGCTGCTTTGCATAAAGTGTTTGCTTTCAAGGAATATTGTGCAGCCTGGAGATACTGGAAAGTAACAACAGAATAAAGAGGGGGAAGGAATATCTACTCACATAACACCACCCTACCGGCTATCTCCACATCCCTCCAAAATGAAACTAAAGCATTGTTTTAAAGTTAAGGGCGGCCAAACTGAATTCATTGCTGACATTTAAAAAGCCAGCTTGATTCACTGTGAAATACTGTCACCTCATTTTCCTTTATGACTCTAACTAAGAGTTAGAGTAGGGATACTGTCTGAATAGACCTTAACATGTGACTAAAAAATAGGACAGTTCGGAAACAGGATTTGCAATCTATGGAGAAAAAAGTACAGTGACAGTGTCTTAGCTCAGAGTGCAGGAACAGACCCAGGTCTGCTTGCTAACTGACTTTTATATTAAATGATTATAGTCTCTATCCTCCAACTTCTTGAAAAAATATTTCAAAGCCTTTGATTACACATGGAGAGATTTAAGGCAACTCAGCTGGCAAACACATTTCTGTCTGGGAAAACCCCCACATACATCAATATAAAAAATGCAGACATAATTCTAGTGTTGAAAACTTCCTCTGTTTTTATTGCATAATTATTGTTTTTAAAGAATCTGATTTTAAAAGAGCCTTACCAAAACTATGATTTTATAACAAAATAAAGGAGTTTAAATTAGGCATAGGGAGTCCCCAGTATTACAGAATCTTCACGCTCACTATCATCTACTTTTCTAGTTTCTCAGGCTATCTTTGGAAAGCTGACATTATTATAAGATTTTCTTTATCTACTGAGTGCAGGTGTTATGAGCATAGATGTCATATTAAACTCTGACTTGTAATTACCAAAGAAGGTTTACTGCATGTAAAGTAATTGCTATGCACAAGCAATCACACATATACATAAGTCTAGACAGGCACACGAGGCACACATGCATAAATATACTTACACGTATGTACTCAGAGGGGGCAGGTGGTGGCATTAGTTAGTGGACATACAATACATTGGGTCTGAATACATCTCTGAATTTAATTGCAATCTTTTCTGTAGATAGTTTTGAATATCATTCCTGACTCAAAAGAAGAAATAATGTTGTTACTACAGAGAATGCTAAACAAAATATACTGACATTCATTGAGTCAGTAATGCATGAAACACAGAATTGCTAGTGGTCCTAGTGGATACAGCTGGGTAGTAATTTTGTATTAATATTACATTAATTATTAATTAATTATTAAATTTGCTGCCTTACCACACTTAGGAGCAGCAACCCATCACCAAAGGCTGCAGCACCCAGGGGGAACATCAGGGGAGAACATCAAGGACAAATCTTCAAAAGAGAAATCAATTTTCAGTCCTTGCCACTAGTTTTGTGTTCGTTTAAATTTTCCTGGTATCTAGTTTTTAATCCTAATGAAATGACTCCTCTGTATGAGTGTGTGCACATGTGTGAGTATAAAAACCTTCCAGTCTTCCTTGTGGTACTAACAAGGAAAAATCTGGGCACATCCCCATGACCCAGCTGGAGCTGGAGGTGTTTTCAATCTTCATTTACTTAGGAACCTTGGAACTTTTTCCAATAAAAGTGTAAGTTAGTAGGAGTGAATATAAACCTCCTCATTACTTTTTGCAGATCTCTTCTAGAAGAATTGCATGAATGAGCATTTGAAAATGGCTGTGCTTTATCCCTTTTATCACACAGTCACCACGATTTACTTAGTCCCTGGCAGGGACTCCCAAGTTGTCTGCCTCCATAAATCAGCAGTAGTCGCCTTAGCCTTCTCCCAGAGGGTTCAGGTTGAGGTGCATGCAGGTTGGGATAATTCATGGCAAACATGACAGGCCCCTTAAGGACTTTTTTTATGACTTGATAAATGCACAGATGTGCCAAGGTTTTTGTAGGTGAATGATACCTGGATGTTTGCTGCTAAGAGATTATACTTTGATATAGATGTCCAGTCTCTAAAAAAAGTATATTTTTCTGGATATATTAACAAATGTAGCTCTTGCTTAAGAACACTGTTGTATTTTTTTTTTTTTTTTGCATCTTTTATCTTAAAAGTAACATATGGACTAAAGCCCAGTATTCATCAAAACGACGTGAGAACAGACCAGACATTTAAAAATCTAGTCCATAAGCATGTTTTCCCATGTTTTGTTTAATCTGATTGTAGTTCTGTTGTGTTGGGAGAAGAACAGTAGGAGTGAAACCGTAACATCTCAGTGGCACTAAGATCTGAGTGGCTCTGAAAATGTGAGGTAGAAACCCTTGATTTGGCAGAGCTACATGGACAGATTTTACACCAAATGAGCAACCTGAGGAGCACATGTTGTTGCCCCCCCACCCCACATGCTCCAAGCACCCTTGTGCACATAGCATGTTCCCAACATGCCCCTTACAGCAGGAGCTGCTGAAAAGGGATGAGGGAGAACCAGGACACATCTCTCTCTGGGCTGTGAAGAGAGAGGCTGCGGCACAGACAACCTGCTGGTGCTGCACGAGGCTCAGCCATAATGTGCAGACTCATCCAGGCTGTTTGGCTGCTTACTCTGACAGCAGTAAAACCCTTAATTCACACTGGCTAATTTTAACCTGGAGGTTGTTCAGACACCAGCCTTTGCAGCAGCATGGACCACTGCCCTGCATCTTATCTCTTTCCTTGGCACCCTGGCCTCCCTGGAAAGATGGGAGGCCCACAACGTTCCTGCTGGCATTTCACTTTGGCATATGTACCCACAGGTCAGCAGAGACACAGGCGCTGTTTCTTTTCAGGAACAATGGATATAGTGAAAGAAGCAAAAAGACTCAAAAAAGGAGAGGTAAGGATATTGATTTGCTAAAGAAAAGTGTTACTCAGAGCCTGAGCTGGGATAATAGAACCGCAGGACACGTCCCTACACAAGGAGCAGCTATTCATGGCCCTCCTTGAAATGTATGGATTTAATGGCAGCTGTATTACCTTCTAAAACTGCCTTGTGCTATGAGACACGGTATGTACAGTAAAAATAGCACTCTCCACACAGCAGGTTTCTATTATGGGATTAACCAATTGTGCCCACATTGTAAAAACCTGCTAACGACTAGCAAAGGCAAATCTCCCCAAAGCAGCCAGGCAGTGAAAGAAAGTCACAAACAAAAGACTAATGACCTCAAAGTAAAATTCAAACCTGAAGATACCACAGAAAATACTTCTTAAAAGGCTAATGGTATGAAACTGTGTGAATTATGCAACTGAACCCAACTAACAACATCCATTGTTTGTTCCCCTTGTCCTATTCTGCTACTTCTCTTAGTGCCTGTGAGATTGTAAAATGCAGGGGAAAAGATTACGTGCAAAGTGTGTTTATTTATGAATTCCATATTTAATGATTCTTCAGCTAAACCAGAAGAGGCATGGATGATTTTGACTGAAGACAGTCCCCTACCAGTCCCTGCAGTGACTGAAGTTTTATGCAACCCATCTAGATAACTGAAAAAAATCAATTTCGTTCACTTATAGAGTTGACCGGGTCATTAATTTAATTAAACTTCAGCAAGTATAAAAAAATTTGCTTTCAGTTCAAATGGCCTCGTATTATAACCTTTTTTAGCATATGGTACCAGGCAGATTGCCAGCCCTATATGGAAGGAGAAATTCAGCAATGTGTTGCAATAAAGCTCCCTCTTGGCTCCTTGGTCAAAACTTACTTTCACCTAAAATATTCTTTCTTGCCCTTTCTTATTTCTAGGATCTCAACATAAAGTCATCAGCATTCGTGCTGTAAGATTAGATTTAATGTGTTTCTAAGGCCTCCTATTAACCTTTCAGAAAGTCTGACATTTCCTGATTCACCAGACAACTAAGTCTCTTTCTATCGGGGTAGACAGTCTCTTCTCAAATCACTTGCATGTGTCAATAATGACTCCTTTCTTTCCCCACAAGCTGGAGGAGAGTGGGGCCCCAGCTTCCTTGACTGAAGGGGGTTGCTTTTGCAACAGCTTGTGCACAAGCAAAGGCAGGGATGGAGAAATAATGTAAAGCAGCTTCACAATCAAAAGCTTCTGCAGATAGCCTCAAACCCAGACATAAGTGGATTGAGTAGTAGATAATTCTTTATTAAGATACTGACAGAAATGTAGTCTTTCAGGATGCTTATGAGCCTGAGGAAAAGCTGCTATTATTCTTGAGTTTCTATTCCTGCTGAGCCAGCACCTGTTTGCACTTTTCCCTCATTCTGGTCAAGCAAAGATTCTCACTTAGCATGTAATAAAATGTTGCTTTATTTCCCCTGTAAGCCAAACACATTGACATCATTGGGTGTGTGCCTGGTTTATGGCCTAAGGATTTGGTCTTTTATACATACACAATTATCTAGATCACTTTTCCCTCCTTTTCTCCACACCCTCCACTCCCCTCCCACCCCCAGACTCACATCAAAACAAGTTTCTCAGGTCTGTTTTTTAAGTTAATATATATTGAGTGTCATGTGCTGGTAGATCTGTTTGGTTTCCTTGAGATATCAGCGTGAGAGAAAATCTTTACTTTTTTTAGCCACTAGTTTGTTTTATAAAATTAGAAATTGCATGGCTTTGATGATCAACTTACTGGTCAACTTACTTGTCACCTGCAACTACAAAAATAAAAAAAGTCCTATAACCTAGATACCATGGAAGTTTTTGACTGAATTTGCATTTACATAGAATGATTTATCATCTGACAAAGTTCCAATTGTATAGAATTTTTGAGGAAGGACAAAGAAAAATTTGGTCTTTTATCCTTGATTTTGTGTTTCCTTCCCATAATCCAAGATGGCCCTCAAAAACATAAATACTTACAAATTTTCCCACAGATGTGAAGTAAAAGATATATTATCAGGAATTTATTGCCACAAAAGCTGAAAAAAATAATATCTTTCAATCTAGCTTTTTAATGCAACTCATATGTTGGTTATTGCGAAGAGGAATCCCCTCCTTCTTTCCCCAATGTCAACTCTAACTAAGCAATTGAGAGGAAGTACTGTTTTCTCTGTCTTCTATACATATATATATATATATATATATATGTCAATGTAATTTTATAGTGATCTATACCTATACCTTTCAATATTGATATCTATATTGCTACATTTTTATATATGTATTTACAGATATTAAAAAATCTATATATCTCCAAATAAATAGGCATATTTAACTATATATTAAGAGTTCACAGTAGGTATCACAACCAGTGTGCATTCATAGATTCTGGTATCTATTTATACAAACAGATTTTTATCTGTACCTTTTGACCTGCATATTGATATCAGTAGGCATGAATGCCTATTGACTTGATATCTGCTATAGCCTATGGATTTGAATATCTATTGATAGGTATTGGTACCTGTTGGCATCAAAACCTACTGGTAGTAGTAAAGCCTCAATACTTAAAAATACCTATATTAATGGCCACTGATAGCTGTCAATACTTATATATATGATATTAATACTTATCACTAGTCACTAATAACATTAATACCTCTCAATAAGCATTGGTACATTTTTCTGTCAATAGGCATTGATACCAACCAACACAGATCCCTTTTTAGATCAGTATGATAGGCCTCAGTACCTATTGGTTTGGATACCTATTGGTGGGTACTGATATGAGTAGGTATTGATACAAATTGATATGTCCAAATATTCATACCTGTTGATAGGCATCAATACCTATTCAATTTGATATCCATCTGTAGTGATGAGTATCTATATCTATTGTTTTGGATATTGATTTGGATCTCAATATGCTCTATTGAATATCAAAATCAATACCCTTTGATAATGTTTATCAAGATTCAAAACATTGAGCTATTGAAGCTTATCAATATCAATATCAATAGCAACAATATCTATTTATATTTGTAGCTGCTGGTAGTCATTGATACCTTCTGGTATTGTAAACAATGAATAAGTATCAATACCCATGTAGTTGAATGTCTATCAACAGGCAGCAGTATCAGCGGGTATGGCTACTTATCAGTACCTGTCAATATCAATAGTTGATGGTAACTTATGCCAACCCATTACTGATAATTTTTTTCATCAATACCTCCCGGTATTGATAAGCATAACTTTTTGATAATTTTTTGATATTGATTTTTGATATCAATAATCATCAATGTCTACCAATATAAATATATTTTTGTATCAATAGTCATCAACAGACAATCAATACCTATCAATTTTGATACCTATCAATGACAGCTAATGATAGGGATAAATATCAATAGGTATTGACACCTATCCTTATCAATAGGCATTGTTAGACATCCATATATACTGGTTTCAATGCTGATTTCACTATCTATGCATATCACTAGCTATCAATATTGATATCTACTGATTTTGGTATCTGCTGGTAAACAGAAGGCATACATAACTATGAACACCAGTAGAGCTACTCTTCATCATGCTCTAAAAGCTCCTTAAATTTCTAAAATTCAAAATATGTCTTTATTCATCTCATACTAACTCCTATGTTCAATCAATTTGACACAGAGACACTCCACACTTTAGAGACTCCTTCTGAGAAATTCTGTCTGCAGTGAAGCCCTGATTTGCACTAGGGTCAAAACATACTTCTTGGCAATGCTGTGCTGATAAGCCTTGATACAACAAGGAGGCCAGGGAATAGTCTCTGTTGTCAACAAGGACAATTTCCACAGAGTATTTTGATAATGCAATAATGTGTTGGAATAAAATGGCCTGATGGCCTGGCTCATATAGTGAAGGATAAATTATTGATATGAACTACATTTCTAAGACATCTTCATGTAAAGACTTACGTGACAAATGCCTCCATGGAGATAGCTCATGCATAAGTAGCATATATTTTCATTATTGATTTACTAAAAGGATATTATTGCTATTGCAAATGCAAGAAAATTGTCTCTATGGGTCAAATTCCATTTTAATGTTACTGCCAAGAAGGTAACAAATACACCAGGGATTTTTTAACCTTCCCATCCAGCCCATCACATGAACTCCCATTTAGCTGTTGGTTTAACTTTTCCAAAACCATACTGTAATATGCTGTGAGCTGCACCAAGTGTCTCAAGAATAGGATAATAAACAGAAAAGAGCCTACTCCAAACAACTTAAGCCTTAACAAGCTGGTGAATCATGAAAGATGTTAAACCTTTCTTTGCTGTGAGCATTTTGATTAAAACAGAAGAAAAATACAGAAGGCAAACACCAGATGATGTGTCACGTCTAGATGCTGAGCCTGTACTGAGTGTGGAAAATTAAATGCTCGTTGCTAATTCGGACACTCTCCCAACCTGATTTCAAGGGCCCAGCCCCACAGTTCTCCAGCAAAGGAAATGGACAAACCCAAAGACTTCAATCAGGTTCAGCCAAGAATCCAGACCATGAATCACCTCCCTGGAGACATCAGCCCATGGCTGTGCATCTGTCATTGGAACCTGTGGCCAGGCAAAGCTGTGGGGAGATGAAAACAGGCATTGATGCAGCACCACTTTGTCAGGGACTGATAGACCTAGAGGGTTGGAATGGGGTTCTGAGCCATAGACAGAGTGGGAACACTCCCAGAGGTCTGGGTAAAGACTGTCGACACTGGTGGTGCCCCTGGGATCATGACAGCATGAAAGCAGCGCTGCTAAAATTCTGAAGCTGGGCATACACCTGGATATGTATTGTGCCAGGGTTCCCCTACCAGACTGTAGCAGGTTGTAATAGATCACTTTGGAGAACACTAGCACACTTTTGTAGCCATTCCTGCAGAACCCAAACAATACTGAAATAGTGTCAAAAGAAGACCTCCCCAGCATGTTGGATGCATGGTAAGACCAATTAAGGGTGGGAATTCCGAAAACTCCTCTGAGAAAGGATTATGTGCCAGCAGGAGCAGAGTCAGTGATGAGACTATACAAAATTCCCACAGTGGTGTACACATGACACTGCTGGAAAGGAATCTGAGCTATATAGCTTGTTTCCTTTCAGATCATGAAGTTTTCCAGCCATGAAGAGGTTTAGTTTCTGCAGTTCTAATTGTGGACCCATTATGGTTAAAACAGAGTGTGATAATCCAAGATGATGTAAAATATATAGAGTGCATTCAGATTGCAAAGTGACATAGACATGAGGGAAAGAAATGCCATCATATTTAAAATATATTTAAGCTCCCAACTCCCAAATCTAAGTCTAAACATATGATTTTGAAATCCACACTATATAATAACATTTGAACATTCTATGAAGTATTTATTAACTGTTCATTACCAAATAAAGCAAATAATTATTTAAAAAGTGCTTAGCCATCTAAAATAATCCATCTAGATTTCGGTTCTGTTTTCATCCTAGTGATAAAATACGACAATGCATAAAAGATTTAAGTAAAGCTTTAAGAAACTCATTTTTCCATCTACCTAGGCCAATCCTTTTTATCTTTGGAGGGGCCACTTTCTAAGGGTTAGGAAAAAGAAGCCAAGAAAAGACCTATTTCTAGAAGTTTTATATTTGCTATACAGATGTACACTTCACAGAAATACAAAACCAGTAATACGAGTGTAAGGGAGAGTCCTTGCCAATAAATTATTGCACTGTTCTCCAACATTTCTATATAGAAAGAGCTGTATTTTTCTCCTGGGAAAATCTGAGGTGAAATACAGGGGCATTCTCATTGCTGTTCAAGTGAGCAGTTACTCTGTCCATGCTAGCTAACACTAGCATCACCCATAATCTCTCTCTGATTACCTTCATCAGACCCAGTCATTCTGTGCTCAGATGCTCAGCACAACCAGAGCCTGTGCTGTTTTCAATGCATCTGGGTTTTGCACCAGGACCTCATGATCCAGGTGCTGAGAAAGGCACACCAGGTGGAAGTGTATGTAACCAAGGGACAGGACTCCAGGGAGTCACAGGGCATTGGCATCGTGGTCTAGATGACACTCTCCCCTTCAATTTCCAATTCTCCCTCTTTCTCATGGCAAGAGCAAGTGTGTTCTGCCAAAGCCAGGGCCACAGGGGATGTGAACTACCCAGAGCTGGAATGCCTTAACAGCAACATCTCTTAAGCAGCTGTGCCAATATCACTGAGAGTCCAGAGGCAGACTTGAGTAGGTAATCTATACTTTCTCTACATGGAAGAGTCAATAAAAGTTAATAAATTGACTTTTTCTTGGTAAGTGATTTAAAACCATGAAGTGAAGGTTGGCACATAAACTCCTGCAGGAGTTTAAGCTACTACTGCTACTGCTACAAAAATTCTCTAGTTTAGGATTTTAAGGGATTTTTTCAGCAATTTTTGTATTAAAAGAATGAAATAAACATGAGAGCTAGGGTTTTTTAATATTATTAATTTGTGTAGCTGGCAGGTGCTTAATCCTTTGCACTTTAAAATACAAGTGACTGAAGGTGAGAAGATGCAATAGGGCAAAAAGATATTAGTGGAGGAAGAAGACAGCAGGCTACACTGTCAAGGGGAATATAAGCAGACCCTCTAGTCATTCTGCTCCACTGAGGCAGGTTCAGAGGGATGCATGCCCCTTCAACTCTATTTCTGCAGCTGTGTGTTAGATATATAAACACATATTCACACCTCATACACTCTTGGGGTTTTTTCTTATTTTAAAATATTTTATTCTTAGTTGTTGGAGGTTTAAAAAAAATTGGCTTTTTGTTGGTTCATCTTTTTTTAAGAAGATAAATTAATGTATTTCCTTGCCCACAATCAATACACTATGGAATAGCAAATTAAACTCTAAAGCCTCTTTGGTCTAGATTAATTCTAGCTAATTTTAAGTGAATAAATGAGACACAGTTTATGTGCAATGTCAATTTGGGTGCCCTCTGTTGTCAAGACAGAGAGACACGATACCTCCAGAGGACACTTAAGTATTAAAGTGGCTTGACATCACCCTCAGAAAGTGTCTTTCTGTGTCAACTAGCAGTAGAAGGCAAGTGATGAGCCGTAATCTGAATTTAGGTGCCTTAATTAGATGCCTGGAGTTGGTTGAGTTGATTACAGATTTATTTAAGCAGGAAGATGAATAGAGAACTTGTGAATAAAAAGTAAAAGGACAAAAAAATCAGTAGAACAGCTTTTCTTTCCAGACTCCAAAGGTCAGTTCAAAGACACAGAGAGGAGTAAATAAAAATAATATTTTAAAAGACTGAAGAAAAATCAATTATAAAATTCCTTCGAGCTAAGACATTTAACAACAGAGAAAATCAGTTCTTGTTTCTTTGTTTCTCTGCTTTGTATGACACCCTCAAAAGACCATTTGAAGTTTCAAAAATAATATTGTTTTAATATTAGATGAATGATTAAAGATGCTGCTAGTGGAATCAGAATTTTTCTCTCTTTCTAAAATAATGCAAATGTTTATTTTGCAAGAATAACCTTTGGCATGGTGGAAATCTCACTGAAAGTAATGGTAATTGTTCAAGTTAGACCTTAATATTCCATGTATTTCCATAGCTTTTCATTTAATTATGCTTCTTTTGAAGCTCTGTTATTAAAGAAAATAAGTGCTACTTTTCAAACACATCTGGAGTAGTGGCAAGGGACAGGGGTTCTCTGTAGCATTAATTTTTAATGTATTTTCACTCTTAAGATTGACCTTCCATTTATAAGATAAAAGTACATTTGAGACAAGGAGTCTCCCTGAGTTATTAATAGCTTATTTAATTATTCTCCTTTCCTTGGTAGTAATACTTCAGAAGGCATTCAGAGAAGCTGTATGAACACACTGCACAGCACTCAGAACATGCAGACATTTGTTTTATTTGTCCAGTTCCCTTGCTTTACCAAATTGTTTAAATGCAATTGCCAAACTCGATTGATGTCTTTCATTTTGTGGTATAGAGGTGAAAAGATGACACATCCTCTAAAGCTGGCAGGGGCAGAAATTACCAAGGTCACATTTCCAAAGCGAAAATTAAAAGCAGCAGAGCTCCTCTCTTGGAGCTACTTTCTCCTATATGGGATGTTCTTGGAGGCGCCCAGCACTTGTGCCAGAACAGCAGCACTCTGACTTCTCCTGCTGCCAAAGAAGGAGCTTGTGAGCACAGTCAGACCTCAAGACCTGGCTTTCCAAGGATGTCTGGTCCAGTGCTGGGCAAGCCAGGGAGGAGGTGGTGGTGCCACCTGTGGAGCCCTGAGGCTGTTGGCAGCTCTGGGATAACAGCACATTCTCATGCTGCTAGTGATCATAAAAGCCAATTGTACTGAACAGGGCCAGACCACATCCACCATAGCCTCAGGTGGAGGTTAGTTTGGTACAAAGAGAGGGGTGGACATGAAAAAAAGCTCTTGTGGGTACTGCTGTGGAAAGCAAATAAATTTGCCCTATGGTATTTTCATTTACCAAGAGAAACAGATGGAGGTGGGTGAACAAGCCAAAACCAGCTTTAATTATTACTCCTTTGAAAAGGAATGTGCATAGGGACTTATGCTGCAGTAATCTGGAATCAAGCTGGCAGTAATACCTCTGACTTTAAAAGATCCCCTAGTACTTGTTCCAACAGTTCAGTCTATTTTGCTTTTAAGCTCCTTCACCAACAGCCCAATACAGTTCAATTACACTCAAGCTCCTAAATCCGTGGAAGGATTTTAGAAGCATACAGTTGAATATGTTGCAGACATAATCTGTGAGGGCATTCAGGCAAAGAAGACTTAACACTTAAATTTGTTTTCAAGATTTCACAAAGACTTTCCTTGTATCTGGACAGGCATATGTGTTACCATTATGGAAGATGACTTTCAGAGCAGTGAGAACATTTCACAAGGATAGATCTGTGCATAACAACAGAGTATTATTTTCTCTAAATGAACTAGTTCAGTCCAATGGAAAGAGAAGCCAAATTGGTTCAAATTAAAGTTTGTCTGAAAATACTTCTACTTACTGTACAAACCTAGTATTTTCTTGACTGCTATTAGGAGAGGTATCACACTGTGATACCTAATGAATCTCAGATGCAAATTATTGAAATAACATAGAGTACTCAGGTGGGGATTGAAAATCCAGATTCATTTTGTGTTTGCTGAGAAGTCATTATTAAAGAAAAAATAATTATTCATTTCCACTAAGTTACTTGGAGACATTAAACACCACACGACAGAGATTACTCACATTTCACTGGCATCTAGGCCAGCCAGCCTCTCTAGTAGGAAATAGCCTCCCTATGGATGTATCTAAACAAAGTCGAACTTGAGGCACCTTGAGATGAGATGGAATAACAGAGGACAAAAGGCTAGAAAGCCATTAAACAAGAGCTGATTAACTCAAACTTTCCAAATTCCTGTCTAGTGTCCCAAATCACAAGACTGACTCTCCTCTGTGCTATGACTAGAAACTCAGGCTGAATCATACAGATTATACAACCTTTCCTCTTGATGGCAAGCAGCTATTTCAATTTTCCTTGTGTTGTTTTTTTTTTTGTCTTTTGTACTCTGATGGGTGCATGCATGGATTTGTAAGCCTCTCTCCTCTGAGGCTGCTTCCCCTTTCAGCTGCTCACCTTTCAGTTGTGTTTTTAAATCATGTTTCAACATTACCATCATCTGCAGGTCTTGGTCCTAAACACTGGGAAAGCCAGACTGGGAAGATTGCTCAAGGGAATGCAGCATGGTCTCCTCTTCCAAAAAGCTGAGTAACATCTAGTTTCATAGCTTTCAATGAAGGAGACCTTGTATATTCCCAAACTGCTCCATCCCTGGCAGGATCAACCCATACATAGTGTGTTGCTCCTGCTGCATGAGGTCAAAGCTGCTAATCTATTATTTTGTTGAAATTTGAGTGCAGGAGACACAAGAAGCTAACAGTGGAGAGACATGTAATTTATATTCCACACTCAACTCACTACAACAAAAACAGGCCAACAGTGCAGAAGAGTTTTGAGACTTGAAAATGAAAACTGGGCACTGGGATTTATTTTTCTATGGTGGTTTTGAGATACCAAAAAAAGCATCTGCAATAGGTGTAGGCCAAATACTGAATCTGTGTCTGCTCAAGTTTTGATTGCAGTGAGAATGGGCTTGGATAAAAACCACAGGAGGACTTCAGGATCTGGCCTCATGTAGGGTGTTTAGGGGAGTCTGGTTGTCAGCAATTGGGTCAAGCCAACAACTTCTGTCTACTTAAAATAAAGTCATTATTCTCAAACCCACAGCAGTGCCTGCTCCTGATGACTGCTGCAGTCACTGATTGAAACCAGAATTAGCCAAAGTCTTTTTTGGTCCCTGCTTCTAATTTAACTTCCCAGCTTTGTTATTTCTGGCTGTAAATGTTTTTATTCTTTTACTCTGAGAGAGAGTTCAAAGTTTTTAACTGATTGTGCCAAAGTAAGTTTTCTAGCCAGGAGCCTGTACTGCTTCTTGAAGTTGAAATTATTTGGTCCAGTCAAGAAATTTCTTCATTATTGAGGAACAACAGATAAAATGCTCTGTAGGCATTTCAGGGGTAATCACAGGCTAACCTGTCCCAGGATACTTAATCTATTAGATCATATTTAATATTTTTATCATGATAGTATCCAGAGGCCCCAGCTGGACCCCTAGTGAGACAGAAATTTTAGAAATGCAGATGTTTACATGGTATCTTTCCTGAAAGCTAACAATATAAGAGACGCCTATAAAAAGCATATTTTGAGAAAAACAATAAACTTGGTAAAACTGTCACCATAGTGAATAACCTTATTTGCTTCTATTACACTTACTTTTGTCATCTGACCAGCAATATCCAGCTTGTGCCAAATCAACTAGCAAAGAAATGGATTTTTCTGTGCAAAACTCACAGGAAATCTTGTAACATCACTTTTTTGCTATACTTTTGGATAGCTGCAGTTATTCCCTGTTAAAATTATTAGTACTCTAAATGAATGAGATCACCTACTGAATAAAAACACAGCCAAGCCACTCTCATAACATGATCTCATGCAGGCTTGTCTTCAAGACAAGCCCCCATGAGAGTTTTCAACATTTGTTCATCCAATTGTTGTATGTAACCTCTGTTCAGAAAGGAAATGTGGCTGACAAAATCCACTAAAAAAAGAACCCACTGGTGCCAAAAAAAAAAAAAAGTGTTTGTGCCTGAGTATTTTAATATATATTCTTTTCTCATCACCAAAAAAGAATCATTCATTTTAAACAAATCTACATAATGCCACTTCTTCATATACAAGGGCCGTTCATTTATTTCAGAGGGGGCTCATGAGACTAGGTCTTAAATAAGTTATGCATGAGTGTCTCCATGCCCTAGAGCCAAATATAGCAAAACATTCTCTCGTCTTATGGCACCCATACAATGCAGCACTGTCTGCACAGCTCCAAAACCAATAATTTGTTTGTTTTATCTACAAGGCAAGAAATCACTGTTTTTCAGAAAGGAATGGAGGCACCAGGAGAAGAAAACTTCCACCAGTTGAAGAGCATATTGGTGCTAAACAGGCCAGATGATTTCTTGTCAGATTTTCATAATCTATCATCCACTTGTGAAAACTCCCCCATACATGCATACATGTACTCCCCTCTCCTGCATACATGTCCCAAAATACAGAGGGTTATAAGAGACTTGTTGAGAGGAAGTGTGCACTGGAGAGGGCACTTGAACCAGGTCACTAAATCCCCAGACTAGCCTCATAATCACAAGCTCATCCATCTTCTCAATTCTCTGCCAAGGAGATCACTAGGAACTTAGACATTACACAACATTTACTTTCTGTCTCTTTGAAGAAGAACTTTGATCCTTGCAAGCAGACATTTTCTACCCAAGACAGCTCATTGCATTACTCTTTCCCCTTGCCCTTCCCCTTGTGCAGAGGCTAAAGAGAAACTTTGCTGCACAGACAGAGTGAAACATAAAGATGTGGTTCAAATGGAAAGCATAAGTGGTCAGAAAAAAAGAGAAGAAAATGTAGGGAAAAGGGGGAAAGAAGAAAACAGGGGATGGATGAGAACCAAAAAGAAAGAGACAGATGATGCTTCTGTGGCATGGGTTTTGAAAGCCTTTCTGTGAGGACTAATGCATGGTATTAGTGACATTCAGCACTCAGAAATGACACTACATTGGGTAAGCACCTTTGGACAGCAGACAGACCATGCAAAATACCTCATGGATTTTTAGCAAGTCTCCTTAATGATCTTTTATTGTTTGAGTCACAGATCACACTGAGGAACTAGTATAAACAGTCAGTACTAGTGTGAACCACCAGCAAGTTTGCACAAAATGCCACCTCTGAAGCATAGAGATCAGTTTTTCATTCTGTTGGATGTTTTCCTAGACAAAAATATTCTCCCTACACTCCCTCCAATTCAGATTTTCAGGATATCTCTGAAAAACAAGTTTTCTGATGCTGTAACTGTCATTTTGAATATCTTTTTTGTTTTTTATTTTGGTTTCTGAGGGATCATGCCAGCCAAGTGTGCCCACACTTTTTTAATGTTTCTGCTAGTTAGAAGTTACCTGAGCATGTGACACCCCCCAAAAGTTAATAACCATGTAAAGGGACAGGTACAAAACAGTGACACAGAAGGACACAGTGCTGCAAGTCTCCAGTCAGGTTTATATTCCAAGCACATGTGGCAGAAAGGTAGATGGGCATGCTTGGTCTGCTAAATCAAGCAAAGGAATCTAACAGAGAATTGGGACCAGGTGCTTTTTATTCTCTAACAGATGGTATGAAAAAAACCTTCTCGTATGCAATTTCAGCATTTCTGTGCATGTGAGAGAGAAAAAGTCTGAACTTATATTTAACTTCTCTTGAGCAGGAATGACTGCCATTTTCACTTTTTTTTCCTCACTGGAAAGCCTGGGCCTGATTCTCAGCTGATGTAATTTGGCATTTTGCCACCCAAAGCAATGAAAGTGCATGGGCACAGAGGAAGACAACAGTTTGGCCAGGGACCCTTGAGAAAGCTCTGCTTTTAAGTGCTACCGCAGACTGACATCCATGCAAAGCAAACAGGATGTCCAATTTTAAATCTCTAACAAGCCACATCCTGTAAACTGTATTCTACTCAGCTGACCCAGGAGATAAAATGGTTGGGACTGATCCACAGCCATGATAAGGCTGGTTTGCTTAAAGTTACAGCTGAAAATCCCTCCTGAATGGAACTTTATTCTATTTCACCTGCCCCACACCGCACCTCAGGCAGGCAACAAATGAAAACAGGAGATCAGAAGGGACACCGTTGTCCCAGCACAGCTCAGATGTTCCTGGTGGTTGTGTCCAGGACATCACCAACCCCAGAGTAATCATCAGTCTTACCTTTCACTGAACCTGATCTTCAGACAGATAAAAAATAAGGGGTTTTCCTTCTAGGGAAGAAAAAGAAATGCTTAATTGCAAACTGATTTAAGAAGATCACAAAGACCTGCCAGCTCTTGGCTTTGGAAAGAGGCAGTTAGTTGGTCTTTCACTGCTATTCCACTCCTCATTCACAGAACATCTGCTATTAAGAGACTTCTAAAGCCCATCCAGGTTGTCTGAAGCAATCCTGACTCACAGACACACAAAAGCTATTTGGGAACATTTGTTGCTTTCAGATTTATAAACCTGTATCAGTGATGCCATAATGCACTGAGGACTGACTTTAGTCCTTAGTTTTCATTCACCACAATATTTGTGAATATGTCCATATGAGAAGCTGCTAACCAGGGTCCACAAAGGCCAAATAATTTTAAGCCTGTACGTTTGTGGCTGTGCCTTGTGGCCTCAAAGCCAAACATTTTAATGCTATATGTTAATAGAAGCTTTGCATAATTTTTGTATTGGGGGAACAAAAGCTGGCATTATCCACACATGACTAAAACTGAACAAGATGCACTTTTTGGACTATTGTCCTAGACATAATTTTATCATAGCACTCTCAACACATACTTTGTTGCTCATTTACTTGCAAGACTGGCAGTAGAGGCTAAAGGCTTCTGCTGTACTGCAGTTTAGTCTGAAAGCCTTACACCCAGCAATGGAGGCTGGCAGAAAACTCCTGGTTTCTGACTGCCCTCCACTATTCCCATCAATGAAGGGACAGTCCTGCTGGGAATGATGGCAGAACAACCCAGCAGAGATCTCGTCCATGACACAGGCAAAAAAAGCAGGATAGAGAGAATGCAAGAACAGGTTGAATTTTGCTGAAGACATATATTTGATCACAGGTAATCCAAGTCCTCAGAGCCAATGCCAGTCCCCAAGACTGACTTCATAACATTACCTGTAAGTTGTATTTTAATTGTACAGCAAACTGTCACTTATCTGGGGCAGGTAAATCAGGCCGTAGAGCAAAGTCCTACTGCTAGGTTAATATTGCACCAGTATGGATTTCAGCAAGTTGGCTGATGGTTCCTCACACTGCATTACTTTGTGTACTGTTCTATGAATTTATTTGTGGCAGACTGTGGGAGAATATGCCTGTTCTTCCTAGGCCCTTGTGTGGAAGTGCTCTCAGCTTGCCAGCACAGTAAATTAAACTGCTGATGGAAAGACACAGATCCGACTCTAGAAGATGAACTCTTCCAGCAGTTAATGTAAGTCAGATTTTGGGACAGGGAGAAAAAGGGGAAAAAATGAGGGAGATGAAGGGTATGAGACTTGGTGGAAGGAATTTTGGCAGTGGGTTTTGCCCTGACAAGCAGCAGGGTGTCTTGCTAAGGAGATCACGCAGGCTGCATGCAGGCCTGGAGTCATGGAGACAGCTGATGAGAGTTTAGGTTTTGCCAGACAATAGCACTGTAGTACATCCACTGAGAAGAACCCATCAGATATGAGTACAAAAGTAACTTTCTGGAAAATTCCCTCATGGAGTCATTACTGAGCCTTCCCACAGCATGCTAGCACACATGCAGACACATGGACAGAAATTCCTCTTGCTGTGAGCGATGCCACTGGGTACCCTATGCTGTACCGTATTCCAGAGTGTCCACCACAAAGTATCTCCTGGACACTGAGCTGCTGCAGCCTTCCTGCCTAAGCTACTTGTTCAGGAGCAGACCCTTAATCCTTAGTGAGGCTAACGACCATTGGAGGAGTGGTACTTATGGGACTGTACTAGAAAAGGGGGAATGAGCAGAAGACACAGGAGGAAATGAGCACAGCCCACAGATGAGTGCCCAAATTCTATCAAATAGCATCAGTGAGAGGGGATTGTACATTGCTCTCCTTAGCTTTTACATCCACACAATCAAAATCAACCTAGCCTGCTTTAGGAAAAGCAGAGCTAATAGGCTGAGGGAGTACATCCTTCCCTTCTGCCCAGTCCTGGACCCCCTCCAGTATGTCCAGCAAAAAAACACAAAGACAATTAAGGGATTGAAGCATTTTACATAAACAAGAGGGATTTGAGAGAGCTGGGACTTTCCAGCCTGGAGAAAAGAAGGCTCAAGGAGGGATTTTATCCAAATGTACAAATATCTGAAGGGAAGGATAGCCAGTAAAGAAGACGGAACCAGACTTTGAGTAGTGCCCATTTATGGGACAAGAAGAGGTGGGCATGAGCTGGAATACAAAGAAGTCCACTTAAATGTAAAATGAAACTTTTTTCTATAAGGATGGTCAACCACGGGAGGTATCCTGCAGAATCTGTGGAGTCTTCATCCTTGGAGATTCAAACCCAAGTTGATGTGGCACTGAGTAACCTGCTGTATTTGACCCTGCTGAGTGCAGCAAAGTCAGACTGGGTGACATCCTGAGGTCTTTTTCTCCTGCAGCTATTCTGTGACATTCTGTACTTTGAAATAAGGGCAATAGTCCTAAGCCAGCTTGTCTTTCCACAAGGCTATTGGAGTACAAGCAAAATTCCATAAGTGTACAACCTTTTTCCTCATCACCTCTTGAAGTAGCAGTCAAAGGAAGTTGGTGTCCCCTACTTGGATTTTAGCAAGACACATAACAGCTTGGCTATCTTTACCAGCTATCCTTCAATGCTAAACCCAGCATGCTTCATAGACAATGATGTTAGCAAACCTGTGCTAAGGAAAAAGAAACAATTGCAGAATATTTCCAGTCTCGGGCCAGAGGCAGGATGTCCAAGACTGAATCTGTCTGAAAAGTAATTTCCTTCTGATGTAAAAGACATTCTCTATTAATTCTCCCTCCTGCAAATACCATTGCTTTTTTATTTACTAAATGGGGCTAAATATCAGCCAGCAGAAAGTGTCTAACATGTCCCACAGTAAGTATCTACTTATACCCATTTTGGAAAGCTTTATGCAGGTCTACAGAAAATAAGTGGCTCTTAAATGAATGTTTTCTAGAAACAAAATAATTCTCTCAGCAATGTCTTAACATTTTCTATGGAGGAGAAAACCAAAACAAAACAAAAAATCCATGTCCATAATATGTCAGCTGAAAATATGCAAAAGGCTCTGCTGCAGTAGAGGTTGCTATATCTCCTTGCTCCTTTCTTATACTTTCATATCTACCGGTAGCATGGTAATGCAGGTTGTTTATTTCTCCAAACAAATTGCCGCTAGATAATTGTGTAAAATGTCAGTTCTCTCATGTGGTGTCTTAGCTGACACTTTAGTTGTGGGTACCTCTACCCACACAGAGCAGAATAAGGTTGGTTCAGGAATATTCCTTACATAAGGGAATCAGGAAAATCTGTCACTTTATTCCCTCTCTGCTCTCATAAATAGATGATCTGTCCCAAAACATCCAATTGTGGGTCTGCCAGCCAGACTGCCTCAATAGAGGGGTTGGTACCTGGCTCTGTAGTGGTTTCAGGTTGGCCTAAGGGTAGCCCAGCAATTCCTGGTAAAATACCTCTCTTTAAGCTATTTTGCTCTGTCAGCTGCAAGCTTGGCATTTATGTCATGCCCGAGGATGGCACCACAGCCTAAAAAAAATGCAAAACTGAAGAGCTCTGTGCTAACCAGAAGGTAGTTGCTCCTTGTGAGCCCAGAGTGCCCTTTTGGCTTCTAAACCATTTGACACAAGGGGCTCTGAGAAGCCTCCAAGCCTCCAGTAGGACTGCAAGTTGTGGTAATCACAGGGTCTGCACCTCTCTTTGTGCAGGCAGCAACGAAGGAAGATACAAATGCAAATGAGGATGTCTTCTGTGACAAAGGAGACAAACAGCATCCAATGTCTGGCTTGTACAAGTGATTATTAGCACTTTTAAATGCATTTCCAAATGCAGAATAGTTGCTATTCACACAAATGAATGACAATAAGGTTTACTGCTTATTATTTATATCATTCATTTCTAATACAAACTATGGAATACAGGATATAGGGAAATATTATAAGAAATGTTGCAAGATTACTGGAAAAGCAGATGAACATTTCTCATAGAGGAATACAGAATAATAGCAACCATAATAAGTTTAAAACCCTCAGGTAGTGTGCAAACAATAAAATGGTACAAAAGTAATAAATCCACAAGGTTATTAGTACAAGAACAATGATGCAAATGGTTTCAAGTCTCATTTGGCTTTCAGCATTTTCTTCGAGGTCAGTGATTTGAATAAGAGGTAGGCAAACACTGAACACAGAGGTAGGCAGAAGATTTTGTGTAAATAT
Organism: Cisticola juncidis; assembly: GCA_013400215.1. NCBI lineage: Eukaryota > Metazoa > Chordata > Aves > Passeriformes > Cisticolidae > Cisticola > Cisticola juncidis. The sequence goes on from VXBR01010516.1 coordinate 1,791,473, forward strand.
TTGTTTAATGTTTTTAATGAATTCACTTAGCCTGTGTTTATTTTCAACCAATATTGTAGTACAGTGGTTCCTAATCTGCTGCATATTATAGCTTGATACCATAAAGGGGGAAGATGGATCAACCCCAGGCCATACATCCTTGTCACAGTGAATGTGTTTTGAGGCAAGTTCGTGAATATGATTCATTTTAGACAAATATTGGCAAACTGGTCAAAGAAATCCAATACTGTATTTGTTCACATGAGAATTTGTACCATATGCTTTGGATATAGAAATAAGATACAATTATTCTGTCCAGGAACAAGCTTGTACACTGAATCATCACTAAGCCTAAGAATTTGTGTTTCAACTTCAAATATTCAGAAAAAAAAAGTGATTCACAGATATCTGTTACTGAAAATTACTTGAAATAAATATAGGAACACTGATATTTTCAACACAAAATTTCAGTAAAAACAGAAAGACACAAAATATATTTAACAGTTAATGCAGAATTTCTAACCAGACATATTACATTTTAGTTATTACTTTCAATACACTCTGTTCAAAAACGGGTGTTAATACACAATGCCTGACAGCAATTCACAGGCATCTATGGAAAGAGTTTAGCTCAGCTTCTACAGGAACGGTCTCGCAAAAACAGCACTGCAAATTCTATCTGCACTGCATGGCAATACAGCAAGGAAACCATGGGGAGGCAACAAATTTCACTTAAATGTTTACTCCCCCCCTCTTTCACGTGGCTTCTAGATAACACACTGCTGAAGCACCAGTGTTAAGAAGGACTTAGGAAGGCAGGAAATGTGGGTCGTGCTGTTCTAGCAGAATGGCAATACACCTCCTTTATATATATTATGTTGCTCATACAGGCTGTTACCAGGCTAAGATATAATAAATTCTTCCCTTTTCCTAAGGCAGCAGCATCCAATTCTGTTTCAGGTTTAGCAATGTCCAAGTTCATTACCCAACCTCATCCCACCACCTGTCCCATGGATTCTTGCCCAACAAATTTCCTTTTGGAATTTCATCTTTTTACCATCCAGTGTGGTTATGTTTTTTTCTGGGAAGTGGATGTTTCCAAGGCTGGAAAGAAAATAGTAGTGAAGCTCCTGCTAAAATAAATCTTGCTGAAGCCAAAGATACTGGAAAATGAACGACTAATGTCTAACCTACTATGCTGGCCACAATCCTGGGTAAAAAAGCTACAGGAATATCCAGAAAGCAATAACCTAGATGATACAATTCTAATCGGGATTTTGGATGCAGAAACAGTAATAAAACTCACCCTTCCCATAATCACATGCAATTTATTAAGCACAGTGGCTAAAGAAAGCCTTTTGTTTCTGTGTTGTTGTAAGAATTGCTGTGGTATAACCATGTATTTTAAAAGGCCATTAGTTGCTGCTAAAACACTGATTTCTCAAATACAGGAATTCCTCTCTCAGTGTATGAAACTATAAGATTTTTCCCAATTTTAAATAATATTTTTACAGACTTATAACAAATTTGATGATTGCCAAGAAAATATAATTCAGTGTATTTGGAGACTCAGGATTCAGAAACAGATGACAATATAAAGAACTAGGTATAGTATCTGTATCATGACCACTCTTTACAAAAAAACTTGTGTCCTGTAAATTATATGCATAAAAAAATTCCCAGATTTTATTTCAGTCTGATGTAAATTCATGTAGAAATCATGCATGGATAAAAATCAGTATGATTTTGCTGAGGCATGGCACTGTGGAACTGATAAATGGCATGAGGTATGTTTGGGCTGGTAACTAGGAACAAACACACACACACACACGTGCATACCTGCATGAAACCAACACTGAAGTACATCAGGCTGCATTTTGGGAAATGCCAGTCAAGTTGATCTTGGAAATTCCAGATTCAAATTTCCTGCCAAGTGAACAGGTGAAACAGCAGATGACTACAGCATTTCAGATATTCCATTTTCTGGAAGGCAAATATGTGTGCATATACATATACATATATACATTACTTCTATCTGGGAAAAAATAAAGTTACATTTTGAATGAAAAGTGCTGCATTTACTTCCAAACCTCAGGGGACATGCAGGAAAGAATGTTACATCTCAGACCCTTCCAGACATCCCTTTCCTCCTCTGGCCCCCACCAATTCCTACCCAGATGTTAGAGTCCTACCCTGTCACAGGAGAGAGCAGTCTTTCCTGCTCTCTCTGTCTTTGTAATGACTTTCCCACACTCTGCCTTCTCTTCTGTGTTCCACTCCTCTGGGACTTGGCCAAGACAACTCTCTGGTCTTCAGACTTCCCAGTCTCATGGTCCTTGCTCACCAGGTTGCTTTTCTTTCCTTTTAATCTCCCATTTTTGATACAATTTCTCCAGCCCTACAGGTCAAATCCTTTTCAGTCCTAGCTCTACTCTTCTTCCTCTCAAAGTTTATGGTATCTTTTGTCTTCTCCTCTCCCAGTTTACTTCTTTGAATACTTTTCATATCTTATACTACAAGACCCTGTCAGATCTCCTGTACCTCCTATCATATACCTTTAGCCTCTGGCTGATTGCCCATCTCTTTTCCCAAGACACCGAAATCCGACAGATCCAAATCGTAGTTATTCTTGCTAGACCTTTCCCTTGCCTCACCTCCCAGCTTCTGCCCAGTCCAGCATTTCTAGCACACTGAATCACTATGGTCAGTAGATAGCCAGTCACCCACAGCCACCGTTGAACTATAATTAATGTGCAGGAAAGCATCAACAAAATTAATTTGCAGTAAGTACCCACAAAAGCCTGTTTCAGTTATATCTACGAAATTTCTAAAGACAAATAGTGAGTTTTAAGATGGCCTTACACGGAGGTGTGGAAAGCCAGATTAACTCAAAATTCTGCTCCATACCATAACAACTGTTAAAAGGAGCACATGGGCAAAGCAGAGAACACAAAGGATTTTACCCTAGCCCTGTTCTAAAAAATATCTGAATATTCTATTAGAAAAATAATCATAAGAAGTGATAATGATATTTTAAAATATTTTGGATCCACTGAGTATTTGTATGAGTAACTTTTCAGGCCACAAAGTAAAAATTTGAAAATTTAGTTACAATAAAATGACTGTTTTGCCATAAGGAGTGTTTGGCTTACCAGCTTGGACATTGGTCATTGTGTGTTTGCAAGTATGGCGTTTTCATTTTTTCCTTACTGTATTTGATTTATTTTGTGTCTATTCCTTTTATTATATACCACAGTACTACAGGCAGGATGGTAGCATGTTTAAAAGCTCTTCATGTTCCAATGTTCTTGACAAGCCCATCATTCTTCAGTCTGTAGGACTTGTCCGGGCCCTCTCAGAATCATGAGGAACAAGGCCACTGCCTGCTCTCAGGACCACAGTTTCTGCTGAGGCTCAAATACAGCAGAAAACAGATAGTCTTACTGGCATCAAAGAACAAGGTATCTGCTTCTGCGTCTGTGTCGTGCCAGCATGCGCGACTTTGAGACCAGTCCAGCCAGGAATGCGTGTGGCAAAATATAGGAACAGGTTAGTCAGGTCGTCTGGAATAGAAGAGCTTAATGGTCAAAATAACAAACAAAAAGGAGCCACACGAGGTATAGGATTGACACTGAAGAACCTGTGAAAGGGGAAAACACAACAATATATAGGGTAGGTCTGAGGGTAAAGGTCCAGTCAAAACCGCGAACTGGGAACACAACCATATTTGTAAAACATAACTGACCAATCATAAAAGCATGACCTTATTTGGAATAACTTCATTAAAGTGCAAACTCCCATGAATCTTTACTACTGCCACAACTAGAAAGGGATTTCCCACGGCCTTAGGTTGATAGTTGCTTCAGCCTGGCCAGCTCCCACAAGGCTGAAGATTCTTCCTTCTGCATTAATTAGGTTTGTATTGGTGCTCTTCATGACTCATGCTGGGATTCTAGAACTTTCTATAATATATACACGCTACTGGGCACGGTACACATGTATTCTGTAAACTCACAGATTATGTTTCCTCTGCTCTGCCAAAGACATATACCTACCCATTTCCCCACCGAGATGATAAAACTGTAATTCTAGAGACTGATACAAAGAACTGTTTGAATTTTAGAAGATTCATGCAGATTTGTTGAGCATCAACAAGACTTTTGTGTAGACATGCTGTTTGATTAAGGAGCTGACTATGATATCAATTATCAGCTATGACTGACTCAATTCTACCATTTCAGATATAATCGCCAGCAGTTAGACCTGGCAGCTGTGATGCATTCCTTTGCAGCAATATAGCTGTGTGTAAAATAATGATATTTTGGATTACCCAAGCAGCTGGACCACAACTCATAGCTGGAACTGAAGAAAGTAATAGACATTTAATTTAGAGCAAATCTGGCATTTCAAAGTATACAAAGGCCCCAGCTTTAGCAGGGATAACAAATATCTTGTTCCAGTATCACTTCTTTTCCTCCTAAAGAAATAATTTCTGAGGTTCTGAAGAACAGGTCATAACAACTTTATCAAATGTGCACGGGACTTTGCAGCCAAAGTCTTATTGAAAAAGCCCAAAGGATGATATTTAACTACCATAAGTGAAGTTTTCCTACAAGAAATTCTGTAAGTTTCCCAATTTCTGTTTCTTCACAAACCATGGCCAAATGATGTCTTCAAGTTAAGAACCTTATAGATAGAATGGATTAGTCCAATGCTTGACAGCTGCGTCTACATGGATCAAATTTATTCTCTTTTTTTAAATTTTCTTTTTCCTATTTTTTTTGACATATGGAAATGTTAAGTATTGGAAATATTTTGGGCTAACCTCAACTAAAACATCATTATATTGAGGAATTCATGCGGTCATTTGAAAAGGATTTTTTTTTTTTTGTGGTGTATTTGGCCTGCTATGGGATATAATGATCTTAATAAGGTATGGTTGCAAAATGTTAATTTCAGAATGTCATAATTAAATGAAATGATAAAGTCAAGTAACTCCTGGAGATGTCTGCCTACATCAGCTATATGTAGCTGGCACAGTAACAGGGTCATTGCAGAAAAAGGTCTCAAATCCATTTGCCACTGCTTAGGTTCAGCATTTCTAGTGCAAAGCCAGTGGAGCCAGCTCTTCCTCCAGTCATTTCACTGCAGTGCCTTTGGTAGGTAAGGAATGAAGCTATGCCACAGGCACAGCTGCTTTCTTTTACCAGATACCAAAGCAGCTGCAGCCTCAGAGCAGTGGAACCATGGGACAGCAGATCTGTCCCATCATTATTTGAGTCCCAGGAAGAGTAGCAAAAATGGCAAGAGTAAAATATCCTAAAGAGAGAGAGAAAGAGCAGCCTGCTTCCTAGCATTGGCTGAGCACTGGCAAGAGGCCATGCTGTCACACCACATGGAGAGCTCCCATTGGTGACATGGGATGGATTCTGTGTCTGCAGCCCATTCACCCTGGCATCACACAGGCATCTGTGCATTTCATGCACAGGAATTTTTATAGCAGCAGTTGTAAGGAGGATTAAATAGGTGCCAGATTCTGAGGTACATAGCAAGGACATGAAAAAGTAAAATAGTATAAGTTTAGTAGGGCAGCATTGTGAAAGGAATGAGAAAGGAATAGGGAAAATACCACATAACTCTTCAGGTCCTCTTTCCCTCTGAACTTAAAAGAAATTGCTCTAAGCTGGAATCAGTGTGTGACAATGAAAATAAGAAAAAAAACCAAAAATTGCTTACTCTGGGCAATGCCCATGGATACCCAGATAGAAACTCAGCATTTCCACTTTTTCATATGCTTCAAATGTTTTCACAGAGGTAAAGATATGCCATGTGTTTTCATCTGTGCTTTTCCTATTGTGTTTCAACATCATTAGAAACTGAATTAAGCTCAAATGGAATTTAAAACGATGGAAATTAGTCTAGACAAGATTTAACTACATCTATGAACTCAATGAGACTTTCAGATAGCAAAATAACAGTTTGAAAGTTTCCACAAAGAAGCAAGAATGACACTTTTATTTGTATTCACAACTGTTTTATTTCAAGAAACACTGAACAGACAGAACACCTTTGGAACTGAATAGTCAGTCTTGTCAGAAAACATGAAGGTTGTTTTCTAATAATTAAAATTTTTTTAGCCACAAATCCCTGCACATTTTATTTTCAGACAAGTGGAAGAACTATTGAAAATGTCCCAGATCTTTTTAATCACCTGCATCAGGTTCTGAAGGGAATGAAACAGCCACAAGAAGAAAAGTTACTTTTTCCTTTCTTCTCTAAAGAATGTTCATGAAGTAGGTTTTCCAATGGATTTATCTGGAGCAGGACCTTGATATGACCTAATGGGATGAGTACACTCTCAACACCCCAGATGGAAAGCATAGCATAGAACACTATGGTCAGACTATAATCTAGCAGAATAGGTTTTCAGTGTATCTCCACACACCTTGTGAAGATACACTGAGAAGGCACTGCTGAAATGCCCCTGGAAACACCAGTGCTTTGGAGCTTTATGCTGCAACTGCAGGAAGAGGGGTTGCACACCTCTCTGCAAATGAAGATCACCAGGTTGGTTCCTCCACTCGCTATTACTTTTTGGACTTCATCATCAGCACCCAGTTGCTGGCCATGCTTTGCTCATATAGCTGTGATCATTTCCTTTCTTAAAACAGTGTTTCAAACTGATCTTACATACCTCTTATGAGGGATTCCACAGACTGATTTAGCATCTGCCCTTGACTTTCCCTCTCTCTATTGCCCCAAGTCACCCAAGTTGTGCTAAATTTTGTAAATCCTTTCTCTCTTTGTTAGGCTTAATTACATAGTTGTCAATCCTAAAACACACAAAAGAGGGAAATTTGAAAACATTCTAGGATTTGTATTATACTGTTGAATGAACCAGGTTTTTTCCCTCTTGCATGGGAAAGACAGATTTAAATGGACTTTTCACAGACAAAAAGATGGGTGAGTCTTTAACAAGAAAGAAAAGAGTTGGCAGGTGTATAATTATTTTACTGCTTTTACTTTTGTTATTTCCTTCCTTTCTGTCAGTCTTCACCCTCTCCCAGCCTGGTTGAATAATAATAATAATAATTTCAACCCTCTTCTTTCTATGCTAACTTTGTGGGAAGAACTACAGCATCCACACACATAAGGAAAGAGATCATTTCTCTGAACAAAGTTATCTGCTGCTAACCACACATCTCTGGACACTCGCACTGGAGTTGAGGGCTCTGCCCTATAACTGAGCTATATCTCAGTTACAGTAGCTGAACAAAGTTTGGTCAGTCAGCAGACCAAAAGTTGTCCAGCCCATACAGTTAACCTGCCTCTGTTGCAAGGTAAAACGAATCAGGTTAAGTCACCATGACACACAGGACCCATTACAACAGCCCTAATGGCAAATGGCAACTGTTTATTCCACAGTAACTTGAGACGTTTGCTCCATTTAAGGGGAAAACACTGTCAGGTATGCAACAATAGATCAGAAAAGAATAGCTTGCTGTTACTGCTGATGAAGAGACAGACAACTGAAGAAAAAGCAAAAATCTTATTTAGCCTTTGCTGCTGGAGTCAGACCTGTCCAATATCTGCTTGCTTGAGGGCTTGGCCATGACCATGAAGAATACAGTCTGACAGAGAAAGATCACATGAATAAGAATGTACACAGCAGGACCAGAAAGAGACTAAACTAAGGCCAGTCATGCCATCAGATCAACATTGCTGCTGCTCAGTGTGCGATGCCCACAACAAGCAGCGTCGTGTGGCTTTGAAAACAAAGGTAGTACAACAGGACAGAGGGGCAGTGTGGAGTTCTGTGGCATCAGTGATTGTGGAGAAAGCAGTAAAATGAGCAGAAGCACCATTTCTAACATTTATGTTAGCATTTCCAGTGTGTAAGATCTGACCCACTCAGAGACAAATCTTTTATAAGAACATATTTCCTAAGTTCACTCAGAAAAGAATCAATGGGAATAGTTTTAATCCCTTTAGACACAAGTATTTGTTTTCTGAATGCTGGTGATATGAGGCACCTTAGCATCTAATCATGTGTTCAAGTGTACTGTGCTTTAGGCATCCTGAAGATACAACACTTTGTGTTGAACTAATAAAATGTGCAGGAGGAAAGGTGCAAGTGGAAACCTTAACTTGTTAGATGAAAGCTACTGTCTTGTGGTCTTAGTTTAGAGAGTTTTTCTTTCTCCCAAACTCATCTGCATATGTTAAGGGAACTGAGCACGAAACACAGGTGCTCAGACCTTATGGCCTTCACTATGATGTTGTGAGGTCTGACAGTCCACAAAAATCAGGCCTACATTTAGGAAAACATTTTATATGGTGATTTGGTGTTTCCCCTAAACAATTCCTTTCTCTACTCCTGGGGCAGGCTTTAAGCTGCATCTTAACTTTCAAAAGGTTAAAATGAGTTCTGACAGCTACTAATGTCTTCTTCAAGGAACTCCTTGAAAGCTTATTCTTACAACATTGATTTGTTGCTATTAAAGCATAACAAGCTTGTATTTGTTATGGGCTAAGTAGTTTGTTTAAAACTATTCCCACTCCTGAGAGTGGTTGTAAATATAACTCAATTCTTGCAAGGCAGCTGTCATCCAGAAATCTTGCATTGAACCTTTCCAGATGATAAAAAAACATTTCCAACACATGAAGGACAAAGATGACTTACAAGAAATACATACAGCCCCAAGAGTGACTCAGAGAAGGCAGAACCAGGGCCCAGAAGGAGAGAGCACTGCCAGCATGCTGTACTTTGTGCCTCGGTCACAAAGAGACAATAGCTTCCCAGGCTTTATACCCCAATTCTCCAGCTTCTGGCCTCCTTCAAGCAGATCAGAACTGACATGCAACCCCTCCTGGCCAAAGTGCCTAACCCAAACTTTGGTTCTGGAAGTTATTCCATCCATGAATTGATAACAGCAACATCATTATAGTTACCCACTGCTTTCTGTTTGCAAGTTTACATCTGCAATGGTCTCTCAAGCTCAGTCTGAAGCCTATCCTCCATATGTTCCCAGGCACCCTGAAACCACTGCTACTTAAGCAATAATAAAGCTCCCTTTTCTTCTCTTACAGGATGCTATATTCCCCACACCAGCAGTTTCATTCATCCACAAAATATCCCTTCTCAAATAAAATCCAGGAAATTTTGAAGCATGGTGCTGAGGCCACTCATCATGTGCCTTTGCTTTGGGAGAAAGACATGCCTCACTTTCTCTTGCAGCACACTTAAATGGGCAGCTGTGATGGGACAACCAAACTCCTTACCCAAGTCTGTCACCAGTTGTTTTTGTACCTCTCAGAGAGTTGCACAGGATTGTTCACAAAGAACAGTTTAGTTGAGATTTGTCCTATCCAGCTTAGGACTTTTGTAAGGCACTGGGTTGTGCATTAATGTCCTGTTATAGTTAACTTCTTGCAAGACAGGAACCACTGTGGAGTCCTGGCTTTGCTCAGTTGCCTCAATTAATATAGATATCCACATTTAAGATAGCACAGTGTGTATATAAAGTATATACACATACTATATGTATATATCACCTTTCCTTACAGTTTATGGTTACAGACACTTGGTTCTTCTGTATCTCATACAGGTCAGGAGGGTTTTTTTTCCCCGCAAGGAAAAGGAATATCTGTATATCTAACCACATTGTTGCTGCCCACTTCACTGAGTTATGACTTTCATTCTCTCAGCTCACAGAACTGTACTATCTAGCAAAAACCACAGCAAACATAGATTTTGCAAAAGAGGAGTGAGTAGTCCGCTCATCTATATGGGAAATAAAAGCCCTGCCTACTAAGTCATGCTAAATCATTGTATGGATCCATTGCCAAAAGAGAGAAAAAAAGTCAGATTTACACTGTTTTGTGTTCTCCTAGTGGAAATATTGAGCTGATTGAACATGAAGTTCTAAAAATAAATTTAAGCAAATCCCACCAGTATTGTTACAGACTCCAACTTCTGCAAAGAAAATGTTGGCTTTTCAGTCCTCCATATTTCATGATCTTTCTCCCAATGGGTGGGAAACACTGTGCTTACAGTGATGCCTCCCGTGCTATAGCAAAGCTGCCAGCTGTCTCAATATATGCAAAGGGAATTATGTTCTGAAGCTTACACTGCCCTTTCTGGGGCCTGCTCCTTGGCTGTGAATGGCCTCTGACTTCTCCTGAGACAGTAGGCTGAAAGCCCTGCAAATTTGCCAGCAGCTCTACCCAGTCACTTTTAATCAGAGAATACACAGACTTACTAAGACCTTACTCCTACCTGAAACCTGTGTATCATTACACCTTTGCAGTGCAGATGGGGCTACGATGTTGGGAACTCATCTTGCTTAAGGTAAATTTATCATTCAGCAGCACCTTGCTAAGGAAGTGAGGAGGTTTACGCTCATATTAGTTACTGAGGTAGATTGGAGGCACAACTCTTGAACACCACTAGCCAAGAGCCAACCTAAGTAAGGCAAAGCTGGTTGTTGACTGAAATTATCCTGTGTCCTTTATACTTCTTATGCCAAGGCATGCAGCCTAGGAAAGTTAAATTTACTTATTTCTTTCCCAAGTCTTTCTTACTGTTTATCAGTTCCATCCAAGAGCATAGCATAAGTAGGTGTTCACTGCATCTTACTTGTCCTCATGAATACTAGCCACAGCTCTGCCAAAAAATAGCTTTATTCAAGTGAAAACCAGATGCAGTACCAAGAGACTTCTGTGAAGTTTTAAGTATTACTGCCCAGGTTAAATCTTTAGTTTATAGATTTATCACTCTCATGCCCTTCTGAAAAAAATGGATTTGTTTGTTTATAAACAACACATTAGGAAGAATATTAATATACTTATAAGATTAGGCATGCAGAAAATAGCTTCAAAATTAGATTTGTCAATAAACACTTGGAGAACGAGAACAGCTTTTTGGTGATAAGTTGTCCTAGTGGGTGTTAGTCACAATTCTGTCCAGAGATGAAGGATAATAAAGGTCATTGTTGTATACATTGATTCAAAAGGACTTTGTCGAAATTACAACCTGCAATGATATTGGAGAGGAGCCTTCAGGCAATCTCTCCTGCAACCCAGCAGCACAGCTGTCAACAAACCTGCTCTTGGCACCCTTTTGAGGGCAGGCCAAGATCTTGAGGAAAGGCACACCATGCTGCCATTTCTGGCTACATTTCAGAGCGTGCAGAAGCCCTCTTTCTAAACCCCAAGTGAAGTATAAAGAAAATTAAAAAAAAATAAAAAAATCTCTCACCTGCAGCAGCCATGACAGAAGCCGAGGAAGGTGGTGCAAAGCCAGCCCCCTTAAAGCTGCCCACCAGGGCACCCTGGAGGAGGCCCAGGCTTGCTTTCATTTCAGCACACCACCAAATAGCACAGATAATGCAACTGTTCAGCATTTACATTCAAGTCCCACGCCATCCAGAATGTTCTACCACTGCCTTTGGTGGTGCTGAGTTCCACCTTTATGGCCCTAAACTAGATTCTGTGGGTTTTATGGTGGTCATTAAGTAGGCCCTTTTGCACGGGCCCTCTAACAGTCACTGTGGGTGTAAATCCAAGAGCACACATCCTGTCATAAATCCATAGGCACACAATTTATGCATTAAAAACCAAACAAAACCCACACAGCCTTGAGAAGCACTCCTCTGAGAGTCTTTCTTCCCTGTACCACTTGATAGACATCTCTTCTTTTTTTCCTCCACCTCTGACTAGCGATGACCTTTACAATATTTGTCAGACCTTAGAATCAGATTTTCAAAAACATGTAGTAAAATTGTCAAAAATGTTTGCGCTTGCTGCAGCATTGTCCATACATTGAGTATTTCTGATTAACAGATGGGGTGGCTCTGCTCACACTAGCATGCACTGCCTGTGCTTTTACCTCCTTCAGGCTATAAAACTACGATCTTCACACCCCAGCTTTCTATGAGAGTCTGAGGAGTTCCATTATTCAAAATAGGCCTGTAACTTTTAAATATTTGCTTTTGACTTAAACCTAAATAAATCAAGTCATAAAGCAAGTAAAATGTAACAATTTGCCTCTCTTGTGTCAACAGAGTACATGGGAGCTAAAAGGCCCATGCTCAGAGAGGAGGGTGACATTTTAGTTCTTTTCCCCCAGTGACAGAGAAATGGCTCTTTGTGTATTCTGTCAGGAAAGTCTACCTAAGTCACACCTCATTTAAAATGATCTGGATTGTGAAACTCAAATTGCCTGCCAAGGAAAGTGCAAAAGCTAGGCTAATAAGTGAAGTCCTCAGAGCTCCTGGGGAAAGCATCAAGTATTTGGAAAATAAACTAAAAAGATACAGATTCACTCTAGACCCATGAGCAGGAATTACCAGAGGTCTCTTTTTCCTACAAGGCTTTTCCTTGGTGTCAGCCATGGATACCTGACAGAAATTTTGCAAGCTTTTCAGAAAACACACAGGGGACCATGATGCTTGAGATGAAGATTGCCTCACCTGATGCTTGTCCTCCTGTGCAATGATTTAGCACATGTACAGCTACAGGAATTGTTGTCTATGGTGTTGCCAGTGTCTAACCTCAGGACCGGACCAGACAGGAGTGGCAAAAGAGATAGGGACAGGAATGACATCGGCTATCCGAGAATAAGAACTTTAATAATGATCAAAATAACAAAGGACAAAAGCCGTGCATGGTATGCGATGATCATCGAAGACAAAGCAACAGGATAAGCTCAACAACATATAAAGTATGGGGTTGAGGGTCCAGAACCAATCACAAATGTGAATTTAAGAACATTATCAAGTATGTCAAACCCTGAGAACCAAACAGCTACTGTAGCTGGAAACATTGCCTAATATGGAACAACTTAATTAACATAGTAACTCCCATGATCCCATTCTTCTTACCCTAACTTGGCTAGGTGTCTCCTTTCTTAGTGTCCTGTTTCCCAAGGTCTTAAGTTGATGCATTTTGGATAACCAGTTGAGGCCAGTCCACTGTCCATTCCTGCCAGTTCCACTCCCACAAATGCCTGCAAGCCACTAAAATGCAGATTTAATTCAGTGTAGGTCAGGCCCCTGATAGCTAAATTTGGAGGGAAATATCTATCATTCATTGAGGCAATTATTTTCATGTAAGACAAAATCCTGAAGGGTTCACACAGTCCTTTCTCAGCTAAATGTCAATCCTGTAGTCAATAGAAATTTTAACCAAATTTATTTGACTTTTCAAATGTGAGTAGCATGAAATCAACCACCTCTTCAAGGCCTGATGAAATACTTTTGCCTTCACTGAGTTCTGATTTTGTTTCCATCTAATTCACAAATCCTGATATTTTTAATGCATTGTCTTTTAGAGCACTAACAGATCTTGCCATTAGTGGGAAGGAGTTTAATTTAAAGTAATATAAGCACTGCTGCAATATAAACAGCTGAACTAAAATAGGTGGCAATTGAAATGCATCTGCTATGATGGAATGAACTTCAATAAAGATCTTAAGAATGATATTAGAAGTCATGCATGAATTTTTATTCCTTATGCATGGAGTAACAGCAGAAATAATTAAGAGAACCTTGGCAAAAATATGAAACATGGCATTTGTAAGCCCAATGGAACTACAGCATTACAAAAATTTCATTGCAACAACAAGAAGAAAAATATCCTTCCTTGATAGCCTGTTTTTTATTTGAATCAATTTAGTCTAAACTTGCTTTTTCTTCTGTTAAAGGTCATTCTTTTGTAAAGTGATTTTTATAATTGTCATTCTAGATCATTTATGTCAAATTTTGGTTAGATGAATCTTGAGAGGATCACTCTAATGGATGATTAGCTAATAGATTCATATAACCATTCAGGCACAATACTCACTCAGAAGACTGTCTACAGCACAAGATAAAAATTAAGCAGAACTTCCTGCCTTTAGGTGTGCAGCTATCTGTACTGATTTCTACTCCAAGGTCTTTGAATGAGTGCTGTCACCCTACTGAATCATTCTGTCCATAAATTACTCTCCACAGATTTTTTACTTTGGCTGTGTGTATCAGAAACAAGGCATTCTTTGAATTGTTCTGGGAAGTAGGCAAGGACAAATGTTTCCACAAGGTTGAAATGGTCAACCAGTCCTCTGAGCTGATTTCCTGTTTAAGTATTTAACCCACAACATAGCAAATGGGAACTCCAGGAAGGCACATCAAAAAGCTAAACCAAATTAAATCAGTATACTTTGCCTGCCAGCTCTGTTTCTGACCTGTGTGTATTTGGCTGAGTCTACCAAGTACAGTAGCTGAGTGTTCAGTATGAGATGTGAGATTGTGGTATGACAAAATGCTCCCTGGATCTCAGAATGGAAGGTGCCACATTCCTATCCTCAGCTATGCTGCCAGCTCACTGGGATGTCCAGAAAGGCATTCAGTCTTTCTGAGACTCAATCTCTGATGCCGTTTTGACCAGTGTGACTGTGCCTGGGCCCAGAATAATCTTTGCTAAGCCCTCAAAATCTTAGTTTCTACAAGGTTTCATATCCCTTCTGAAGAGGAAGTCTCCTGCTCATAATTGGTTACCACCTGGTAATCTGCCCACTGCTTCAATTGCATTACAGATGTGCATCTAATGTGAATACAGTGGCAGATACCTTCAAAATTAGCATTTCTCTTTCATATGTAAAACCCTGGAAATTAAAGCTGTTCCACTTTAAACTGCACAGAGATGTTTTACCGCTTTTTACTTGATTTCAGAGACAAACTCACTGTGACTGAGTTTCTGTAGCAAGGTTTTGGTAGCAGGAGGGGTGCTACAGGGGTGGCTTCTGTGAGAAGTCACTGAAAGTTCTGCTTGTGACCCTGTGGAGAACTCAGACCGGAGCAGCCTGTTCCAGAGAGACTGCACCCTGTAGAAGGGACCCACACTGGAGCAGTTCATGAAGAATTGCAGCCTTTTGGAAGGACTCCTCTTGGAGAAGTTTGTAGAGGACTGTTTCCTGTGGGAGGGACCCTATGCTGGAGCAAGGGTGGAATGTGAGGAGTCCTGCCCTGAGAGAGAGCAAGCAGCAGAGACAACATGATGAACTGGCTGCCAGAGGAGGTAGAAAATTTGGGAACAGAAGAAGGAAAGGGGAAAGGTCTTTTCAGATTTGGGTTTAGTTACCTTAATCCTACTCTGATTTGATTGTTAATAAATTAAATTAATTTTCCCCATGATTCACCTATGACAGTAATTGGTGAGTGATCTCCCCCTGACCTTATTTCAACCCACAAGCTTTTAACTTTATTTTCTCTCCCCTGCCCAGTGGAGAGGGAAGTGCCAATATGATGATGGTGGGTAACTGATGTCCAGCCAGGATCAACCCACCACAAATAGAAAGACTGAAATTAACATGCCATGGTTCTCTGAGTATTAAGGTAGTAATTACTGGCAACATATGGAGTCCTTGTGGTGGCCATTAGTACAATATTTCATATTGTACTCCATACCCTTACAGGGTGGATCAAGTGCTAGCTGAGGCAGTTCCATGTTTAAAAAACCCAAAACTTTGTACAAGGATACTGATGACCCCATTTTGACATTTTTACCATCAAACTGCACTGGGCACTGGATTAACCCTTAAGCAAGTTAAGAGCTCAGTTTAGCAATGACTTCAGCTGTAAATCAGCAAATAATCTCAGTGAAGTGAACAACACCATTTTGTGCTCATGGCTGTGCACATAAGCCAGGCACTTAATTCCACCCCTATCAGAGTACACACTGACATGCCTGGCTTTATGTGCTGGGTCCAGGCTTCCCATCAGCAACACAGTATTGTTCATCAGTGCACTCTGATGTATGACTTATTGCAAACCTTATGATATGTCATTTTTATTTTTTCTACTTTAAATTCTGTTATTTTTTTTTAATCTGCCTTCTGGTTTTTGAACATTGTAAGAGCATTTCACACATGTTTTTTGACTTTCCCAGTAACCACAAGGGTTTAAATCATGCTATTTTTGATTGTAGTGGTGGTTAAGTGAAAGCTAGGGTTCCTATGCAGTTGCCCAGTTTCAAAGGCTGTTTAAAAAACAAACAAACAAACAAACAAACAAAAAAAAAAAACCAAAAAAACCAACAACCCCCCCCCAAACCAAAACAAAGCAAACCAAAAACCAAAAAACAAAACAAAACAAAACAAAAAAACAAAACAAAAAAAAACCCAAACAAAAAGCCTGTGATGAGATCATGACATCTGACCATACAGGGTGTGATAGCTGTAAAAAAAGAGAGTTATTCTCTGTCACACAGATAAAATCCCAAAAAAATTATTAGGGACTACATATTTTGTTTCTCAATATTTCTAAGACAGCTACCACAAAATTCCCCTCTAGCTGGGGATGGGCTGTTTCTGACCCTTTGGGCAGCCATATTTTCTCATTTATTTTTCACTTCCCTTCCTTCCAGCACCTACTTAGCCTGTTTCCCACATTTACATTAAGAAGTCTGAAGAGTTATCAAAACTTCACCTTCCAGCCTGTCCATAACCGCATAAATTCATCTAACCCATAAATTCAAAGCAGCAGTGTGTACATCCTGTCTGAATTTAAAGAGCTTTCAACCTTCTGAACATGTAGATTGAGGAAGGGGTTTTTTTTTTTTGTTTTTTTTTTTATTCCCCCCCGCTGGACTGAACGATGTTGAAATGCTGCCACCTTCTGATAGACACTTGAGCTGCCAGTGGGCTGCAGAAGCACATTCCCCCATTTCCTCCAGACTTGTAAGTTGATTTATACTGATCCTCAGCTGCATTGCTGCAATATATAACATGACAAGTTAAACGCAGTGCCTGCCAAAAAATCTTGATAGGCTCAGCTTTTGTGCAGCGGCACTTGAAAAGACCATTACTGCTGCCATCCAACTGAAGTATGCTCAATATTTTTGACAGTGAATTATCTGAACAGCAGTTTATCTCAATGTTCACTTGGTGTTATAACAATTTCAAGATTAAAAAGATGGGAGATTTAAAAAAATAAATAAAAGGAAAACCTGCTTTTGTTCTAACTACAGAAAAGTGGAATTACTTTTCCTGTGAATTTTAGATCCATTCTGTACTTGCTCCCAAATGCATTTCAGAGCTGGCACATATCAGTGGGCTGATAATTAACATAGGTGTAGATCACAGTTAGTTTTTGTCATTTGTTGTCGACATGTCAGATCTTCAAAAATCCACCTATGGTTGTATCTTCTCAGAGATTACTTGAGTGGGATCTTCAAGGCAAAGACTGAACTTTGGCTTCAAACTGAACCAGTAAGGAGTAGATCTGAATTTCCCATCTGCCTCTCTGTGTCCAGCTCTCTGAACCTCTTTAGAAGATATGAAATCAATAGCTGCATTACTGCTGCAGTGACACGACACAGAGCCTCATCTCAAGAAAGCATCATTCTCACTTACTTCTTGTTTGTAGCTGTATGCTCAGGAAAGCAGAATATATTTTCGAAACTACACTCTATCTCTGTAGACCAGAAATCACCTCTGGTTGCAATGTCAAGACTGTCCTAAGACCATTCTCAAAATAGACAAAAAAATCCTTCTGCTTATTTATGTGATCAAGTACTTGCAGCTAAGTAAACATTTCCAGCTGAAGTGTATTATTTAGAAGATAAGGATTTAAGTCAACTAAGATGTTTTGTAAACTCTTGTAAATTTCAGCAAATTATTCTGGCTTCATAATTAAAATAATTGTTGAATTAATCAGAATATTTTGGCATTTTCTAAACCTAAGGTTTTGATTTGCCAATCTACAATTATTTGATAATCTTAATTTTCAAAGAATGTTAAAACCTCAGAAATCTTTGGGTTTTTGTTTCGTTAAGTTGAAATCCCCATCTTATTTTTGTTTTCTGAAACTCCAGCTGAACCAAAAAAACATATTGTTTCCTACTGAGCACTCAAAAGTACCTTAGCCAGGAGCTACCAGCAATTAGTAGCTTCAAGGCAAAACACCCCCAAACCCAGGAAACTCCAAAGCAAGTAATGTGATGGGTGCAGTACCATAGTACCATAGTGTGCCCTCTCTGGTTGATATGACATGGCCACGAACAGTCAGGAGGTGCCACAAGCAGCATGGTGCCTGAAAGCTGTGAGCTGGGCACAAGGGGCTAAACCACAAACTGGTATATGGACTTGAAGTGTTGCTTAAGCTGCTGCTAAGATGCTGTCAAATCCAAAGATGAGGGCAAGTCCCAGGTCATTTGGCTTATGTTACTTAGGCAGGATCTGCACCTCTATATTTAGGGGCCCATAAATCAAAAGGAGTGGCAGATTGCTGGCCTGAGCTACCTATTATGATAGACGCCAATCACTTTGATATTTAAGACAAGAAAGTTCAGCTTCATTTCATGTTGGAAAGTGTTTCTGGTGGAGAAAAAGTATTCCATGTGAATTAAACAAAGCTCACTACACCAAACTCTACCAGAGTGTTTTTATGCATTCATACATGAATGTTTCACTCCTCCAGCAATTGAACTCTTTCCTTCCTCTACCATAAATATTACTCAGTGATGTTATAACTCATTCCATTGCTCTGCTGGATAAAACTGATACTTTCTTCAAGCCATTTTTGGTGCATTTTCCTAAGTAGTGAGGTATTAACATAATCATGAGCAAAACAAGTCAACAAAATTTCATGTACTGGTCATATTTCTGTGGTCACATTAAAAGTAAACCACAGTGACCAAAACCCTGCACTTAATGGCAGTGCAACACAGAATGATTTTTAATGTGTGAATTATCTGAATCAGACTCCATATTCTGGCCTGGAAGAAAGTTTTCAGCAAGAACTGGGCAGGAGACCTGACAGCAGCTACAGAGAACTAGAGAGGGAGAAACATCCTCTGATGCATTCTAGCAGACGTTGTGTCACCAGAAATGAAGGCACCTGTTTGAGTTCAAGAGAAAGAGATGAAAGAAAATAAGTGAGGCATGTTTATTTGAACTTCAAAAAATTTGATCTTATCATGGTATGAGTACTGGAAAATGTAGGAACTTCTGCATCCTGATCTAAATCACTGTGTAATTATGTGTTCAAAACAAAAGTCAGTGATTACTGTTTCACAGATATAAAACAATGAGTAGGCATGATAAAGTAGGTCAGAATTTCTACTGCTCTCTGCAGGCTATGGCAATTCCTTGGGGTCAGTGGAGACCCTTTCTGTGTCAATAGTAAGTAATTTCTCAATTACACTTCGATTGCACAAACTACATCTTTTAGGAAAACAGTGGATATTCCACTGCAAACCAGATGACATTTTAGAAATGTCATTTTACATGAGTCTTTCTTTTAAGAGCGAGTTCCTACTTCTGCTAATTCCCACCTGTGTCACTTAGTATTATCATATCAGCTTCACCTTCCAGACCCTTAGCCATCTTGGTACCTCTGGCAGTGATATATGCTGCTGTGACCTACAGAGCTGCTCCAAAACTAGTGTAAAAATTGTGCAAGAAATACCCCTGGGTTTTAGAGAAACATTTCAATTAACTACAGTCAAAAGCATCACAGTCTTTCTCTTTCTTAATCTGGCAATGTTATAAACTATTCTCTAATTTACCAGTGATCAGTCTGAGTGAGTCAGAAAGAGGGGTATCACCAGGGCTTTGTGATCATTTTGAGCTCAGATTCCAGCCTCTGGTGCCTCAGAGATACTTTTTTGCCCATCACCCCTCAGCAAGCCTCCACAGAGCAGTTCACATCCTTCAGGCAGTTCTTTTCTTCACAATGTGGAGACACAGATATTTTCTCCTCTTCCCCTGGTAGTTCAGATCAATACCTTGTCACTTCATTCTTCTGTTTGTATTTTAGCCTGTAGTGAATTTTCTGGGGTGGCTGTGTTTTTTCATCCTTTTCTGTTTTATGTTTTTTCGTTTTGGGGTTATTTGTTTGTTTGGTTTTGTTTTTTTTTTTTTCATTAGTATTTGTAGTTCATTCCTTCACCTTTCTTGCACAGCAGCCGTTAGCTTCAGTTTAGCTCTCTCCTAGCTCCATATTTCACTTCTTTACCAGAGATTTCTTAGAAATTACTTTAACACTTGGAATAGAAACACAACCTGGCCTATGATTTCTGGAAGGTGTTGTTGTATGAGATGTCAGAATACCACAACAATGAACTGCTGTGTGATCTGCAACTGGCCTTTGGTCAGTGCCTTGAGCAATATTAGCTCTGTTCTCTGATTTCCCATTTGGATCCACTTTGGGTGCTGCATTTTTCAAACACTGGAACATGTTTCTGGAGTGTAAACACCGTAATACCAAAATCAGCTGCTCCTCCATCTGTAACTATCATTTAAACATCCCAGTCTCGCTATGCAAGAAAAAGAAACATTGGCAGGTTTGAGGGGCATCGTTAGCTATGCACTGCTGATAAGAATGCCTTTATTCTGCTCTATTGCGGCTGGAGGTGGGAAAGCACTGCTCCAGGGAGAGGTCCCTTCCCACAGCCATGGCTTCTGCAGGTGTCAGCCCACATAGTTATTTTAGCTCTGGTATTTTGGATGTTGTTTGGTTTTTGGTGGGGTTTTTTTTGTTTGTTTTTTTTTTTTTGTTGTTGTTTTTTTTTTGTTTTTTTTTTTTTTGTTTTTTTGTTTTTTTTTTTTTTTTTTTTTTTTTTTTTTTTTTTTTTTTGTTTTTTTGTTTTTTTTTTTTGTGGGTTTTTTTTTTTTTTTTTTCCTGGGTTTTTGTTTGTTTGTTTGTTTGTTTGTTTTTAATTAGGACCCACTGTGCTGAGAATTCATACTTAGGAACAATGTAAATCAAAGTTACTGTGGCTTCTAGAAACTGGATACGTAGTGACCACCACTCAGCATTGACCTCCACGTTGCTGGACATGTGTGAACCTGGAGCCACCATCACAGCTTCGTGTGCAGAGGGGCATGGTCTCATGGGCAAACTGTGAACCCTAATAGCTGCTTTTCAGAAATCAAGGTAATCAATATCCCATCTCTCCTCAGTGCCTTTTCTGCACATGGAATGTGTCAGTCCCTTACTACTCTTACTTTAAGACAAAAGTTAAAATCATTCAAATCACTGAAACATCAGGTGTTATGCTGAGGATAGCCATGAGAGTAAGTTGGAAAGTAACATCTAGATGTCAGCTTTCCAAAAGAAAAGAGATTAGAGATGCAAATACTATTCAGGCCAAAATGCTGTCCATATTGCCAGGAAAGAAATTTGAAAAAAAAAAAGTTACAAAAAATATTATAAATCTAATTTTTGTTTTAGGTGTGTATGGGAAGAAAAGAGATATTTTTCTTTCTCAGCTTGAAAAAAAGTTGCATTAAGATATTATAAGAAGCTTGTACAATATTTCCTAAATCAAACATTTTAACCCTTTGATGTGTGCAAATTTAAAAAATGGAAGATTATCCTGAAATGTGTGTTCTGTGTTGTAAAACTGGCTACTACTTTTTTTATTTGTTTATGAGTGGGCTGTAACTTAATAAAACTGAGGAACTTCTACCAAATTTTAACTTGAACAAATAGAACTTTCACTTGAAAACTTGAGAAAAAAATACTTGAAAGAACCATTCATCTGTGCCTATGCAAGCCTTCATCCACACCAACAAGCAAGAGGATTCCAATATAGAAACACAGGCACTTGACTCTAATCTGAGTGAGACTAAGAGGACGAACAGTTTTTGTGAGGACAAGACTGCCCATGAGACATTTCTGTAGTACAGATATCTATGCATACTAGGGTGAGCAGCAAGAACACTTATTTGAACAGCAATAAGGTAAATACAAAAGCAATAAGATAAAATACTATTAGTTTTTCCTGCCTTCCCTCCCTCTCTTATTGAACTTCACTTTTCATTTTCTATTAAGGTCAACTGGACAGGCTTTTCTGAAACTGCTATATGTTGAAAAGTAAATTAAAGAAGCAGGAGGAACATGAAAAGAAATTACTGAAATGACTGGTCCTAATGATTGTGAGTTTGTCCTGCAGAGCCAACAGGAACATCCCACGGGCAGGTCAGATACTGAGGGGGATGTTTACAGCTCCACGGACATCAGCTAAGGCTCAGCCTGGGTGTTGAGCCTAGTTTGTAGCATGGCAGAAAGCGTCGGCATGATGCCTTTTGGCCACTCTTTGGCATCTGCAGAGCAGAGACGCTGCTGCACAGAGATGGCTCCGGTGCTTTCCCTCCTCCATCCCTCCCATGATGCATCACCAGAAAGGCTCAAGGGAAAAGGATGTGTGTGGCTGCCCTCTTCCTCCATCAGGCATGAGAAGGAAGGCGGAGGAAGGAGGGGGAAACCCTTCATCCCCATGCGTTTCTCTTTCTGCCAGCAGCTGATGGGGAGCTGCCACCAGCCTTCCCATTAGAAGTTTACAGAAAAGGTGAGCTCATCTCATTTGATTAGGACTGTCACCATCAGACAGTGTTTGCAATTAGTCCACGCCAACCTTATTCAGGCTTTGGATGCCTTTCAACAGCAAAAAAGAGAACACTTGAGCTCCATTGAATTGGAGCGTGGCATCTGCTGCATGCTGGGGGGAGAGGTTGGGGGTCAGCACTTGATTTTGATAAAGCGTGCCAGATTAATTGTCTTCGGTAATCCTGTTTGTCATGGTAGATGTGCAGAGAAGTCTTTGTGGCACAGCCTGACATATGGGCTGGCCGGCTGCTTGCCTATTCAGTCCCTCCCAGCACATGCTCTTCACAGTTGGCCTAGTTCCCAGCGCCTTGTTTTCCCGGGGAGCCAGCCTCCTGCGCCTATTCAGCTGGCCCCGCGCTCCACAAACAGGCTCCCTAATCTTCAGGCCTGTCTGGGCTATTCAAAGTGATTGCATGATTCAAAGAGATCAAGAAAGAGAACGGGGCGGGAGGGGTAAGAGAGAAAGGGGGAAAGAGAGCGGTGCAATTTGGAAAAGAAATAAGCAGCCATGTACTTCAGGCAGAGCTCTTCAGGAGGCTGATTATAGTCCCTCTCCAAATCTGAATCTATCGCGAAATTATACCCTGCCTCTTTTGTAAAATAAATGCTAATAAGAGATAATTTGGACCCTGCTGATTATTAACTTAAATGGAGATGGTCTTTTTACCCCATGTTTTGTTATGAATTCTTGGGTTTCTCCCCCCGTTAGGAATCATGCTCCACAGCAAAAGAAGAAACGGGAGAGTTAAGGAGCAGGACAAATGTGGCATGACAGAGGATAGGGGACCATCAGGCTGGGCAGACTAGTCCAGAGTTACTGAAAGACCATAAGTGGATTGGTGTTCTGAGCATGGATCCAGCACACCGGTGTTCCCATGGCTTAAGTTCCCTTACAAAACACCTGTGTTCCCTTAGAACAGCTTCCTTCCCCAGGGAAGTAGGGGAGGGAGATGGCTCTAAGTTGATGTGGAAAGTGCTATTTGAATATACATTTCTTAAGTGCTATTTGAGTATACATTTAATTACACATTCATTAATGTTATTTTACAAGAACTCTTAGGATATATAGTGTCTAGTTTATGAAACGGGAACAGCTTTGTCAGATGCTGAGAATTCAGTATGTTAGCAAAGACCTCAACTTCTACAGGCCATAACCTAAGTGTTTTCAAACTCCATCTTGACTTGGCTAAATCAAATTTTCTGCCAAACATCTTCTTCTAAATGTAACATCAATAGGAAAAAAACAAATCAATCACCAAACCAACCAACCCAGAAAAAAAGAAAAACAAACCAAACCAAACAAACAAAACACCCCCAAAAAACAAACACACACAAAAAAGAAAAAAAACCCCAACAAAACACAACCTCAACTGACACCCTCCCCCCTCCCCCCATTAAAAATAAAGCACACAGTTTCCCTCACTACATTTTTGCCTTTTTATGATTCAGAGAAGCAGCAGAACAAAATGGATGCGCTGAAATGTCCAGTAAGATCATGCAGAGAACACACTGTTTCTCATTTATAAACTGCCCTGACCCAGAGTACATGTACACCAGTTATTTCCTCCACCAAGAATGTGGTGGCATTAGTGTGGTGTGATTTGCTTGTGCTGTATGGTCATCTGACAGATCCTTCTGTCATCTGCCACATTTCAGCCAATGTTGAAGAATTCTCTAAACCTCTGCCTGATGCACTATTAAAACTTGGTATACTGTCCTGCAAGGAAACAACCAAAGCATTGAAGAATAAGAGGAAGTATCTAAGACAGTTTAAAAGATTGTCCTTCAAAATTTTTAAGCCAATTTTACCCCTTTATGCTTCTCCCATAATGTCTTTAGTATCATCCTCTATCATTGCCCAGAATTTTCTGATTAACAGTTTGACACATCAGTCCCTGGCTTCTTCTGAGCCCTAGATCTTTCAGCAAGCTCATCACAGTCACATGCTGTCTTCTGCAAAGGCTCAGCACCACCAAGGTAAATTCAATTGAACATTAAGAAGATCAGAGCCTGTTTGCCCCATCTTCCTTGTGCTTACCATTATGAAGTTACCCATGCTTATATCAGCTGTCAAAATAATGCTTTAGTACTGTTTTTATCTCTGCCCCCAAGATGACATCTTAGACTATGTTTTGGTACAGCATCCATAAGCTGTTTAAGAGGTAAGACTGCATGGGTTTGATATTAGGGAGCAGGACAGTCTACTTCCATGTCATCTCAAGTAAAGACATTGTGCATATCTATTTGACTCTTGCCTCTGGTATTTCCGCTGTTGCTGCTATCACTGAGCTTCATTTCACCTACTTTCCTGCATACTGAAATAAATACTGTGTTGTAATAACAATTAAAGGAATGTAGGACAACCAACCTCTATTAAGTGTCCTCCTCCAGGTGGGAGTGTAGCCTGAATGAGAGCTGTAGAACAGAATTACCATCTTCTGTTCGGGCCTGTGTTTTCATACTGTTCTTGATGGACTAATAAAAAAGTTAATTTCTGAGACTACTGTTCTTCTAGTAGGGACCAGCATAGACAAATGATCTAGACAAACACAGCAAACTGAAATTGCCATGGGGCTGACAAGCCAAAAGCAGGCATATCTTCTGATGACATGAAGCCTTTGAGGCCATTAGACTTTTGCTGGGCATGTGCTGAAGGAAAGTGGTGACATGCTCAAGTCAGCAATCTGATTTTTAACTACAGTTTTGTTGTAGCAGAAGGATAGATCAATTTACTTTTGCAACAGTGTTGGTATGTCTCTTAGAGATACACAGATCTTCATCTTTGAAGACCGCCATTTTTGTAACTCTGAATTTATTTGTTAATATATCTGCAACAATATAGGTTTTTTCCCCCATAAACAAAACTTCAGAAATTTTATTTGTTGCAGACAGATCTAATGGAAAGAGAACAAGCAGAAAAAGTATTAATATTCAAGGCAAGTATTTTCCAGTTCCCTGAGAAGCTGAAATTTTCATCCATCCTTGGAAAAATATCCTGGTCTAAGATATGTTCATAGAGATAATTATGAGAAATAAGTAAAACCTCAAAATTTAGTTTTAATACTTCACACCAACAAGTTCACTCAGGAGACAAAGTTTTACATGACTGCCATGTCAATTTTCTTCCATAATGTCTGAGAATAATGAGAAAAAATACCAGTATATAATCCAAACTGAATTGCTGTCATTCAGTGAGTTTGAGTCAAGGTGAAGTGGTCACAGCACCAGCCTTCCAGAGCTCAAGAAACATTTGGATAATGCTCTCAGGCAATGGTATGATTTGTAGGGTGATCTGGTGAAGGATTATGAGAGCTTTTTTTTCGGTGATCCTTGTGAGCCCCCTCTGACTCAGGACAGTCTAGGGAATTTTAGCTATTATTCCAGTTACATTTTAAATAGAAATGAGTAATTTAAGGAATACCTTAAGACTTTAGTAAGAAAGAAGGAGGAATCTTCTTTCCTTTAGTGTCTCTGTAAGTTTGCCATGCGCAGGTGCCAGCAACAAATAGGAGTTTCTAATATCAGCTATCCCTGGTGCACTTACATCTCCCTTTTTGTCTTGTTTAAATCCACAAAGATTTGTGAGGAATCAAACACCTTCTTGCTTTAGGGTTAGTTTGAAGAATTTAAGTATTTTTAGCAAACAACTGCACAGTGAGAGATCCTTCAAAGATTAAAATCAAGTAAAAAACTGGGACTATCCTTGTGAATTTAGTAAAATCCTTTAATACATGTTGAGTAATGCTTGCCATGTATTTTGATGGACACCAAGGCCAAATTTCTGACTTAGTGTGTGACCTAGTACAGCTCACATAGAAAATAGCAGGGAAGGCAGGGAATGAGTTCATCAGTGCCCTCTAACTTGCAAGTTAAAACCAAATGAGCAACATTACCAGACATGAAGGTGCTATATTGAGATATATTTCATAGCATTAAGTAGCTCTTGGAAGAGGACTGTTGACTGGGAGGAGGTCACCTCTCAAAAAAAAAGTTGTTCTCAGTGGATAAGCAAGTAATAAATAGTGTGTTTGTGTCCCCACCACCTTCTTAATAATACTGTTCTCCTTCTGATACCTCTTGCAAAATTGTTTTTTTATTTCTACAGGGAATAAAGTAAGTTCCAGATCCTTCCTGGGTTCTTGGGCCTATTTGTTACCAAAACCATCAAAAAACTGTATTGAACTAGGGAATACATGCATGTCATTTTGTTGTATGACACAGTCACATTGGTAGTAAATTAAAAACTGTAACGTATGCAGTGAAAAGTCATTGACTTAACAAGTGCCTCATGTTACTAGAGACACAGCTATTATTTTCCAATTTCTCAATACATATCTACAATTCCATTTCTCTGGAGTTTTTGAAAAACCCAAAAGTAAAAACAGGAATTGAAATTAATCTAGTCTTTACATATTACATTACCTCTTTTACTTTTTGACACTGGTACTTAAGTACCACACCAAAAAAACACCAACAATTATATTCCAGCCTTATGACAAATTACATCAGTTGCCTGACATCAGTGAGGGTAAGAACTAGTCATTTGCATCATAAAGTCCCCAATGAAGACACACATAACTGTCTGTATTATAAACAGATTATACTTTCTGTATCTTCATGAAAGCAGCATAATGTTTTATATTAATTATATGTATTTTGTATTTTCACAAGAAGGAATAAATTTAGACTGACTCACTCCTTCATTACTGTGAATCTATATCCCTATGAGTAGCCAAGAGGTGAGCTGCTATCCTGATTTAGGAGTATTCACTACATTCCTGCTTTGAAGACTGAGTATATTTCTGTATCTTACTTACCACACTCTTAAAGTCTTATATGGAGCTGGGTAATGAAACAAAGAAAAAAAAAAAACTAAAGCAGGACAATCAGAGCCAAGAGAAGCTTTTGCTAAGCAGGGAATGTCCTTTCATTTGTATCACTTACAATATTATTAAGTTAGAGACGAATAAATTAATCTCAGCACACTTTTACATTCTTGTTCATTCCTCCGTTTTAAGGTCAAAAAGGCCCCAGTCATCTCACTGAACATGTCAGGAGTGAGAGCAAGTCCAGGGCTGTGAGGACACATACCTTTGACAAGTAACACTGTTGCTCTGGCTGAGTCTTCTACCTTCTCCTTTGGTCCCTGTGACAGCAGTGCCCCCTGATCCGTAACTTCAGGGTGAGTCTCATTGTTCCAGCACTTGAAAGAAACACATCAGAAAGATTTACAAAATACACAGGATAAAGTAAAGATCCAAAAAATTATGACACACAGAGTAAATGTCAGCCCAATATTCTGCCATGGAATTTTTTAAATAATCCTGGGACAGAAGCATGAGTTTTGGGTTAGGATTCATCTCATTTAAGTTCAATAACCTAAAAGTCAAGTGCATAACTGGAGCTCAGTTTCAGAGCACACAGAATACCCAAGAGGAGCCACCATCTTCTGCAGAGGGTAATTAGTCCTGTTCTAAGATACTTGGTCTCAGGTTTAAGCTCTGGAATGACACTTTCTCTGTTAGATACAAAGGGAAAAATTGGTGGTGTAATGCAGATGGTTATGTTTCAGTTCAATTAAAACCTCCTTTAGTGTTACCAGTGGAATATTTTTCAGGCAAAAGACATTAGAATTTTATATGTTATTATTATAAACTTCTGTAATGCTGTGAGAACATAATGTTCTCCATACTTCATCAAATAGAATGTTATTCTGCCCAGTAAGGACTTGATATTTTCATGGATGCAGTTTGTACTTTAAAATAAGCTAGCAATGTAAATTTCCATGCACTTTGGTTATTTGATAGAAAATAAAATTATTCTCCAGAGAAATGATACTTTTTGTATGCTCTGGTTTAATAAGACAGCTTGCACCATTCAAAGTAGTATTTCAGATAAACTGATCAGCCATTGTAAGTGCTTTCTAAAAGAAAGAAGTGAGAACAGAGGCCCCACAAGTCAGAAAGTAATGTTAATTCCTCTGTGAGAAGGCTACTGAATCTGTATCACCATAAAATATGAAGTGTAATTAATGTGACTGAATTGGGAGACATATGCAACTGAATATTTTTCCTTACTGATACCCACCCCAGTACTGGAGCAGGCAATACAGTCTTCAAAGAGTCAGAATAAAAAGTTACCCATTTATTGTCAAATTATGCAAAAAACACAACAACAAACAATCAAGGAGTGCATAAATATTCTGTTGAGCTAAGAAAGGATCACATGTAGAACACATCTTACCAGTGATCAAGGAATCTGAAAAGAAGAATTTATCAGTCTTTTCTGGACAGTGCCCCTTTTAGCCCTCAACCCTTTTCTTTCTGACTTCTCTATTTCCCCTTCCCCCTGCCCCTTCAAAGCTTCCAACCACTGTCATCGTTTCCCGTGTTTGCAAACGGATAAGCGAAGACTCTTGCTTCTCAGAAATCCTCTGCAATCAGCTGGCTCACTCCATCCCCCCACCCCCAGCCCACTGCTCTCCCCCTCCACTGTGCACAATGTCCTGGTGACAGGTGGTTGCTGCTTTCTGTAATTCTGGATACAGTTCCAGTCAGACTCAGTGGCCTGTAAAAAAACCTAGAGCTTATGAAGAGAAAAAGCTCTGGCTCTGAAAGTGCTGAGACAGGCTGGTACGGGGACTCAGTACAAAAAGCATTCAGCACAAAAAGCCAAACCCAAATGAAAAGAGCTGCTGCCAGGATCATCACGAGGTCCTCTGCTGCACAGATGTCTACTGAACTAAGCTGAAACTGATGAGTCTTTTATCGCAGCTCCCAGCCCCCCTCCCCGTAGATGCCCACAGCAAGACTCAGCTGCCTGGCTCAATTATTGTTATTCCAAGGGACACGGTATATGTGATAGACATATGACACTCAGAGAATTAAGCTCAGATAGGTCTGTCTGGCAGAATTCCTCTTTCTTTCTTTTTTNTTTTTTTTCCTTTTGCCCTTTTTTTTTTTCTTTTCCTAGTCAGCAAAAAGCTGATTAGTTAGTTTATGGGAATGGAATAGATTTGTGTGCACTGTGGTAGCAGTAGAAGCAGTATTTTAACAAACAAATTGCTTTCAGTATACTCAAGCAGAAGACAACTAACAAAGGTGGCCTCTGCAACTTGGTATTTACATGGGTGCTCTGTGTTTTACTGCCTCCCTTGCAGCATTTTGCAATTCCAGTTAAATAGAAACAGGACTGTTAACTGTGTGTTAACATGCTTAGTCTGTGATCTATGCACATTTTACCCCTTTACCTTGTTCTATGTCTGCAAGTTTATTACATAGTTTCTTCCCATATATTATAAAATGGGTTTATAGATTAAGAGCCAGTTGCAAGCTTGTGATTGGCTATATCTCAGAAAAGTTCAGCACCTGAAAGCCCTTTGCTCTCCAAGGCTCAGCTGATGTTTACTTTTCAGCGAGTCTGAAGCACATGCTTATTTTCATTGTCTTGCTATCAAACTTGGGACATAGACTTTGTTTTGTTAGAGCGCCTATCAAACACCTGTTAATTTCTCTAATAGCAGCAGGCATATAAAGAAAGGGCAATGGAAACTGGGCACTCAGCACCTTGTGAACCTTGGCTATAGAGGAGAGAAGTGAGTGAAAGAGAGCTGCCTCTGGTTACTGCAGGTGCTGCAGTTTGCTAAAGAACAATTTTCAAGAAATGTTGAACAGGCAAAACATAAAGATCCCATTGTTTATATATTAGAATGGACAGCCCACGGGGTTTTTACTTTAACCATCTGCCTTCCAACTTTTATATAAAAATTCTGCTCCCTAATAAAGGATTAACACATTAGGACACATATATTGCTGGAAAGAAACCAAACCAAACTCCTTCTGCTTCACAAGGATAAATTAGCAAGTGAAAAGCAAGACTTTCCAAACCCTCTTTTGTATGAATACAATCATTTAACTTAGATCTTGGAAAGTTGAAGGTCTAGTCACTAATCTACTGACTCCATCACAGAAGGGTGAATTTAATTTAGGAACTGCTGGCTCCAGCACTGCATTTAGTTATACCAACTTGAAGAAATTTACGTGATAATCCTTTTTATTAGCATATCCATTCTTTTTTTTTTTTTTTTTTTTTTTTTTTTTTTTTTTTTGAGCCAAACAGCATATCAACCAAACAAAAGATGTGCTTTACTGGCTAAGAAGTTAGCTGGCTATCTTTTTTGGCTGGACCGCTCCCTGCTTTATCTTCAGTGGGTGATGAGACATATATAAATCAGTGTCTACATGGAGAGGTGACATGCTGTTTACACAGCAGGCTTCTATTATCATAGCAGTCATATATGGGTAATAAATTAAACTGCATCAAGACACCAAAGATTTGCCCCATTAGAACAAGGTCTTTTTCTTATCATTTTACCAAGAGCCTGATAAAATATACAGATCTCTCTTGTAAATGGTACCAAAGCACTCAGGTTTGACAGAGTGAAATCTGGAAAAGTTCAGCATTTCTCCATTGCACTTTAACTGGCCTTATTTGAAAGAAATCTTGCATGTAGCCCTGAGCTGGCTTCGAGCATCTGCATTGCCTTGCAAACACCTGCTACCTTTGCAGGCAGGAACAAGGAAATTTTGTGACACTTTGTCCACCCAACAAAGGCCTCGGGACATTGTTGATAAGGGGGTGGGAAAATTTGAAATTGATAAGGGGCCAGCGAAACATGAAACTGGACAAGACCAATGCACCTGGATCTGCTCTAAAGGGGAGGGTGAGGCCAGCTTTTCACCACTGATTTGCTCCAGAGATTGCCTGGGTGGTTGGTGGTTTTGGTTTGGTGAGTCCTGAGCTTATGTATCATGATGCATAATGCAAGTGTAGCTGCTGTGTCCTGTATCAGCTGTTTGCAACTCCCTACTTAGTCCTCAAAGAGATTAACCCAGACAGCAACCTGGGAGCCTTTTCTCACAGACAGCTTCTTGTCTCCTGCTTCCAATTCTGTCACTGATTTTGTTAGGCAAAACTGAGAGAATGTCCCTCAAGTGAAGAAAATGTCCTTTTGCAGAGTATTTTAAGAACTTTGTATTAAGGAAACAAAATATAAACACAATGGAATTTAATAGTTCAGCAAACAAAAAAAATAAAAGCTTTTTTTTTTTTTTTTTTTTTTTTTTTTTTTTTTTGGCTCNTTTTTTTTTTTTTTTTTTTTTGGGCCATTTCAACAGAAAGAACTCCAGCAAACACGGTGTCTTTCCAATTCAGCACAAGGGGTTTGTTGTTGTTTAGACTTCTGTGTGCAAATAATACTAGAAGTCATTGGGCCAAATTTATCCCTGGATTAAGTGCACTGACGTCAATGTAATTACAGTAGGAATTAATTTGCCTCACTGATATAATTTTCTGGGTCCTATATCTACTTCCAAAATGCAATTAGAATCCAGTTTCCTCAGTCTTTTATTTTGGAGCTAGGCAGCTTGAGTTTCCCCACAAAGAAACCGGCCTAACAAAAAAAATATCTCCTGGTCACTTACCTGATCATTGTTGTTGGTACCAGTACAAGGGAGAGCAGGCTCAGAGATTCCACACCGTTTGAATGGAAGATACCTGCACCTTGGCATTGCAGCTTAAACCCAGCCCTGAAGATCCACAGTCCTGGTTTAACTCCCTTAATTTTCTTTTCATGGGTGTTGGTTCATTCAGTCTGACAAAATACAACATAGTGATTGATTTTGCTGTGAGTTTACTGGGTGTCTGTACACCATGAATCTGTTGTATAGTAATGTAGTTACTTGGGAAATACTGACTTGCTCTGTGCCATTACAAAGGATTACTGAATCAGACAATATTGAGCAAAGGTTTATTATATTAGGTTTTAACATTGACTTTATTAATCAATGCACCAGCTGTCTCATCACTTGCACCAGATCCAGGCATAAGTTTGCTAAATATAATCTTTTTTAAAAGTGTATCTTGTTACTTTCTAAGCTTCTGTAGCAAACTTAGTAATTTGCTTGTACACAAAAATATACCTGTCTCATTAAGAAACACAAAATATTACCAAAAAAAAAAAAAAAAAAAAAAAAGGAGTGCTTATTAAATTTTTGAGGAGACTCATTAAGGCAAGCATGAATTTCCCCCCTCTTACAACAGCTGACAGATCTGAATGTGCTTTCAGCTCAGATGGAGCCTATGCTAAACCACAACAAAATACACCATCATTAATGTGAGAAGTTCTAACTGAGGTTTTGCTCACCACTTCATGGCAGCATGCATATTTACTTGCCAGGAGGGAAAATATTAAACAAAATAAACCCCCTCTTCTTCATAAAGGTGTTCTATGACTCCTTGCTTCTGTCTGTCATGCATAAAAGTGTAGCAAACCAAAGCAGAAATATTGCAAATAATAGAAAAAGTGTATGACACACAGAAGGAAAAGACAGAGTGGAGCAGCAGAAAAAAATTAGATGAAAAATGAAATATTAGCAATCATTCCATCGTTAGAATAATCCATTAGACAGAACTTACACCAGATTTGCCTATTTCTGGGAAAACAACAGAAACAGATTATAGTCATTTCTCTAGTAAATAGACCACATTTACTATACCCAAACAACTAATATACAATCTACAGCAGCAAATTCCCCACAAAGAGAGGGCAGCCATGCATGACACCATCCTGGTCTGTGATGCCCCAATTGCATCAGCTGGAGAAGGGCCAGAACTCCCTCCTCAAAAAGAGGAGCTGCATAGGGCCAGTCACAGAGGCTCAAGCTGAGATCATCTCTGCAAGGCCCAATATCTCCCTTGGTGCTTGCTGGTTGACATCCCCTCATGGCATAAATTAAAGAAATGTTGACGTGTATGTTAAAGAGAAATGCTAACCTGTGTTCAAAAAGCCCTTGGCATATTTAAGATTTGTCCGTTTTAGCTGTCCTGTGGATTTGCCTTTCAGTTTTATCCTTGAGGATAAAATGAGGCACAGCTTCTTGTTCTAAGAAGGCAAAAGAGAGTGCATATTCCCCAAATCTTTCTCAGATGTTTTTGTATCCTGACTCAGTGTTTCTCTAGATAAAGGGATAAGAAAGTAAAGCATTTTGGAACAATCTAACTGAATGTAATTTCATAATACATATATGTATTATATATACATAATATGTCTATTTTCCAGGCATCAAACCAGATTTTAGGTAAATAATCTTCCTTCCCTTTTCCAGGTCCTATTCCAGCTGTACACATGCTTCATGTGGGGAAGAGTGGCTGGCACCAGGCCTGACCAGATCACAAAACAATTTATATAAAAGTTTGGACCTGAACAGTCTCATGGAGGCAACCTTACTTAATCAGCAAAGAGATCAGAACTGGAACAAAATTTCCTGGCCCACAGTTTTTGGAGGTTACTCTAGGTCTCTGGTTAAAAGTTAGTCATTAATTTGTTGAATTCATGGCCAGCGTGCCAGGGAGAACTCCCTGGATAACAACAGGTTTCAGCATGGAGGAGATTTCTCAGTGCCTGTTCTTGTAGCATAAGCTGAAAATGACACTAGAAAAGGAGTATAGGATCCTATCTGCTTTCTCTGACAAATGGGCTCTTAAGCCTCAGGGAACTGAGACCTCCACCCCACTCCAATCAGGAAAACAACCTCTGTGAGCAGAAAGTTATGACCTTCTCCCTGTCTCCTCCTCCCTTCTCCATTCTCTTTCTAAGCAGATTATAAAACAAAGAGAGAATTTCTGGAGTTGTCTCCAGCTCCTGCAGAGTTTCCATGGATACTGGTTGACAAAATATCTTTTTGTGTCTTAAGGGAGAGAAAGTATCTCCTTGTCTGATTCAGAGGGGTCCATTCCTTTGAATGGCATTCCTGCCCAGCCTCAGAGAAAAGATTACTGGAGCATACCAGAAATGTTACAAAACTGAGAGCTTGTTTACTTGTTCCAAGCACCAGAAGTGAATTTGACTGGAAGACAGAAAGCTCCATGAAGTCACCAGGGCAATCTCAAATGTATTAATACATAAATCGACCTTGGGGTTTGAATGTGTTTTGTGATTGTTTGGTTGGTTTTGGTTTTGATTTGGTTTGTTTTTTATGTTTTTTTTTTTTTTTTGGTTTTTTTGCTCTTTTTTTATGGTTTGTTTGCTCTTTTTTGTGGTATTTTGTTTTGCTTTGCCCTGTTTGTGTTTTACACTGTAAGTATGCTATATAAGGCAGATATGTACTTTCCAACCACGCCTCATTTTATGGCAGATTTTGGAACATTTTGCTGTTACCATATATTGTATGAACAACAGTAGGTTATAGGGGTGGCAACCAAATTAAGAGATGTATGCACACAAAATCAACAGATTTCCTGAGCTGAGATAACTCCCACATTTTGGGTGAGATGAGATGCTTTTACACATCTTAGGACTTAATTTGATTGCTGATGTCTCACCAGTGAAATTTTATTATTACTCAGTACTAATAGTTTGTCAAACACTATAGCTCAGAGGTGTGTAAATTGAAGTAGCTTTTGAACAATCACATTAGAATTTGGCAAATTTTGCCAGCAATTACTCTGCCTCCAAATAAGATGCATGGATATGTTCCACTTTAACTGTATCTGACATCTGTTGAGTGCTTTGGGGATACTGGCGATGGGAAGAGAGGCATAAGGTTGGGGTCATTGCTTAAGGGCAGCTCTAGTGCATGTTATTTCTTTGATCACATGTTTATGCTGTGAAAGAACATAAAGGAGTCTATTCTCCACTTGACAGACATATCTGAGTGTCATTGATGCTAGAGGACTCAGATTACCAGTTACAGCTTTGCACCACAGTCCTTCTTGTATATTAATTAGCTTGAGCACTGCATAAGGCTATTTTGATAGGGACCCTTAAAAAGTACAGTCTATATTACAATCAAACTGCTGTCTCCTTCCATGGGAGCCCTGCCTTCTGTCAGCATTTTGCCTGAGGATGAACTGAAGGACTTTCTCCCTCAATCCCCTACAGAGCCTCCATCATGTTTAAAAATCAACCCTGACTCTTGGCAAGGTGAGACGAAAAGCCAAGCGAGGCAGACTAAGGCAGTGTTTGTATTAACATTTTGAATCGATCCAGATTTTTACAATGGTTCCTGAAATGCTATACCAGAGAAAACACCACTTAGTGGTAAACAGAAAAACTACACACAAATCACAGAATTTGCTTGGCAGACTTTATTATCTGTTAAGTAAGCAGGAAATAATGGTATTAATGCAAACAGAAGGGCAAGATTTATTCCCAGAAGAGTGTGCTGTGGATGTCTATTCATACAGAGTCATTGCCTCTAGGGGTCCCTGATCGATGCAATGTTTTCACCCACCCCCACACCCGGGAAATTTTCCTGATGACTTCTATGCTGTGTATATATTTTGACTTCTGAAGGCTTTTAAGGCTGGTGATAAATACACAAATGTCACACATGCAAACAGAACACACATGTCAAGTATCACAAGAGCATTACATTTACCTATCTGGCCCCTGGGTTCATTTCAGCCCTTTTCACTGCCGTTTGCCCTCTCGGTGCTATTTCCTGGCCCAGCTCAATTAAAGGACAAATTCATCCCCACACGTGTCCTAAGGGCCCTAATGAAGTCAGCTGTCAAATTTACATCATGCAGCTGCCTGCCTGCAGGATCTGATGGCCACTTGTCAGCTGCTTCACCAAGTCAACCCCGCACAAAGGCCCCTTTGATGGGCTGCCTTTCTCCAGTCAGTCTACACCTTCTCCTCTTGGACTTCAGCATCTGCTTCTATGTAATTTGATTTTATATTCAGTGCAGCCTGACCCTATTGATAAATTAAATCTATCTAAACCTGATATCCTCATGCCACCACGGGGTAAATGACTTGCTTTAATTTTGGCTTTTGCCAGACGTGACATGGTATCAATACTGATTCTTTTTTGTGTGTGTGTCTGAGTCCTTATTTCAATAGTTCAGGCTCCAGGTCATGATTAGGGCAGGAGGAAAGAGGAGAGAGCCTTTTTAGAATATGTACCAAAACAGTAAATCAGAATAATTTCTTCTAGTATTTTAGCATTGCTCTCCATAATTGTTTCTTTTCTGATAATCCCATTTATTGCTCTGCCTTCCAAATGTATTTGACGTACACACAAAAAAATCTAGCTTTAATAAACAAAGAAAAAAATATAACATTAATTTATAAAATATCTGATAACTAGAATAAGTACTCACAAAAGTCTGTTTTCTAATATGCACAATTTATATTTTTAAACAAATAAAACATACACATGAGCAACAAAAGAGAAAAATCCTGAAACTGCATATACCTTATTTAATATCTTTGCAATGCTTCAAAATTAAAATAAATACAATATTTTTTCTCCCCAGCATCCTATTTTATGGGTGAGAAATTGTAGAAGCCTACCTTCCTAGGAAATCCAGCACTTTTTCTTCAAACTACTGATGTTTTAGTTATTAACTTTTTTATTTCAAAGAAGCCTAAAAACTCTGTGAGATGTCTTGCCTCCACACATACTGCCTCTTTCACCAAAGTCTTGCTGATCCCACTGTCTCTTCATCTTCTTCCTTCTTCTCTTTTCATAGGCTGGGAGGGCCACCTACAATCATCACCCTGCTCAGGGTTCCAGGCCATTGTAAATAAATGTGTGCACAGAAAACACTCTGAGATATTTTGGTGAAGAAGGAAATTCTTCTCTCTTCACTGTAATAGTCTGGTTAGGTTTTCAGAAAGCGACCTTACTATTCCTACTACCGTCTGCCTGTCCTTTGCCAGCTGTGTGTTGCACTAAGGCTACTGTTTGAGAACAACTGGTGCAGACTGAGTTCTTCAGGAAGAGGAATGAACTGAAATTCTTAACAAGCTGTCTGGCAACAAAAAAAACCAAAAAACCCAACCAACCCACCAACCAATCAACCAAACAACTGAAATAATAATTAAAAAAGAAGGTAGAGAAGGAAAAAGTCTTCATACTACATTTGGAATGAGACCATCTGAGAGTGTGCACCAGTTTATCATTGCACAACAAACTGGGTTCTCCAGTCATAAATGAGCAGCCTCTCCTGTGATAAAACTCTGTTACCTGGCAACGAACAAATACTATAAAATCTTCCCCAGGTGGAATAAAATTTTCCATGTGATGTTATCTGGTCTGGGGCTTCTCTTCCTTTTAAAAGCTAAAAAGTTCAAAAGTTTTAGAAGTTTTGTTTAAAGAACAGAGTATTCCCTTATGCTCACCTCAATTTCTTCACCCAAGAAGGCAGAAGTAATTTCTTTGCTTAACTAAACATCCCCTGCCTATTACCTGAGCAATCAGGGCATCCTGGTCCTACCATCACATGAAGGCATCTTGCTGACCTACTTGTCCAGGCTGAATCTCCTAATTTTCTTGCAACCAGAGCAGGCCTTGCTAAGAGTGCTTTTTACACGGGTGGTTTACAGGAGGTTTCTCCTCTGCTATCTACCTGTGTCTGTAGCATGTCTGCAGACATGGCAGCTCTAGTCCCTGTCAGCTTTCTGGTCAGCTGCCAGACTCAGGCACCAAAGCATGAGTTCTTTCTAAAGTGATGGCAGAGCTGCAGTTTTGAATTTCAATCTAAACCTAACAGTTTAGTTTGGATTGTTTTTTATCTTTTACTTTGATAGCTGAAATGTAAACTTTTATCTGACTTAAGAGAAAATGTCAAAGTAATTGTGTACCCATGAAGAAAAACACCATTGTTTATTTGTGTTTGAGATCTAATTACTCAAAGACTTCTCTCAGCTGTTGTATACTAGCTTGATAGTGCCTTAAGAGTGGTTTGAAATTGAAGTTGCTTTTCAAGAAAGAAAAGAGTCTAGACTACAACCTTTTCCAGTCACTGATGTTTTTTAGGCCTTTGTAAAGGACTGAGGCCTCTACAAACAACAGAAAGCAATCAGTGACCACTATCAGGATTGGTCTATTTCAAAGAAATGCCTGTAGACATTTTTAAACCAGGGCACCAAACTCCCAAAGTATTCACTTATTATTATTCTAATTACATTTTGTTGGTCTTTTACAGTAGTGTAAAGTGGAACAAAGTGTACAGATGCACAAGTCTAGAAGAAAATCTGTGATCATCCACCCTAAGTTTTGTCTACCTCACCCCACTCTAAGAAACCCTAAACATTTCCAGCAGGGAAATGCAGAGGGCAAAGCCAGGTCCCTATTTGCCATATAAAGTACCCAAAGACCAACACTCCCACTGGGAATCAGTGACGTTCATTGAGAGGACAAGGGTGTATCACCACATATAAATGCATCTGCACACAATCCATGCAATTCCTTAAAACAAAGCTACTCAGCTTTGACCAGGTCCCAAAGGAGTGACCTTCCGAGATGATACTAAATGCCTGTGGTTCTGTGTCAGTCTCAGTTGTGCACCTTGAGCTGTGTTTAAGAAACACAGTAGTTCTGGTCTAACTAATTATCTAGGATTGTGCCCACCCATGAATGGGTTGCCTCACAGTGTTAGCCTCACTGCAGCAGCCTTGGGGCTGCGTCCTGAGCACCATGTTTGCCCTATCACTATTAGAGCTGGTATCATTAGGTTATCATCATTATGCTTGTGCCTGTTTTTGTTTCTACAGGCTATAGTTTGATTTGGTTTGGTGTTTCAGAATTTGAAGAAAATTCAGCAAGCCAGTATAAACTGCTTTGAATTTGGGAATGATTGGTTCTATCTTTTCATTCAAACCTTGTCTTTGCTGTGACCAATGCAATGTCTTGTCAAGTCTGGAATGTAAAAATCTTCTCCACAGAAAAGAAGTTTCTCCACAGAAACCCTGAAACTCCAACAGTTGTCCAGAGTGAGGACAAAAACCAACAGCCAACACATCTGCCAACTTGCAGCAGCACAAAGGAATAGTGCATGTCCAAAGAGTAACACAGCAGTGCCATTTCCAGCTGCAGCTGCACTTACAGAGAAACTGATAGAAACCCCATCCTTCCTGAGTCTTTCTCATGCTCCCAAATTGGCTTGAGATTTTTAGGGGGACAGTAGCTCTTACTGAGAATATTCAGCCTAAATACATATATATAAAATACACATAAAATTTATGTGGATAGAAATAACTTTATAAAAAAAATTATTATTTCCATCTAAACGCTGAAAGTGAGAAAATGCTTCATTTTAGGTGCAAATGTAATTTGTATAAAGCTGCTGCTGTTAAATAAATTTTGACAGCTGTCTGAATTGACAGCAGCCAGTGGTATTTCCACTGTTGCCTTTATAAATCTATATGAGCCTTTAAAAATCGAAGTATCTTCTTCCAGCTGTTTATGAGGATAAAATTACAGCTTGTACATTGTTCAGCTCTTAATTCTTTCATTTGAGC
The DNA here is from genome assembly GCA_013400215.1 of Cisticola juncidis. Lineage (NCBI taxonomy): Eukaryota > Metazoa > Chordata > Aves > Passeriformes > Cisticolidae > Cisticola > Cisticola juncidis. The sequence goes on from VXBR01010516.1 coordinate 1,831,136, forward strand.
TGCATATTCATGGAGGGATTGCAATATGACAAAATTGCTTAGAAACTGATGACATAGTGAACTATGTCCTATCGGTAGTTACGGAAGTTAAGTCCACTGACTTAATAATGCAAGGTAATTTCAAGTTGACTTCAGTTCTTGCATTTAAAGGGAAAAAAAACCCTCCAATTTTATAAAACCTCATATCCCAGCCCATAATTCCATTACTGAGATGAACTGAAGAAGAGTTTGGTTTGGAACGGAGCTTGAAGATCCAGTTCTAACAATCCCTGCCACAGGCAGGGACACTTCCCACTAAACCAGGTTGTTCAAAGGCCATCCAACCTGGCCTTGAACACTTCCAGGGATGGGATAGCCACAACGTATCAAGGAAGCATGTTCCAGTTCCGCATCACCCACACAGTAAAGAATTTCTTCCCAACACCTAATCTAAATCTAACCCCATTTAGTTTAAAACCATTACCCCTTGTCCTGTTACTACATGCCCTTGTAAAAAGTTCCTCTCCAGCTGTCTTGTAAGCTCACTTCAGGTACTGGAAGGTGCTGTGGGGTGTCCCTGGAATCTTCTCGTCTCCAGGCTGAACAGTCCCAAATCTCTTAGCCCATCCTCACAGAGGAGGGGCTCCTGTCCCCTGGTCATCTTTGTAGACCTCCTCTAGGCATGGTCTCACAAGAGTGAAGTAGAGGCGAGAATCATCTTTCTTGACCTGCTTGCCACAAATCTTTTTCCATTTTTAAACCTGGGGTTATCTTGGGAAACTTCAAGCCTTGGTTTTGGCTGGCGTAGAGTTAATTTTCTTCGTAGGAGCTTGTATGAGGCTGTGTTTTTGATTTGGGTTTAAATCTTTGTTGGTAATATAGAGGTGTTTGTGTTATTGCTGAGCAGTGCTTACACAGAGCCAAGGCCTTTTCTGCCCCTCACACCACCTCACCAGCAGATAGGCTGGGGGGCAGGAGAAGTGGGGAGATGACACAACCAGAACAACAGATCCCAATTGACCAAGGGATATTCCGTGTTACATCGTGCTCAGAAATTAAAATCAAGGTGAAGAAGAAGGAAGGGGAAGACAGTTGGAGTGATGGCTTTGTGACTTCCCTGGTTACCATTATTCATGATGTAATCCTGCTTTCCTGAAAATGACTGAAGATCTTCCCTCTGCCCCCAGGAAATGGTGAATCAATTCCTTGTTTTGCTCTGCTTGTGTGTGTGGCTTTCACCTTCCAGATTTAACTGCCTTTATCTCAATCCATGATTTTCTCACCCTTACCCTTCCAGTCTTCTCCCCCACCATACCAGGGGAAAGCAAGCAATTGGCTGCTTGGTGCTAAATTGTCAGCTGTGGGTAAACCATCACAGAAGTTCACTAGTCTGCAACAAATTTTCAAATATGATAGAATGGCTAGTAACTTTATCTGTCACTGCCCTCAAGATCCTTGGATTTATCTTGTCAGGTCTCATGGACTTGTGCACGGTAAGATTCCCTATAGATGGTCTAGAGTCTTATCTTTTCCTATGGTGGGCAGCACTTATCATGAAAACAGCACATAGATCTCAAGGTTAAGTGTTATTCCTTCAAAGGACAAGTCACTTTTGCTCAATATTTGCTCAGTTGAAAGATGTCTTTGTTTACAGCAGTATGGTATCTAGAAGGCACTGTACTCATACATCAAGGGAAAGGAGATATGTCTGTGGAAAATGTTTTACTTCTTTGCTAAGAGAAGAAGAAATCCATATCCAAAAACCAGCCAACCAGAACTACTTTAATAACTCAGTGGTTGAGCATAGACAACCCAGAAGGAAATCAATGATAATCTCACTTCCGAAAACCTGACCTTGCTCACTAAAGCATAGCTAAATTGCATCAGCCTTACCTAACCCAGTCATCCCTTTATATTTAACCATATCAATAAAATTAAGCAAATAGTTAAAGACAAAGAAACACTTATTAATCTTTCAATAAAGATGGCTATCTGCCCTTAGTGTAAAAAAGCAGCTTTTTTTATACCTGCTGGTACACGAACCCAGATGCAGTACTGAGAACACACTTAAACTAGTCTAGACGTTGGCTGCTTGACATAGTAGTTCACAATATTTCTTTTGCATTAGAAAGGGAAGAGTATCTGCTAATTATTTTCAAGACATTACAGAGGAACAATGATGCTTTCATTGTGCTCTTACACTGGAAAAAATCATCCATTCCTTTTATTGTTTTGCTGAAGTTTTACTTTTTTTGCTGTTATCTGCCTTGGTTCTTCTGTTTTAGAAAGGCCAGGATTTCCAAGTATTTAACTTGGCAATGCAAATGTGAGTGTGGGGATGGGTGCCAGGGAGAAGTGCTCTCCAAAGCTCAGCTATTTCTCTTTTTTGAACAAGGTATATATTTTGTGACTGCCTCCCCTTTGCCATACTAGCCCTCCTCACTCCACCCAAACATGTCTAAATTATGTCTCCTCTTTCTCCAATAAAACATAGGTTAAAAAATCAGTCTCTATTTAGTAGTTAGCAGGTGAACAGCACTGAGATTAAAATTAAGAGGTTTAAACAAAGTATCATGATCTCAACAGGCTAGAAAATCTTGGACATGCAGTGACATAGAATGCTGATATGAAAAGTTTGAATAGCAGGTAACTAATTTTCTGATTTCATTACATTCAAGTTTGTTACTGTTTTTTCTCACAGATATTCTTCATTTTTAGTTATTTAGCCTAAGAGGTGTCCTTTTTATGTACCACCTAGTGAGATAATGTAGGTGTCCACTGTGATTTTTCAGGGCTCATTTATCTGATAAAGGCAACCAAACCCATGTGATCTAGAATCATTAATCAAACTAGCCTTCAGCCAGTGGCATCTCCAACCAGCACTCATGCAACATTGTAGTGATGCAAGTGCACTTCATTTACATGGAGTACAAAGCTGATCTCGTTTTGAAAGAGAGGCATTGGCTCACTGAACCTCTTCCTGGCAACAATAAATGAGGATCTTAGATGGACATCAGCTAAAAGTACACCATGATAGCTGAAGCTTGAGATTTTTGTTCATTCTCTTCAGATAACTATTCACAGTACTTTGTGACAAGAAAAATAATAGATTTACTAGAGGGAAAATATTTATGTAAAGAACACAAAACACATTTCCTTAATGGGAGAGTCTATTGATGCAGTCAAGCTAGTTTGTCACAAAAACTCAAGGAGATGGGAAATCTTCCTTCTCTGTAGCTAGCTGGGTTTCCCTGCTTAACACAACTATTTTTCTAGTAATGTACACTTCACATCTAATTGCTACAGGAGGTTTAAGTGTAATGAACAGACAAGGCAGCTTACTTATCTCTTTTACTTTATCCTATATACTTTTGTTTTAAAATCTTACTATATATTATCAGTAGATCAAGTTATTTTGCCACACCTTTATTACACTTCTCTGTTTTGAAGTTTCCTACTAAAATTACTGAAAGGCTCTGTCACAACTTTTTTGCTAGTCTATAGGTCACAATTATAGAACTACAAACAAAATACAGAGTAGAAAATCAACCTATAAAAATAAAGAAGAAAAGAACGCCAATGCAACCATGATATAGATCACTCTCTACATAAATTTATTTGCTATCTGTTTGGGAACAATTAATTCATTGTGCAAAGTCATTCAGGCCCACTTTTCCTGTAAACTTCTGCTAAGATTTGAACTGCTAATGGAAGCCATTTGTGTAACTGCCCCTTCATCATTAAAGGTCTTGACATGTAGATGTCATCCTGCAAACATTCTGAAACTTAATTTCATAGCTTTTTGTTTTGTCAAAGATTCCTGCTAGAAAAGCATCAGGGTTTTTTTTCATAAAGGGCAAAAAAACCACCATCAAAGCAAAACACTACACAACTGATATTTCAGGTTTTGGAGGGTGGGTTTAGCACTCTGTAGCTAAACGGCACATTCACTTTCTCATCCTACAAACAACATATCCATCTTTTTCTGATTTATAGCCTTTTGTAACTTGTTCTACAGCATAGCAGTCATAGCATGCTATGATCAAACTGCTTTTTACTAATTCTTTTCCAACAGCAAAACGTTATACAACAGCAACTTAATGAGTGGTCTGTTATGTAAATCAATGGAATATAACATGTAAAAGAGTAGTTGGTGTTGGCAAAAGGAATGACTGTTGAAATTGAAAAATCAACAACTGATATCAGTGCTTCACATTTGCATGAAATATTTGTTTCTGATTCCTTCACTTCTGTAGATCAAGACCTTTGCTGGGGTAATTATAAGTCTTAAGAGCTAAACAAAGTAATCAGTTTCAATTTTTTTTTTTTAATTACACACACTGTATTAGACTCTTGCCTGCAAAAGGCATTCTACTGGACACCCTTAAACAGCTCATCAATGCTCAGCTGCAGTGTTATATATAAAGGGAAAAGAGGAGAGTGCAGGAGAGATGGTGGAAGCGGGTTGCCTGGGAGATGGCTTACCTCAAAACAGCCTGGAAAGAGGCACGTGTCAGGGCTTGGGACCGGGGTGGAGGGGGGATGTCAGTCCTCATAGCCTTAGGCTTAGCTGATGTGTATTAATTTTGAAGTTTAGCAGTTGCTGCTGTGCAGGTTCATGAAAAGAACAGTATGTTCAAACTTGACTCTTATGCTTCAGCTAGCTCTACTCTGAGTTTCAATAGCATTTAAAACAAACCTTAGACTTGCTGCTGGATGAGCAGGAGTCATCTGGAAGCATATTACATTTGGCTGGCCCCAGGAAACCTACCACATGCGGTGAGGTAAGCTCAGGAGTACTTGCTATAGGAATCTGCTGTGATTTACATTAAAAGCATGGAATGTTTTAGTAAAACAACCCACTAGACAACAGCCTGATGGACTAAAGAAGTTCAAGGGTCCCTCTCTGCCTTTATCCCTCTCTTCATTTTTGTGGTAGAATTTATCAATGGAGTTGATTCTGAACAAGATTGCATGACACCTGTTTTCAGTCTAAACATTGCTCCAGATGAGTCCATTTATCTTTTTGCTCTATTCATCTTGCAAGCTGCACCACCAAGATTTTAAGATGAGAATAAAGCACATGCTTCATTAATGTTTTTAAGGACAATATTCTTCCTACAAGGATTTTCATTGGAGCTCACAAAAGTCAGATCTCAACAGTGTATTGTAAGATTAGCAAAAGCAGAAGTAAATGCACCTACATATAGACCAAAGTACAGTCCAAAATCATTATATACACAGATAAAAATCCAAAAGCATGTCAGGAACACTGAATTTTATACATAATTCAACAGTCTGGAGTCCCTACACACTTGAACTAATAAAACTGGTTTTAGGGGGAGGGGAATTGAACATCAACTTTGCAAAACAGTCTTGATGGAGAAAGCAAATCTTACTTGCAAATGCACCAAATCTGAAGTATGTTTCCTACAAATAAATCTAATGGTATCATCCATAAAGTGAAACATTTCCCTTTGACATTTAAAGGAAAATGTTTCATGACAGAAATATGACTTGTGTGCAAGAGCTTTGATTTTTAACTTAAAAACCATAATTTATTTTACCAAGACATGTAGAAACAAAACAAAAGGTTACCACAAACTGAAAGAAAACAATTTTGTTTCAATTCGGGTTGAATTATACTTAATGAAAATTTTTGTTTTCATTTTACTCAAAACCTTCCAAAAATTCTTGTTTCTTCTGACCTTACTCTAAATATTTTCTTGATTTATTTTCCCTATTATGTAAGAAGTTTTATATGTAAAGATTTTGATTTATGTATTTTAGCTCAGTACTATATTGTACATGACAAAGTTTATAAGAAGAGACATAGTACTTATTATTAGACTGATGGAGAAGCTGACATACACCCAGGATTTTTCTCAGATTATATTTCAGGCAGCATCTGGATCAGAAAGATCACCTATTTTTCTCTACTGTGCATGTAATCTAATTCAGTAACAGGCATTTTACTGCATAATAAACCCCTTTGTTTCATGTATTTCCTTACTTTTGTGCTTTTATAACACAATTGTAGGACTACAAAAACTATTTGCAGGCTGAAGCTGAATTAGGTATACAGTTTCTGACCCCTACATTTAATTCATTTGCTTTTGTACTTAGCAGTTGTAGATGTCAAACACTTTGACATGTTTTACAAAAAAAATATTATAACACTTCGTTCTATTTCCTTTCAGAAAAAATCTTGGGTTTTTTTTAGTTTTTATTTTTGGTTTTGGGGTTTTTTAATTGAATAAAAAGAAAGTCATAATGTTAACAACAGTAAGACAATTTTATTTCAAGGTCAACTGTTTGCCTCTGCGTGACCTTAAAAGCAGTGTTCAGTCATTTGCACTGCCATTGACACAAACTTAGAATTTGGAGGATGAGTGGTAATATCTCAGCCAGGAAAACTTCTTGTCTTCCATGAAATAGAGCAGTATACTAGTACAGGACACCTCGTAACAAACTGGGAACTTCAGGGCTTTTTTCTCTATCCTCTCTTGCTGCCATCCCTCCTTCTGGTCATATCTTTGTTCACACCCATCTCTTCCAAGATAGGCAGGTGGAGCTATTTCACATTTCACACGAAAACATGACAAGTTATGCTGTCATGTTAAGTAGCATACACTCTTAAAAAAAGAAAAGACAAGATGAAGACTAATTTATCTGTGTTAGTGAGATGTAACTTAATGGGACACATGCAAAATGTTATTTTAAAACAAGATGCATCAAATTCCAAAACTGTGACTACATATGTTTGCCACTTCACATGCCAGTATTGCATTCTTGAGGACAATGAACGTATCATTTAAAACATCTTTTTTCATAAGACTATTTTGTATATATTTCTGTGCTCTACATATATTCCTATGTATAAGCTCTCTCCTCTGTTGGGACAAAAATTCAAAATCATACTGCCAAAACCAGTCAGCAACAGTCAAAAAGAAAAAACAAAAAAAAGTATTGGATTGCTTTTGCCTTGAAACTAACTGCAAGTGTAAAAAGAAGAGTAATCACACTTAGAGATACAAACATTCTTCTGTGTGGCTGAGTTGATGGGACGCTTGCAATCAGAAAACAGAAATCAGGAATCTTTGTGTGTCAGCTGGTTTTCCATAGGCAGAGGGAACCATCTGCAATTGTTCTTCAGCAGCAACCGTCTGTGGGGCCTTGGGGTCCTACAGAGCACTGTCAGGGAGGAAGGCAAAGCCTGCTGTCATGTCTTTGGTGTTTCAGAGTAGTACAGGAAACTGAATAACAAACTGTGAACTTCAGGACATTTTTCTCTCTCCCCTCTTGCTGCCTCCGGGTCATATCTTTGCTCATACCCAGATAACTCCAAAAACAAGGGAAAAGAAAAAAAATGCCCCAAACCCCACTTATCCAATCTATGCTTGCATTCAACACTTTATAAAACTCTGCTATCCACATGGCTCAGTATCTGACTGAGCTTGTGTTTCAGATGGTGCCTCCTATTGTTTCAGATATCTTACTCCAAAAGGGGCTTAATTGCTTCTTCTGTTTATTTGAACAAAAAAGTAGCATCCCATCTGCATACCAGATGCAACAGGACTGAACCCAACTTTTCAACAGTATTTTAAATGAAGTGCTTGTTTGCTGGTAGCTGACAGCCTGTAGCAGCAGACTCAGATTCTGGGAAGATAAATGAAATAACTCAATTGCCCCCTCCAGTTACCCTCTGCAAAATGGCACACAAAAGGAACAACTAGCCCAATCCATCCTTCAACTGCATGCAAATTCGAGATCTAATTAAGTGCATCAGTTTCCTGGCGTGGGTGTTTCCTTAGTGCTCTTAGCTTAATTCTAAGCTAAATAACATTTCTAAATAGTCATTGCAACTCCATTGCTTTGGTTTTTCAGTAGATCTGTTTGGAATAACTGTTCCTAGGAAAGTTGTCCGTCTTTTGCTCTATATTTGTGTGCATAGACTGTAGCATTATATAGACTGGCCAGCCTTTTGGGAGTGAATCTAAATAAAAGAAAATATCTCCTTCCTGCAGCTTGGTCATAAAGAGGTATGCATTTTCTGTGTCAATTTATAATCAAAATCAAATACATTACTGAAATGTACTTAGTCACCTTGGAAAATGAGCCTTTTCCCTGTGAAAAATTCGAATTTAAACCCAGGATTCTAGTGGAGCAACTGACTCTTATCTAGCAGACAAAATACAGAGCTTTCCAGATAAAAATTACAATAAACCCCTGGAGGTTATGATGCAATTTTTGATCATAGACAGTCATTTTCTAAGGAAAATTTCATTTTAACACTTTCTGCTTGGGGTTTCATGGCTCTTATAGCTCAAACTACAAGGGTACTTGCTATAAAACTGAACTTAGAGTATATGCTCATAAATGTATGTGTGGTGGGGGGAGTGTTCCATGAATGTAGTCACACTTATGGCTGTAAACACATAAGAGCATTAGGAGCTGTCCTGTTCTTCCAAAACAAGAAAAATCCACCCTAGCTGTCCCAGAAGATAGACTTGTGTATCATTTAGAATACCATTTCAGGACTTGATTACAACAAATAACATTAGCATATGCTTTCTTAAGCAACTTCTGTTTTAATAAGCTAACCAGACCAGCCCCTCCTAAAAGGCATGAAAGTCAAGGTTTTGAGTAGTCCAGGCTACTAAATGGAAACACACTTTGAAATCTTTTTGTGCTTTGTCAACAAAAAAGTATTCAAAAGAAAAGGAAATATAAATAAAGCATCATCTCAAAAACTCATGAAAACTACAGTAAACCAAAATTACATCAGTCCTGCCACATGGATAAAATCCACCCTATTCCTACATTAGTGCTGATAGGAAGACTCTCCAGAGTTTGTACACACCTCCTAAATGCAAGTCCTGCTACTCAGGTGGCAGGAATGTTGTTAATCAAATTTAACTCTCTAATTAGAATGTGGAGAAGAGACAATTTTTTGTGGAAGAATTCTGCCTCATTCAGGAACACTTTGCAAACACCTCTACAATCCAAAAAAAATCACCTTTTTTATATTTCTAACATTTCTGGTTACTATCCCCTTGCACATAGGAATTCATCAAACCAAGAAAGTCTGGACTTCTTTAGACAGAAGCGGTAGCGAGAACAGAATCTATTTTACTTCATGACTTTTGATTTAAATAGATTTCCTAAAAGCAATTTAACTCCTGTAATGCTGGATCAAGCAGCCATAAGGATTGACAGGATTCCTCAGCTTAGCATACAATTCTGCTGCTGGAGATTCTGCCCCCTTTTTGACAGAGCTCCTTCACCACAAAAATATCAGATTATCTTGATTGTGTTGGGAAAGAAAGGAAAGAAGGAGCTGTTGACAATAAGCTTTCAATTTCGTACAGAAAGAGCAGGAGGGAGGAAAATCAGAGGAAGATGTACAGAACTCAATTTGGGGACAGAAGATGCTCACAAGGCCCCATCTCCCAGCTTCCTTTCATAGGAAATCATAGGGGAGAGATCTATTCTTTAATTGGTTGATCCAGAATCCATAGGCTCACCCAAGGTACAGTCACTTTAGCTCGTTACATGCCTGCGGTTCAAGGCTGCAAATATCCACTGCACTGTCCCGGGAGTTTCAGCCTAGAATTTTCAGCCCTGCTTTCCCAAGCACTAAACACCATAACTATTGTGGTATTTGCTATTCTAAGAGCACAAAAGAAAATAAGTAGGGATTTCTCATTCTAGCAAGAAGTCAGCTTCCTGTCTACATTTTACTTACCAGCTTCAGGTTTGATGCTTTCAAGTAAGAGACACACACCAGAAAATTATGTTGTCCGAAACATTAGGGACTCTCTGAAGCTTGGTTTTGAGCCAGTATCTTCTTTTCCTTTACAAAATATGATATCTAATTGCAAGAATATGGACTTGCTTATTGTCACAGCACACAGAGTTCTTGTTTCAATTTTATGGAAGTAAATTCTCTCCACTCTCACCCTGAAGGACACTAAAAGCAGCAGACAGGTAGGATATTCAGTCTAGCAGTGACTCTTACTCACTAAAGTCAGACACATACTCTTTAAAAAGTGCTCACAGTGATGGGAAAAGACTATGTGAGAAGGACCTAATCACTGCTTCTGGACATGACGTTCTTTCTCCTCTTCCCACTCCAATTAAGATTCCTTTCCAAACAGCAGGTGCTCAGGCCCATTTCTGGTTTTAAAATGTGAATGTTCCCAAGGCCACGGAGGTGCAAAATATTTGGGAAAGGAGGCGAGTAGAGACTAGATTTACACCTGTATGTAAATTAAGGAGCAGGCTCTCAACATGAAGCAACATCTGCTGGGTGAACCACTTACTTTTCTATAGAACATTAGATCTGTCTGTACAAGCACAGAACCTCTCTTGTTACTGTGATTGGATTGCACTGTGGTTGTACCCAAACTAGAAAAACATTGTTAATTAAATTAAAAGAATGCATGGTGTCAGAGTATTAGGTGCACTCATTCATCACACACACTCTGGACAAAGGTACTACAAACTGTTATAAAACTTGTTGCAAACCAGTGAGTAATTCCTTGGGAGATGTTTTCTGAACACCTGATCCTGAGGCAGTAGCAATCATCTGCTGGCGCTTCAAATCCTGTGCTGAACCTTCCTTGGAAGGACTATCAAAAAATTTATTCCTAAAAGAAAGTATACCTAATTATTAGTTCCTTTCTTTTTTTTTTTTTTAAACAAACTGTAAGTCTGCATGCAGCAGTAAGGGTTACTGCTTTGTTTACCTGCAGTGTTCAGAAGGGCTCTGCAATTTTCATTATATGTTTTGAAAAGTTATATTTTACTATCTGATAGCATGTCCTGAATACATAATAGCTGAAAAGTAATTTTTCACTGCAATACTAGATTCATCAAGAAGTCAGTCACCAGCTAGATGGGATGTTATATGCACATAGAGAAGACAATGCAGATTTTCAGTTTCATTTAAGAAGTGTTAACAGAGTAACTACAGAAAAAAAAAATAGTGACCCCTATGCTAGCAGTAATTAGTCAGTGAAAAACTACCAGGAACATGGAAGGCATTCCATTTCCATATGACTTTATCACCTTGTAAATCTGATTTTGCACTGCCAGGACAGAGGGAGCTTGTAGCTTGCTTTTGTACAACAGCTCAAATACTTCCTTGTTAAGGTTCCATCATTTTGAATACAATTATAGAAGAAGAGAAACAGACCTAGCAGCTCCACTAATTCTTCTCCCCCTTCTCTGAGCTCAGAAGTAATTTGCCTTTGCCCCCTTAATGCTGGCCTCAAAGACGACCCCCACAAACCTTCATGGCAGGGGAAAAAAAAAAAAAA
>VXBR01010516.1:1842485-1886004 GCA_013400215.1 Cisticola juncidis
GTTTTCTTTTGTTTCTTTTCTTTTAATTAATACACTGCTTCTTATAAAAGTGCCCCACACATACAAACATAACATCTGAACTAGAATAAAATCATATCATGGTAAATGATAGCTTGGTACTGCCTATTATAATTAGTAATAAAGATTAGCAAGCTCTTCTGAATATACGAGGTAAATGGATATGGAATAAGGAAAAGAAAAGGGTTCAACCAGTATCTTGAACATATTTACAAAATCTAACAGGATTTAGCTAAATAATCTCAAAATACATTGTACTTACACAATCACAATAAAAAGACAGCGACTAGATATGGGGTTTTAAAAGTAAAAAAATTACACAATAATAAAATATTAGTGTTTGAACTGTAAGCCCTTGATGGACACAATAATATATTAAAAAACCAAAAATGATTGATTTCTTAACCATCAACTCAATTCTGAAGAAAGCTCCAATCTACAATCTCATACTAACACTAACAGGACATTCAAAAATGTGTGTAGGGGCCAAGGTTTAAATAAACTTCTCCGTGTGTAAATATTTTAAAAATTTCAGGTTATGTTATCGCATCTTTTTTTATAGTCCAAAATAAATATATTAATTTACAGAAGAACATTTAAATCCAATTGAATAAACATATGTGCAATGCACCATTAAAGTACACTCCATCACATAATGGCAAAATGCAGTTTTTGAAATGGATCTGTAGAAAGGATTCATTAAGATAAAGTCCCAGCATTCCACCTGAGGCCAATAAAAATTCTGTGCAAACCTCTTCAAATTAAATTTTCTTCTTGAACATATCCTGTCTAATTATGTTTGGTATTATCCTCCTTTAGGAATTCTGATTCATCAGTGCTATTAAGGGAGGGAAAAGGAAAACCAGATGCTGTGGACTGGGTACCCAGCTGGTAAGAAATCAGTATAGTTTCACAGAAGCCAAAAGAGCTACAGTGATTTATATCAGCTATGGGTTTGGTACATACATAGGAGCACACATATGGACAGATGTACAGAGAATTATATTTGTATCTGAAGTTACACCAGCAGAAAGTCTGTGGAGTTGCACCACCAGAGTATTTGACCCAGAAGCTCTAATAAGCTGAAGTTTATAAAAGAGCCACAGCTGTGTTGAGATTTCTTGTCTTTCACTCTCTAGAACTCAAAATAAATGTAAGAAACAGAAGTGCTCTAATTAGACAGTTGGCTTTAAAAACCAGGAAGATAGCCAGCTAATGTCTAAGCACTTTTTTGTTCTGGGGAGTTAGACTAACAAAGATATCTTAATTACAATCATACTACATACAGATGAAGTGCACAGAATATATTGGTAAACCAAGTTGAGGGACTGAATTAGATTCCAGCTAAGTTGTTTCAGTTTAGGCTTTAATGAATACCACTTTTGTTGTTCTTGTAGTCCATACAGTAAGCACAAATTTAGAGTGAGATTTCCAAGTGCATCTACCCATGCTGCAACCTGAAAAAAACAAAATTCCTGGGTGGCACCTGCATTCTTCTGTTCCACTGACATTTCTACACTGTTATCACCCATCCACAGCCCCGGACCTGCTGCACCACAGAGCAAAAAGGTACTGCTCAGGACACTTAGTGCCTGTCTCAGTTTCCATGAGCCACACAAGTCATCCTGTAAGCTCTTGCTATACCTTTGGCTTTCCTCACCCTGCACCCCACCGCACCTCCCCATCTGACTTAAAGGCTGGAAGAGAAGAGGAAAAAGAAGTGCCCACTTTTTTGCCTTTACCAAATAACACTATATGTGAAAGTCTAGCATAAAATTTACTCTACACCTGCTCTTCCCAGCACCTGCTCTGTGTTTGAAGAGGGCTTCATCCTGCTCCAGACTTTTAACCTGGGACTGCAGTCAGCCTTTGAAAGGTGAACAGATAATCTTCAAGGAGTAATGCTTAGGTATCATAGTCTGTGCTCTACTCTGTTAGACAGAGGGCACCTTAAAAGAAAACTGAATTGGAAAAAGGTTGTTTCCTCTTTCAGTCTTCCACTATTTTATCCAGCAACCTAGTGCTGGATAACACAGACATAGGAGATGGCAAACTCAGGTTGCATTTGCATTCCCTGGAGGGAAAACAATTTGCTGTCCCACTGCTGTCAACTGTGGGCTGTCTCTGTGCTGCTGACTGTGACTCCACTGCACAGAGGCTTGCTAGTGAGGAGAGAAACAGTCCCAAGCCAGCACAACCACTTTACCAGGAGGCACATGCCTGCACTTCCATTCCTCTATCAGGGACTGTTTCCCTTACAGGAATCAATCCTTGAGTGAAAGAGCTAATTAAGCCTCAGGACAAGGACCTCAGGCTGCTCAATCTTTCACACTTAGCACATAACAGCAGGAATAGAGAGCCTCTCTATTTCACTGAACTTTTTATATAAATAATTAGGCCATTTATTACAAGATATACATATTTGAACTCCTGCTGCACAAGTGCCAAATCTTCAGTTCCCATGTTCTGGATATGTGCTCTAAATACTGTTTTTTTCAGATAGGCAGAGAAGGCAGCAATACCAACTCCTCTACAACAGGGTTTGAAAAGGAGACAGACAGACATCAAGACTGACTGAGAGCTCACTACAGTGGAAACATCCAGAAAACATTGATTATACTGAACTGGTCTCACAAAACAGCCCATTTTGTGGATTCCTTCAGTGCTTAATGCGGAATTATATTTATGCCTACCAAAAGCAGGCAACTTCTGTGGTTACTCAGAAGCAGAATGTAATGTGTACCTCAAATCTTTGTTGACACAATCTTCCACCTGATCTAGGTCATTGTAGTGTTAAATGGCAGCTGAGAAAATTTTGAGGTTTCAGCTTCAGATGCCTAAACCTCTCTCACTCCATCTGTTTTCACATCTTATGCTGCACCTTCACATGTACTATTATTTTCTAGGTGCATCTCATATGTGCAATAGAAATTTGAACCTTTGATTTCACATTCAGATCCAAATTCTCCTCAAGAGAGTCTAATTGCTCTGCAGATGGTATTTAACCTCCACTTATTATTATGAAAGCAAAAATAATTTGTAAAGAAAAGCCCAAAGAAAATAGTGCTTACTTTCCAAGAAACATAACTTTACTTGGAGGTAAGAATTGGAATGATTTGATGAGTGCATTAAAACATAACTATAATTCTTCTCCTTGGCTCTGAGATACTCTCATAGCTACTACTAAAGCTTTATAAGCAGGTCACAGTCAGCATCTTTATATATCTCATAGGAGTTACTCTTTAAGGGTAATTTATGCTCACTTTCTGGTGACAAAAGCATTTCTTTGCATGGTAAGATGTGTCATTTGCTATTTGAGTCCACTACACTAATATTCAAGAAATAAATGTCTCCAAATACAGGTGTAATTTTCTGTAGCAATGTCTACAGGGACGACGCATACCATACCTTATTCCATACCATAAATTACATTGATCAAGGTAGAAAAACATATTAGGTCTCTTACAGTTGTTCATTTATGCTTAAAATAAGTCTGTTCACAACTATGTCCCAGGATCATGGTGAAATATAGGATATAGGAAATATAGGATAATAGCAGCAGCCTCAATGGACATTAAAGTGGAGATGTTTCTGGGGTATTTTGGAGGAATATTGCTGTGCCTTCAAAGGGAAATAATACAGCAGGAGCTCTAGAGAGTCGAATGCGTAGGACCAAAAGCAATTCTGCCACTTCTATGTTTTCTTTTGCCCTCACATGTTTCCTCACCAGACTGAAAACTGTCTTCAGCTGGATCCATCCTTATCTCGAATGCCCTGGAGTGATTAACTTTGAGCAAATAAAGATTTTTGGATCAGATGGTCTTTTGTCACCCCTGCTCCCATAGCCATGGGATGCCTGAAATGGGACACCCATGGCAGGACCCTTGCAATTGATGCCTCACATGCCCCTGGCAGAGAAGATTTCATTTAAGAGTTTTTTCCAGAACAGCTTGTACAACAAATAGCTTTTAGCATATACAATTTGCAAAGTTGCCAGTTTACCATGAATAGAGCTATTTGTAGTCTAGTCATATCATAAAATCTTGTTAAAAGAAACAGCACAAAGAGACTGCTCACTTTTCAGTTATGGCGCTTTTGAATTAATTTGAATCCAGATTGCCTCATGAGTATTGTTTGTTCCAATATGAAACAGTTTATGGTGATAAATTGCAGCAGCATCGCTTGAGAGCTGCCTGGGACAGTGTACTGCAGCAGAAGTTGAGTCAGCTTTCATACTGAGTATACACTGTAGCTGCAGCATTCCCAGGCTTTGTGGCTTGGAGGAAACCTATCTGAGAAAGTCAGCAAAATCAGAGTATTCTGCAGCATGTGCAGGTATGGGGCAAGTTCAGGGCTTGTATGGACATAGCCAACCAAAGCAAGTCGTGAAAATCTACCTCCTATCTGAGCCCTCCTGTCCCACTCAGCCAGGTATTTACTCAACACTCAGAAGTACTATCTACAGAGACAGACATTAGGCTGTTTTAGCCATACTTTCAGTACTAAGCCATTTAATGCATATGAAATTTTCAGCTAGCTCTAAATTTACTACTACAGCAGATGTTAGAGTCAAATCTCATTAGCTAAGATTTCAGTAATCTGCAGAGTAATGACAAAAGATTTCTGCATCCTCTCAATTATAATCTTAATTAAGACTAAGCAGAGTATGTTGTGTAACATATCACCCTGTGAATGCACACTCTTTATGTAAGCCACCATGGGCCTGATCCAGAGAGCGGCCAAGCATCTGTCCTTTCCACCAAAATCATCAGGGATTCAAGAAATCAGTAGTCCCCCATTGGATCAGTTCCTTACTAGTGTGTGTTTTGGTATCTTAAAGATTTTCTGTAGCCACTGAGAGGAAGAGACAGCAGCTTCCTAAGTCAGCCAAACATACTGATAGCTCTAGCCTTATGACAAATAATTAAGGCCCTGCCCAGTGCTGCTGGATCTCATCATAGGGCAGAAGAGTCACAGCTGTCAACCCACACTTAAAATATTTTTTCACATTTAATGAAATAAATGAATTTGATGAGGTAGTATGCCAAATTAATCTCTAGTGCCCTTCCATCACATGCAACTGAGTTAAACAGGGATTAATTGAGGCCGATGCAATTACCTCTTAATTAACCCTGAAGGGTTGGGATTAACCCTGTTGTTCAAGGTTAGGTACAAGTGTGCTTGTCATGGGAACTCCTATACCATGGGTATCACAAAGTTAACAACATTGACTAAGATGTCTGTGCCAAAACACATTTGGGGAATGAAGCAGATTGCTCTTGCTCTCCTGCCCTCAGCATGTTGCAGGATTCTGAGGGCTGCTCCTACTAGAAGAAAAATTAAGAGTGCAACCATTCCTCCAACTCATCAATTAACATAAAGTCCTGAATACATGCACAGCAGGAATCTAGACAGCAGGAAATAGTTTCCTTCCCTTTCCTTCCACTTCCAAACATCTTTTCAAACACTGTCCTATTCAGAATCTTGCTGTAGGCTTTTCTTAAAAATGGCAAGAATGTTTTAGTCCTGGGCTTGGTTTCCCAGCTGCATTTTCTCTCTTTTATTTTGAGTATGCCTACATTGCAACCTGGGTTGGGAAGCAGAAGTCCTGGAATTAGCAAGGATACTGAGCAGAAGCATCATTCAGCAGATCTTTACCTACATTTCCACTTGCCTGCAGGAGTTACTATTTGCAAAGATCAAAACTGAACAACTGCTGCCATGTAGTTTAGTGCCATGCAGATCTTGGAAATCTGCAGGGACTTCAAAACACATGTACATTTTTACTACTTTTCCCTCCTCCTACATACACAGAGATAAAGAAGTTGTTTTTTCACCCATTTGATTCAGGGACTCAAGAAAAAGCCTGCATCCTTACTAGGCCATTTCTGTGTTACACACAGTCAGATCTTCAAGTACTGTCTTTCCCTTGGCCTGCTGATGGTGAAACTGGAAGCTATGTTTCCATCATTTAATCTGAATGAAAAGAGCTGTTGTAGCACAGTTTCAATAAAGCAACAGGAGTGGCCAGTATCCAGCATTACCCTGTGCAAAGATTGCCAGAAGATGCTGTATGTGTCATTCCTCTATGTTTCTGTCTTGGGTTGAAAAATGTAAGCAAAAATGTGTATTCCACTTTCACCTGCATGCCTCTTATTAAATTACAACACTCAACACAGAGGAGTACAGTTTACCTCAAAGGTTTGCTACAGCATCCTGCAACAGTTGGTGAAGTTGATCAATTTAGAGTTGACGGCCCAAATTCAACACAAATTTAAGAGTAAAAATTTGAACCCTCATTTCCAAATATATTGACACCTATAGAAAATGAGCACAACATGACAAAATGCTTTGGTGCAGCTGAACTGTTATCAGCACGTAAACGATATCAAGAATATATTATCATAGTGACTCTAGGTCATGCCAGGCTCATTTCAGACTTCAATGGAAATAGTTTTGCATGATACGAAGGCACTGCAATATGATTAAAATGCACTACATATCTCACTGTCTTAAAGATCGATGCGCACATGAAGTCTGAAATATGCTAAGGAGGTTTTTCCTCAACAATTTTAATCATCCATAGTAATGACTGAGAGGTGGTAATTCCAAATCATAGTGACAAACGTTTAAAAAACCCTTCTCTTATAATGAATGCAAAGCATCACACAGAAAAATAAAAAGTATATTCTGCACTTGCTTGCAGAAGCAACTTATAAACCATATCCAGTAAATATGGAGCAGTAAATAAATATCCTCTTTTGCCAACACGAATTTTGTACCTTCCATCCACAATTCAGTTGGCAGAATTTTTGCTGACAAAACCACTGAAAATTATACACCCAACAGCAGGGAGCTGAAAATTTTTAGTCTTTTTACTACAATATTTTACTAGCTTCAGTGTCTTATATTGCAAAAGTGTTGATAATAAAGCTGTTATATTTTCTATTTTAGACTAAGGAACAACATGGAAAAAGCAATGGATTTTTCCCTTAAAATGGCAGGGGGCAACACACATATATATACACACGCATACATACTACACACAGAGACAAGCTTTATATCCTTCATTCAGTGTAGAGAACTGTGGTTTATTTTCTGAAACTGCTTCACTTCAAGAAATTGATTCACTTCACTGAAGGATTTAAAGATGTAGGTGAACACCAGTGGTCCTTCTGCTCTTGAAATAGTTTATCAGGTTTTCTAATGCTCTTTAGGTGTGAATATATACTTTCTTTTTCAAAGAAAAACCCAAACAGCTTATCCTGTCAAACATGAATGATACAGACCACAGATTAAACACCTTTGTACTGTCCCTAGTCTTCCTTTGGCAATAAAGTCTCAGACATCTCTAAGCTCACAACTTGGCTCTGCACATCTCTGCCAATGCATTTATTCCTTCTGGCAAAAGATAATGAAGAACAATGAAACATTTTAAAAAATTGCAAATAAATAATCATTATATGCAATTTCCTATTGTCACACCTACATATTTTCCTCCATGAATGCCATTTCTAAGACTGTTCCACAAAGGGACTGGTGAGGAACTCAAGTTTTAGACTGAGAACTTGTCAACTTCCTTCTATTCCTGCTGAATGGAAACACAGGGACTTTCTTACTCAAGAAACAGGGAAAGCTTTAAAATAATACAGACAGTTTGCTTCTTAGAATTACCAAGTTACACTGGAAGGTGAGGAAAGTTTGATCAGTGTCATGGTTTGTCATGGGTTGGCACTGGCCAGATGCTAATGCACCCATGAATATATGTTTTTCTTAACAACTACTGTGGGATGTGATCAAGAACGGAGCAGAGAAAGCCTAAAACTTGAAAACAGAAAAAAAAAACTTTATTGAACTACGTAAGAACAGAAATGGAAAAGAAAAAAAAAAAACCAAAAAACTTAGACACACACAAAAAAAACAGAAATGAAAACTTCCCGGAACATTTCTTCTCTTCTCCCAATTTTCTACCCCTCACATGTTACCCTCCATAAACCAAAACTCTGGGTTCTAAATCAAGCAATCACTACTCAAAAAAACCCTAATCTTCAATTCAGCAAGGGAGAGAGGAGTCTCTCTCGCACCACAGACTGCACTCCAGAAAACACAGGTCCACCCCTTATGTGTTTCTATGTCACCCATGGCACCACCCGGAGAAGTCGGCCGTGGTGACACTCTCTTTTCCATGTCCAGTGCTCTCACCACTATCTATGGGCCAAAGCTGCATCTAGGGCTCTTTTAAGGACACTTGCATGCCGAGCTCTCCCCATCTTTCCCCTGGGGCCAAGGGTTTCTAGGAAGAGGAAATCTTCTCTTCTCTGTTTGCTCTACTCTTACAGTGCCAGTCACTGCAGCAAAGTCGATCCGGCTGCATCCACCCAAATGCAGTTTAAGTTCCAAAGAGACTCAAGTTCAGTCTATGGCTAACATTATGCAAGAAAAGTCCAGCCCAAAAGCCACTCCTCTTCATCACTACTCGTTCTGGGATTCTTTTCATCTTCCTTTGTCATTGATGTCCCAAGCTGTCTCTCTCTCTCTTCTNCTCAGAGGCATGTCCAAACCTCCCAGTGGCCACTCCAGGTGCCAACATTCAAACCTGACCACTGATTGGTTTGACCACAGCTTCCTAGAAAACTCACTTCCTCTCAAACCAAGACATGGGTTGACACTGGCCCAGCACCAGGCACCCACAAGAGTCTCTCACTCATCCTCACCTGCCACAGCTGGGTAAAGAAGGGAAAAGGAAAATAAAAGTTAACAAAGGCTTTATGAGTGACATAAGGACTGGGAGAAATATTTCAAGGGCAAACAAGCTCAAATTTAGATGCAAAGTGAATCTATTACAATAGAATCAGAGAAGGATAATGAGAAGTAAAATAATCCTGTAAAACACCGTTTCCCCCCCAGCCCCTCCCTCCTTCTCACTGGCAGTGCAGGGAGACAGGGCATGCAGGTTTTGGTCAGTCCATCACTGAGATTTTCTTCTGCTGCTTAGGGACAGGAGTCCTTCCCCTGTGAGGCCACGGGGTCCCTCCCACGGGAGACAGCTCTCCATGAACATCTCCAGCTTGGTTCCACTCCGCCAAGCAGCAGCCCTACCACACCTGCTGCAAACATGAGTCCCTCCCATGGGCAAACAGTCCTCCCAAAACTGCTGTGGCATGGGTCTCTCTTTCCACAAGGTGCAGTCCTCCAAGGACAGGCTGCTCCAGCCTCTCCACTGGTTCTGCCACTGCATCACCCACTGGATCACAGCCTCCTCCAGGCATCCACCTGCTCTGGCATTGGCACCTCCCTCACTGACTGTGGATGGATCTCTGCATTCCCTGTGGATCCCCACAGGCTTCAGGGTCACAGCTGCTTCACCATGGTCTCACCATGGCCTGCAGAGGAATCTCAGCTCTGGCTCCTGGAGCATCTCCTGCCCTTCCTGCTCCACTGACCTTGGTGTTGCCATGTTGTTTCCCTTGCATATTCTTATCTCTTTCTCTTCTCTGACTAGAAGCAAAAGCCATGACTTTGTTTCAATTTCCTTCTTAAATATGTCATCACAGAGGTGTTGCCAACCTCTCTAATTTGCCCAGCCTTGGCCAGCAGCATGTCCATCTTCAGAGCCATAAAGGATTTGCTCTGCTGGACATGGTGCTATCTTCCAGCAGCTTCTCCCAGGAGCCATTTCTGTGGTCCCCTCACTACCTAAAACCAGGCTGGGGCAAATCAATGCAATTATGAACATCTAAGTGGTATTTGCAGTATTGTAGTTGAAGGGAGGAAACCCCCCACAAATCCAGAAGAACAACCCCAAGTAATTAAGCAGGAACTGTTGAGCTATGTCAGTCCATCAGTCTATGTGGTTTAGTAAACCACCTTTCTCAGGTTGTATTGGTCAAGAAGAGTGTTCTGTCAAAAAATAACAGAGGCTTACACAGTTAAAGAAGTGATATTGATATATAGCCAAATACAAAATAGCTACTTTGGAGGTAGTGTTATGTGATCTTATAAAATGGAAAGAATTAGACCAGAACAGGTAGAGTGAAAAAAATCCACTATAAACCAAAATCAGGTTTCAAAATTATTGTCTCTGACTTGAGCCAGCCCTTCCTATTGCACTGTTACTCTATTCACTATTCATCAAACACTGTTGATGGAGTAGTAGTGTCTAGAGCAGAAATATGAACACAGAACTTAATGCTGAATAATGGACCATACTGCCTAAGTAGATGTCATGGACACTGCACCAGTCAAAGCAAGGGTCTTGGGACCAACCTTCCATTGGCTTCACCAATCCAGGTAGAGACAGAAACGAAAAGTGCTTAGGCTACACTATGTAATTTCCAGCACATGTGTTAGCTCCAGCTTTACCAATAATGTCATCCAGACACAGCCTTGGATGGAAAGCTGACTTTGTTTTGTTCCCCCCAAGCCTCAAGGATGGTGCATTTACAATCATTTTCTTCTTAACTGTTCTTTGCTCAAAACCATCCTTTTAATTTTTAGTTACCCTGCCATCCTGTTGTCCCAAATTATACACATATTTATCATCAGGCAAATAACCATCATGCTGTAGCATGGACACTCAGTAAGAGTTGCATAAGATACTAACACGTAAACGAAAAAGAAATTCAAACTAAATGGGTAGGGGGAAGAGGGGGAAGGGAGAAGCTCGCAGCTCTGAGGTAAGAAACAAATTTAGTAATGTAAATCCCATATTCATTTATTAAGCTTCTCATTTGAGTCCTGTGGCAAAAGAATATAGCCATCATCACTCAAAATGCACAAATTATATGACTCTGAAATAATAAAAAATAATAAAGCAAGAGGCATGAACTGCCATATCCAGGGGCTTTGGATTACATTTTATTGTAATTGCTACTAAGCATGACCCACTTGCAAGATGATTAAACAGTTCTCATTTTCCAACCTTTGGCAAATACGTAGACCATACAAGATGAGAGTAGCTTTTAAAAACCTTACCCTATACTTTCTGCAAAAAATTTCGCAAAAGATCTTCAAATGTTTTGTACGGTCCTTGCAACACAGCTGTCCAAATTGAGGGTCAGTCAGGAGAGCATCCATCCACTCTCACCATGCTGAAACTTTCCCACCAGCTTTGCCACTACAGAAATAAACAAGGGGCCTGTAATTTTAAACTACAGTTTGAAGGCAAGTAGGCATCCCAAGTACATTTCCAAGCCACTTGGTTCTCTCACTACATGTTGGATAACTTTTGGGAAGACCTACTTGATTAACAAACACATCCCAGGAGGCACAAGCAGAGAAATCCCTTTGTCTTCTTACTCTTAATGAGTCTCACTGTGAGGACACTGAACCACTCAGTCCTGGTCTGGACTGAGGCAATTCACAGCATTTGGAGAGGCACAGCTCCATGCTTCAGGCATGCCTCTGTAAGTCAAAATGAAATAAGTTAACACTACCTACACAAGAGAGCAGCAGCTCAGTAGGGGTTGTTGGCAACACTGTTTTGGGATTCAGACAGCTCAAGGTAGAAATGCTTCTCCAGAGGAAAAAATCACATAGAAAAGCACATATATAATCAAACTACTAAGAAAATCCTCTACTTCTGCATTTGGTCAAGGAAACAGCAGATTTCCTGTGCCAGTCCAGGCATACCCACTATGTCCAGGAGATGGAAAGCAAGTCTGACTCCAGCTTTATCAATTTATAAACTACTACACTTTGCCATTTTCCTTTGGTGTCTGCTAACAAAGTGTCCCAATGAACAGTCACGTGCTGTGGAGCCATGTAAAATCACAGCAAAATCTGATCCTCAAAAAAAGTGGGCCATACTAACTGGATCAAAAGAAGCAACAACTGAGGAAAACAAACTCCTGTGTGATAAATGTTGCTCCTTTGATCCTCAAGCTTCTGTAATGGATGAAAATTAGGGTGGGCTGTTTAGCTGGATTTCAGCTAAACATATTAAAGGATCTGTTAAATCTTTCCATTACTGCCTAAGAATACCCCCACAAGCCTACTGGGTCTATCAAGTATAAGCAGAAAAGATTGGCTGTGTGTGCATTTAATGCCTTTCTTGAGCTGCTGTGGGGCTGGTGGTAACTGTGTAGGAAATCACAGAAGAGAAAGCAGGAAGACAGAAAAGGTATTAGACACTTGAGGCTATGGAGGGGCAAGGAGGAAGAAACTACATAAGAATGCATCCCATAGAATGAAAAAAATACAGTTAATGTTGTATGTGCATCTCCTTGTGTATTTCAAAATACGTGAAAAGTTATACAAATACCAATAGGTTTGTGAAGGTAGCTGAAAGGGAGGCAAACAATACCTTCCTTTGGAAACAGTTATCTGTTCCTTTGGGAACAGAGCAAAAGCCAACGCAGACACAGACTGGCCAAGGTACTATGATTTTTGAACTGGGAAGGGAGGAGTTTGGACTGTTCATGAGTCTTTCCTTTCTAAATTGAAAAACAGAGATGATGAGGGAAAGGCAGAACAATAGAGTAGCAGCTATTTTATTCTCACCGTTTGATTTTACTGTATTAAACTCAGACTGGACAAATAAAATAATCTGAAAACAATCAGCAACATTTCCTGACACTAAACCCAGTAGAAATGTCCCTCCCATAGCCTAGGGAGGAAAACAACCATTTTCCATTTGAAGTTCTCCAATAGCCAAGCCCTTTACTGTACTTGTAAGCTCATCAACATCATACCACCTTTCTAATATCCTTCACAACTAAACAGCATAAACCCATAAACATAAACTCTTATTCTGGCATTTGGGTGACAAACCAGAGGCTGCAGTGCCTTCATACCCCCTGCTCTGGGCTGCTCCCCCTCTCCCCTCCTCCATCTGAGGCAGATCATGTGCTGTCATTCAATTCCAGCCTTATCTATTCCCAATTACACACGGATTAAACTCAATGTAGCAAGGTTTATTACATGTGCAAATCCATTGCTGTTTAATCTTGCCAGTGCTGTGCTTGTATTTTATATATTCTGACTGGCTTTCCTCTCAGCAGCAGGCTGAGGAATCTTAAACAGCTTGATGCACAGCTACTCCCACACACTTTCACGTGTGTTATTTATTTGTGTAGTGTGACTTCTATTAAATCAAGTACTTCCTAATCACACAATGTGGATGAAAGCACAGCAAGAAGGTGCTCCAAGGAAGGTGAGCAAAAATGCTTCAGAAATATGAGGTGATTCGAGTTGGCAGTGTTGGGAGACATCAACCCAAGGAGATATTAGACCACAGGAAAACAAGCAAGAAAACCTCCAGACTGTTACTCTTCAAGTTGTTTGCTCAAACCCTACTAAAACTCTCAGCATTGCTACTTACCAACACCCAAGCACTGATGCAGTACATGCAACAAAACAGAACAATGGCAGGAGAGATTCAGAGATATTTTGAAACACTCTGGTATTCCATGGGGGTTGCAATCCCATGTAATTAGCTACTGAGTGAAGAATACCTTGCTAACATCCTCTCACTGGTCCACAATCCAATGAACTAGCTCTTGTTCATGCCTTACACTCACAGCAGGGGTGAGGCCCAAATTCTCACATGCTGGACCAGACCTACCTCCCTTCTAGTTCCAGTAGCTTTTGTCAGGTCAAATTCAACTGTTCATGGCTCCTCCCTTCTGCCAGAGGAGAGTCTCAAGCACCTTTGGAAATTTCTGCTAAGTGCAGGAGGGGCTTTCTCCTTCAACCAGTCTCACCTCCTCTGCAAAAGAAAAGACATTCTAGGAGTCAACATTATTTCCTTGTTTTCTTAGGCAAGGTTTTAAAATACATGGTAAAATCTGATGTAAAATTTAATCTTTCACCTTCCTTATTTCCCTGCAAAGGAATCCTTCTCTTACAGATGTCAGGCTCTGATTCTCCAAACATATATTCTGCTCATGCAGAGCTCTGCTGGCATTACTGGCTTTGCCTAGAGGCATGCACTAGAATAAATACAAACATTAACAGGCAGAGGCCATCAGGGTAATACTTTTCTACTGAAAAGATAAGTATCTTTAAGATAAGGTGGACATGGTAGTGGTCATTTGCCTATACTTGTTTCTTATCGTTTTTGTGTTAAAGCATTGTTTTAAACATTTTTTAATAGTTGGGAGTGGAGGAACAGCTGACTTTTATGTTTCCAAGACCTATACAGATTCCCACTTCACTGTAACACCTACAAAAAGGTTTTTGCTGGCCTCCAGCAGCTGCCTAAGGTGCTAGATGCACTCATTTCTTCACAGTTAACAGAGGGCCATGCAAAAGTAAACATATTTATTGTTGTTTAGAATCAGTCTGTAAGCTTTTAGGGGAAGGGACTCCATTTTGCTCTGGGCTAGTCCATAACCAAGCAGAAGATGACTATGAGAAACACAGAGGGTGGATTTGGCATCAGATAAGCATAAACAAGGAGGTAATTGAGAAAATAATAAACCTGGATGTTTCCTGGGAGAATATGCTTCATTAACTGATGCAACCACAGGAACATCTTCATTATGTTGGTAAGTTTTCTGAAACTGGCCATTCTTAGTTGGCTAAGGTTTTCCCCAAAACCATTAGCTTCCCTGTGAGCTGGCTAAGTGTCATTTGCAGATCTACCTATCCTCTTTGAGATGTCTCATATCTATTAACATCCTACTGAGAATCTCTCTTCTTTCTTCAGTATTACAGAATATATATATGTGTGTGTATGCTATATATGTGTGTGTATATATATATATATATACATATATATAAAACACATGCATAACCCTTCATAATCCCAAAGGGACAACAGAACTAGAAAGGACCACCCACTCATGACATCCAACTCCTTGCAACTGCATAATAAACACTTTTCTCAGGAAAACCCACAAAACCTGCACTTCACACATGCCCTTGTATAAAGCAAGCTGGGCCCAATTCAAATACTCCAACATTTCTGCCACCTTCCTGGTTCCAGAGCTCTGGGCTAGAGCACTGCACAGTCATGCAGGTCACTCAAAAGCACTTCCCACCAACAGCTCCGTCTCCTCTCAGCACAGCCCACCACCACACCTAGACATCAGCTTGCCTGCATTTCCACTTGTCTCTTTGCTCACTAGATCTCATTCAGAGAGTTGAGGAGTTAAAACAGTCTTTCATCTCTCTGGCTTCAGCTTCTGGTGCTTTATCCAAGTTCCCATCCCTGTTCAGAGAAGTCAGATGGTGAATCCCTGAGGTCCTTTCCCCAGCCTCAGCCAGGAGGCAAAATACCTCTGTCATTCCTCAGCCCTTCCACTGAACCTCCCTCAGCCCTCCCAGCAGGTTCTCCAGCTTTCTCTTCCTTCATTGCTCTCATATGCTCCCCTACCCTCTTAATTTGACTCAGCTGGGAAGAGCTGAACTTCCTTCACCTGGTACTTGCAGAACCACATACACAATTCCAGGCACCAATACATTTTCTGCCAGGCTTGTGTGTTTACCGTTCCACAGTTTCACAGCCAGTGTCAGTACAGCAAGGAAGTTCAGATGTCTGTGAACCAAATCAGACATGCAAACGTTGCAAACCTATCTGGAAAAAGCTTATGCAGAAAAAAAGGCAATGGTGGAGAATCTCTTTATAACAACAGCACACAAGTACTTCTGTTCGCTATATCTATTCCAGCTTTTTTCTTTTCTTTTTTTTTTAACATTTATTTATTCTATATTGCTATTCTTTCATTCATTGATTACCTACTTTTTCCAAGTAAAACCCTTCCTAAGTCAGTGGTCCAGGTTCTCAGCTGGCATTACTGTTCCTTAGCTTTCTGGAACTGTATTGTGTACATAAGATGACTAACTGGTGATTCATCTCCCAAAGCTGTATTTAAGATCATAAACAAGTGTCCTTTCTGGACTGCTCAGAAATATAGTTCTTGTTGTAGCAAAGCCTAAACTCTCTCTTCTGAGACATAGGTTTATTAACAACAAGTGGGAAGCAGCTCAAATCTTTCAAGATTTTACTACTTGTAAAATTTCTTTATTCAAGTTTGCTTGATATAAGTGATTGTCCTTGGCCAGATTCTTCTACCACACTTATAATCCTGTGGATACTGATTCCACTGTATTACTGTACAGCGCTTTTCTGGAATAACTGTTATCGGCCCACAGGATGGAAGAATCTATTACTGTCTTTAAAAGAGAATTTCTGTTTCTCCCAGAAACTTTTTATTATGAATTACTGAAGACAACCTGTTTATCTGAGAATGATCTGTGGAAGTGACTGACTCCTTAGTTAAGATGCTGGAAGGAAGAGAAAATGCTTCTCTGACCCACACTGACCTTCTCTTTCCAAGGAAGGTGTGAGTGAGACTACTCCAATAAAATCATGAGGACCAGGTGGCCTAGGTGGGCTGCTGCAACCACAGTTTCCCCTTTGATTTGAAATTACCTAATAATACTTGGCCAAAACCTGCTGCCTTCTGCACAGAAAAATCACCATTCCAGTCATTGGGTACACTAATAGTTAACCTACAGCAGAATTTGAGCCTGGGCTAAGATATTCATCATTAGCAGGTTTCTCATATATTCTCTGGGCCAATTTGCCTGTGTGTGTATAATAATTTTTTAAAAGCCCACACACAATGCAGTTTTGGCTGCTGGAGAGAATTCCATAGTTTGGTGAGGGTTTTTTTCAGAACTTTATTTCATTCATTCTTGCATTTCTTATTAAATATATCAAAAGTTCCAGAGGATGTGTGAACAGTAAAAGAGCTTTGCAAACTAAGCTTCATTTCAGCATTGATCAGGCCAAAGACATAACCTGGCATAAGTATGAAATCTTGTCCTTAGAGGAATTCACTGGGAGCTTTGAAGTGATTTTTTTCTGTAGTATTTTATTTCACCTTGAATTCCCCTAATACCCTTTTAGAAGTTTGTTACTGAAGAAGCCATTGCATTTCCTTACCTTGTAGGTCTGCACTGAGAGGTCTTTGCATGGTGTCCACACAAACAGCCAAAGATGGATATGTTATAAGAAAAAGGAAAAAAAAAACCCAAAAAACCCCAAGATAATTCTTTCACTTTTAAGAAGGGAGAAAGTTGAATGAAAAAGAAAACACTTAAATTCTCAGTGCACTAAAAGATGCCTGGAGATTTTAATTTCTTTTGTAAAGAACTGCCTTGAAAATATGAAATGTTGATTTAGCATGAATCATTTTTAATTAAAAGGGGTTGATTTTCCTTATTATAGCCCACCAATTTTAAATATTGAATAGTACTAAAATAACAAAATGGACTACCTGAATATTTTCTGTGATATGGGAGATCAGGTGTTTATGGTGTTTCAGTACAGTGGAGTGTTGAAATATTACTGTGGCCTTTCTCTCAGCATGATTTCATTTGGTTTTGTTTGAAATTGATTTTGAATTGAAACAAGAACCTGAAGGTCTGATGTAACTTAAGCTGACTTTTGTTCCATCACAGTTTTCATCATGTAATTTTGAAACAATTTTTCCCTGCTCTTTAATATCTCATTTGCATGTAACTTCATGTCTCCATAGTACTTTGTATTGCAAGCTAACAACACTCATAGCATAAATTTCAAGGTGAATTCTCTAGAACAATTTTGTTATAAAGAAAAAGAAAGTATATGAACTTTTCCTTCTCTTTCCATATAAAAAAATTCTTGTAATATTTGAATAGTCACCCTCTTTGAACCGTGGTTTTCATATTTAAGACATTTCAGCTTGGTTTGCTCTGAGACTGGTACCTGCTGTTCTGTGCTGGGGCCTTGTCTCTGCATTATGATGGATTCTTACAGCCCTCACAGAGGAAGGACAGTTTCTCCTAAATTGAAGACTCTACCTTCATGCCAGTATTAATTGGCTAGCCTCTGTATTCAACCACTACAATAGAAATAGTCTTCTCTGAATAGTATTTCAGCATAGAAGCTGAACCTGAGGGAGCAAAGCTGCCTTTAAGGAGCCCTTCCCACTCAGTATTGATTATACCACGAACACAAAAACAACCTAAAAACTAAGGCTTATAAATTGCATGCCTGTATCTGGCACATCCTCTCCACCTCCTGGAAAATATATGAATATATAATTACACTGTAGGGTTTGAAACTGAAATTTGAGTTAATTTTAAGTAAGGTGTTGTTGTATAAGCTGTGGGAAAGTTGGATAAAGTTTCAGTGATAGCTCGGGTAGGTCAGCATCTGTGAGGGAAAATAAACAGGTACTAAATCAAAAGCATTCCTAGACACAAAAATTATTCTCTTAAAACTGCAACACTTGAAACTTTAGGGACATTTTAGTATTTTTCACCTACACCTAGAGCTGAGGAAGTAACATCTTGGCAAAAATCAGCCAGCTGCTGGAGGTAGGAGATACCACAGCTCCGTGGCCTAAAGAAATCTTGAAGGCAATGGTTATCACTGAACCAGTGGGAAGGTGCCACCTCTGAACTGCCTTCAAGAGGAGAAGGGTGTCATTCAAATCCTGTACTTGGCTGTGTAGTATCTAATTTTAGTGTGTTCTTTTTACCAGATTCCTTCATGTCACGTTAGAGAATGACAGCAGAATCCACCACATAAAATACTATAAAATAGTTTCCTAGACTCTTCAAATTCCCCATATCCCAGTCCCCAAACAGACTTGGGTGACATAGCATTTGGACCACACATACTTACTCCACTCATATAAAGTGAGGATCCCATGGCAGCCTCCTTAAGTCTGGGCTTTGCCTTCTAAAGTGGCTTCAGTCACATAATTCTTAATTGCCACCACACCACAGGCTGTGTCTGTGATCCTGCTGGCCCTCTGATTCATGGCCTAATTTATCTGCTTCTAGCACGGAATATTTCAAATAAAGAGGAAGAGTTGAGTCAGGCACCGATTTCTCTGCCCCTGATTTCAAAGAGGAAATCTCTAGTATTTACCCCGAACAAGTGTTTAGAGGTTTACAAGAAAAGAGGATTTTTTTCTTAAACACATGGTGTAAGGGGACTAACATCACAAATCAAACTGTCTGCTTTGAACAACAACCTATTGTTTATTAATCTGAACAAGAGAAGTCGAAGAAAGGGGTTTATCAAACTACACACAGCTTCTACATAAGTGAATTCACATCAGGTTATTCTGAGCAAAAACTATGCCTGGTCTAGTACTGCAGAAATGATTAATTTAATAATGTATTCAGCCACAGCATCAAAATGTGTCAGTATAGTAAATGGACAGTATTCCAGTTAAAATACTCTGGAAAATAAGAACTCTTTGCCAGAATGCTATTTAACAGAAAATTATTCACAGACAATTTGACTGGCCCCATACAGATGAATTCTTTCATGCTCAACTAAGAATTAGAGGGAAAAAAATACTGGACATTATAAAATTCTCTACTCCTTGGTAATCCAAATCAGAAATTATATTCTAAATTAAAAAAAAAATTAGGACATGGTAACAGAAGTCAAAAAATATTGGAAGATATTTATAATAAATATATATATATATCTGTAATTGAAAGTTGCTTACGATTTTGCAGATCTTCACATTCTTCTTCATCCTGCCCATTTGCATGCAAATAAGGAATCCTTAAGTGCATTTTAATTTCTTTACTACCTTCAAAAATAGAGAATTTTAAAGAAGTATTTATTCTTCTGTAGGAAATGTAATGGTAGTATGAAACAAATAATTACTCTGAATAATGATATGACTTATTTGTAACAAAATCCTCTTATAAATATAAAGAAAGAACACTGAACACTATAGAGCTTGACAAGCAAAATAACAGAAAATGTCAAGAAAAGGTGCATTCATAGATGAAGACTTTCAGTACATTACTTTTGAATATATCTCTACTACTAATGTCAGAGTAACAGGTCAAAGCATATGCCACAGCATATGCCATGTTTATCAGGCAGAAATAAAATATAGATTGATTAAAAAATAGAAGTCAGAAGTGTCTGAACTTCTTGCACTTTAGAGGATTTTCTTGTGAAAGCAGTTTTTTTTAAAGCTGCTGAACCAATATTTTAATTTAACAAAGATAAATATAATTTCCTGTGTGTGACCTTGAATTTTAAGTCTTAGCCCAGAGGGAATATTTACAGCTTGTAAACAGACCCTGATAATAAAAATTCTGACAAATCTCACCATTATAATGCGAGTTACATTTATCCTCCATTTTTTTTTTTTTTTTGCTTTCTCTCTCCCTCTCTAAAACATAAATATATACAGCTGACTAAAATCCTTGTCTTAGGTGTCTATCAGAATGTGTCAGACCTTTGCAGCATAAAATCCACAGGATCACTTCTCATTTACTTTGACTTGGCTCTACCTTACTGTATAAAAGTCAGTTTGTATTCAGGCTGTATTCCATTTTGGAGCCTTTCACAAAGTAACTCATTGTCAAAATTTAAGCACATGATTATCTTGTTTTCACAAGGACTGTAGTAATCAAAAAGTGGGTTTTTTGTGTGTTCTGACTGGCTTTCCTATCTCCTACTGCCACTGTAAAGCAGGAATTTTCTCTCCCACTGCCTTTCAGAGCCCATCCATCCCCTGCCTAGTGCAACACTGACAATATAGGCAATACAGGCACTTTTTGGAGACAAAAAGAGGGGTGTCTGGGTTCTTATGAACCCATATTGTGAGTGTCCACAAGCAACACTACTCTCAGGTTACATGAAGTCCCTTCATTGTTTTGTGGGGAGAACGAGACGGTGAAGGATCTGCACAACTACTGCTGACAAACCTCAGCAGTCCATTTTTACTCTGCTGCAGGGTTTTGCTCAGCTCAATAAGGACCAGGGAAACATCCTCACCAGAAACGATTTCCAAGAGTGGACTTACATATGCCCTAAAGCTTCCATGTGCTATTCAGGTGCTCTCTGTATCATGAGAGCTCTGTCTCTAGCCTGACAGTCAATGTCTTCTCCTCCAGTCCTCCCCATCAACATGTGGCACACACCAGGTACAAATCCTGATCAGGTCGTGCTTTCACCTGACATGCTCTGACCACCTACCACATCAGCTGCTCCATGGGCCTTATTCCAGTGGTAAATTTGGTTTTGTTATCAGTAAGCAGTGATCACACTTTCAAGCAGTGATCAAGACCTTTTCTGCTCCTCACACTGCCCCACCAGTGAGTAGGCAGGGAGTGCACAAGAAATTGGGAGGAGACACAGCCAGAACAGCTGATTCCAGCTGATCAAAGAGGATCAGCTCAATATTTAATTGCCAGATTTATTTACTGCAGTGTACAGACGGGACTGAACAAGCAGCCTTTTGGTGCTTAGTTGCCAGGTGTGTTTCAGAAATTGTGTTCTATAAAGCCAGACTGTAAACTGTCCCTTGCAGATAATCTTAATTCTTATGCAAAGAACACCATTAGCCTGTGCTTGTTCTTGCTTATTGTACAGTTCATTTGCAGCATGGCTGCAACTTGCCTTCTGAGAAAAGGATAACTATATCTTAAGTTCTTAACTTCCCCTTCTAATGGGCAGAAAAATATTTGACTATGCCAATACACTTCACATATTGTAGTGTTACTTGGGTTTTATGATTCAC
Source organism: Cisticola juncidis (assembly GCA_013400215.1). Classification (NCBI taxonomy): domain Eukaryota; kingdom Metazoa; phylum Chordata; class Aves; order Passeriformes; family Cisticolidae; genus Cisticola; species Cisticola juncidis. The sequence continues at coordinate 1,864,004 of VXBR01010516.1, forward strand.
AGCTATTAATGTCTACAACTGTTATTTCAGTATTTGGGGAATGAAAGAATAAAATAAAATCTTCTCTAGAATCTATCTCCTGCAAATATATCCATTAAATGGGAAGTCTGTGAGAGGCCCTGGTGTCAGCTGTCTTGTTGACTTGGAACTATACCACTACAGGTTGTAACAAGTGTCTTTGTGAAAGTCTTGTCCTATGTTGCTACACAAACTGCTTATTCCTTCTTACACTCTGGAAAAGAAGTTCAGGTGTTAATTTGGGGAAACCAGTCAGCAGGATGCCGACTGAAATTCCTGCCTTATTGCATCAGATAAATCTAAAGAGAGGGCAAACCTTCCAGCAAGTGAAACACTGTGTCATATGTCTTTCGAAATCAGGAGGAAAGGTTTGTCCCTCGTTCCAGAAGAAAATACTAAATGTTCTCAAAACAAGTCAAAACCTCCTTCACCATTCGCATTTTGTCTTTTAAGCTGTAATTCTCCTTTCATATGTTATCTTAAAGATAACATGCTACAGAACTACAATGCTTTGCATCCCCTTTTTTTGTTGGTTTCGCTTCCTAAAGCTGCAATTCTGCTAGGAGCATTCTGGTTTTAACTGCTTTTCAAGCTCCAAAATCATACTGAAAAAGTAAAATTCAGTGCAACTATTTGTGCAGATATGTTCAATAACTGTGATGGAAAAAGAAAATCACTCCAAAGCAGAAACCAGCTGTATCCAAGCATGTATAGCAGCATGTATAATTTTCCATAGCCTTGGGCAAGAAATCTATGCACAGAAAAATTCCTAAGGAGTCATAGTAACCACAAATGCATTAACAAGTAGATAATTAGGGACTGATTATGAAGACTTACCAGATGGATATAAAATTAAAGTTTAGGATTTTTTTTTGGTTTTGAGTTTTTATATATTACCCAAGTAGCCTGTATTTAGCTGCGGTCCACAATTTTATTTTCCCCATTACCCAGTATGGCCAAGAAGTTATTTAACAGTTGTTACTGGAATTTCACTCACACATTCTTCCTAATTTGATTCAAAATACTTCATGTACCCAGTTCATGTCTTTTTTTTTTCACTAGGCTGTCAAAAAGTTTAAAATAATCAGTAAATAAGCAAAAGTATTTTTTCATTTTGAAGCAGTTGTAGAAGGAATTGCCTTTTCGGTAATATTTACATTACTGAAAATGTCTAAGTTTCATCACAAGATGACCAGTTCATCATTGATCAAGTGTAAGGCATACAGGGATAAAGTTTTCTATTAACAAAGCAAATGATTGTGTAAGTAAAATAGAAGCAGTGCAAATTTTCCAAGATGTTCTTTTGCTGTGTCACAAACCCCTACTGGTAGGGCAGCTCCTGAAAACTATACTGTCAGTTCTTTGCTGCCGCACTGAGATTGCAAGAGAGAGTGACAATAGACACTTAAAAAAAAAAACAAAGAAAAAAAAAAAGAAAAAAAAAAAAGAAAAAGTCAAAAAGAGCTCCTCACAGCTGAAAAATGAGTTCATTTAACATAATTTTCAAAACAGCTGTCAAATGGTAACAGCTTTTGTTTATTACTACTAGAGTCAAATCATTGCTCTGGATTCAAAATCTCCAGGTTTGAATTATCAATTCCCCAGCCTCTTCAATCCCTCCAATTGTCCATTCACATGTGAGCTGTAAGGGTTCTTGCTTTATGAGGGGCTGTGGTAAATACATGCATTATGCAAAAAGTATTTACCTCAAAGAGAAATCTATGCCTGAGTACACCCTAAACTCACAGCAGTACTCTGAATATCGTCTTGGTGATGCCACCAGATTTTGTGCCTCAGGAACGCAGAGATCTTTGATAGCTCTCCTAAGTCCATCTTCACCCTGCAACCCCAAAACAAAGAGGACTTGATACGTGAACAAAGAGAAGGAGACAGAGAGAAATTTTTGTGTGCTCTCGCTAAATAAGTTGTCTGACAGGGAACAAGGAGAGTTGTACTGCGCATATTGTACTATTGTGGGAAAACCTATTTGGGTCTATTACAATGAAGAAACAGATGAAGAACAGTCCATCTGTGCACAAATATGACCCCTGTGATGCTGCCAGCATCAGAGTGATCTGCCAAATGATACCATCTGCACAAATGGAAATTCTTCCATGGGCAGATTGAGCTCACGTGCAGATTTAGTAACTCTTAAAGGAGCACTGCATCCAAGGGGACTGTCCACTTTGGAGGTGGAGGAAGCTTGCTTTCTGCTAATGCTTGTCTGCTGCATGCCACACTGGGAGTCTGAAGGATGTTGTCCTTCCCAGAAGTAGGGAGGAAGGGGCAAAGAGAGCAGGGCAATGAATTTCTCCATCTTCTGGGATTCTTGAACAGGACAAGTACATCTTGTTTTCCAGTCAGAAAGAACTAGCTCCTGCCCTTGCACTCCTCTATGAGGGTTCCTCTGTGTCACCTCAGTGACAGCAACTGGAAGGCTCTTGTTCAGAGCTGCATTGCAAGGGCTTCATTGCAAGGGCCTTATGGCACAAGGGATTGCGATTCCTGATTTTGAGTGGAACACCTCATCTAACAGAGCTCCTAACCTGCAGAGAAGAAACTTAACCCCTAGCACAGCACCTCAAGTGATTTCCAATTGTGACTCCATTTCTGTGTGACCCCTTGTCCCAAGGAGTACCATGAGTGGTTGAATCTGTATGGGTCTTAAACACTTCTTGAGAACACCCACCCTAGAATGAGGACATCTGTACCCTGGAGCACAATGAAGTTGACTAATTTCACCAACACTTTCACAGTTCATCTTATCTGAAGGACATTGCCAAAAAAGTCACAAGAATCAGGGAGAGGCAGGTAGAGAAGCTGTCTGCTCTAGAGGTAGATTTCATACCATGGCTTGGGAAAGTGTGTGGTTGAAGTCATGTAAACCTTCATGCATAGGTGCAATCATCTTTGAAAGGGGTTGTTTAGGAAATTAAGACAGTGAGGCAAGGATCTGCCCACAGATTACATGAAGCTGAAAAAGAGTCAAATCTAAAACAGAAAGTAAAAAGTAGTTTGGAAGTTTCACCTGTTGCTGAGTCCCCTTGATAATTTGTCTGGGTTTACAATCACATTTTAAAATCTTCATATGTCCCCTGTTGCTTTTTGAAAGACCACAACATAAATGGATAGATCAAGAAACTGTCTTTGTAGTGAAAACTAAATTTGACCATGCAGAAAGCACTGCCAAGATACAATTGTCAAATTAGAAAGGACAAAAACATATATTTTCTTTAATCCTCTTTCTGGAAGACAATGTAGGAGCTACTAATAACAACAAACAATATTAAAATCAGAAATAACTTATGTTAATTATATCCCTGGAAAAATACATCAAACATGAACTTCACTCATGATAGGCCTTATGCTACTTTCAGTCAATATTATTTCTGCAGATAAAAGTTTGGATATTTTAGTAAGAAAGGTGTTATCTTTACATATCTTTCTTCTGGATGTCCTGTCTAACACAGAGAAATATCTTCATTTTTCTTATCCAGAAGTAAAAATCTTTTAACTAGTATTTGCTGGTCCTTATCTGAGATACAGGCCTTGTATCCACAGGCAGTGATTAAATAGAGCCCAGTTCCAAAACTGGCCTTTGTCTGTAATGATGAACACTGAAATAATGAACTTGAGGGACCGAAGTTCTGGAGCAGAAATTGTATTGCTGTGACAGGCACTTGAGGATCTGCCCCGGGCATCCCAGAGTTGGGTGCCCAGTGGGCAGGCACGTGTGTGAAACACCACGCTTTGTAACGTGCCCCCTGCCCCATACAGCACAAACTAAAGACACCCTGCTCTCTCCAAACTCTTCCTTCCCAGAAAAAAAATGAACAACTTGCCTTTTTTCCTCTCTTGGGGAGCACAGCTACTGTAGGACATGGCCTCACCCTTTTACATAAATAAATCACCTTTCAAAAATGCACAAGAGTCACTTTCACTGTATATCTCAGCCTAAAGGGATTCACATCTACCCCTCTCCCAAGGGCATGTTAAAGCTACCAACTGTTCTGGAAAGAAGATACTCTCCTATCCTGTGGCAAAAAAAGAAGATATTAAAAGTGCCTTGACAAGTAGGGACCACATAGAGAGGTTAGCCAAAAAAGATTTTTTATATAAAACTGAAGCAGCCAGTGAAGCACAGAACTTCTTCATCTCCTGCAAGCACTCTGATTACAAATTTATGATCTATAATTAATTGCAATTAAAAAGAAAATAAAAAAAAAGACATTTATTCTGTTTAATGAGAGATGATACCTTCCAAAATGTCCATGTTGAATTTAGTCTGTTTTTTCTTTTTCAGGGAAAGCATTAAATTAGTCAAACATGTTTAAAAAAAAAAAAAAGACACAAAGTAAAAAAGAACCTATATACTTGTGAGAGACGACTGATGGATACATGCTGTCAGTGGACCAGTTTCCAGGCTGATGGTGACAGCTCTTTCAATACCGCTTTAGAACTAGGTTTATAGGGTGCAGGGAAATATGTATAAATATAGGTATAACAGAATGCCTTCTGTTCAAAATTATTTTTCTTCTTCCAAGAAATGTTTTAAATGTTGACAACCAAGCTGTATCAGAAAACTAATCAGCACATCGACACCTCAGAGTCAAAATGAAATGCAGACTCCACTTCACTTGAATGGCAGTTGCATAGTGACACTTGTCTTCTGTGAAAATTATTATGGAACAGAACCAAGACCTGAAACATTTGGGTTCTTTGTTTTGCCAGTCTTCCTGTGAGATACTAACCAAGATACGAGACTTATTTGTGTGTGTGTGTTTTGTGGTTTGGATTTTTTTTTTTTTTTTTTTTTTTTTTTTTTTTTAGTTATGTATTAGCTTATCCTTCAGTTATGTGAGGTTTAGTTTAGAAAGTGATAAAAAATTTTTGGATGAATAGCATCAACCTGCTGTCTACATTTTACAATCATATTAATCACTCAGGGACACATCTGAGGTTAGGCACTAAAGAAATGGCAATATACCTACAGGGAAGGTCCAGTGTTTTCTTCTTCAAGAGCAAGAAGTAATCTGAATAAAAAAATCTTCTTCAGGAGATATCTATTCACCTAATTTCAACATGATTTTTTTTTTGCTTCCAGTTTGCTGCATCATTTTATTGTAATAGAATTCAGACAACTGTGGGCAATCTTGGATCAATCCCTTATTTTTTCTCTTGAACAATTTAACTTTTTAAAACTAAAAATATATATTCAATAATGTAATAGTATATTACCGTTTAAGAATACTAGACCTATGTAAGCCACTTAGTGAATGATGTTTTAATGTCTTTTCTTGTCAACATAGCATATCTTATTTGATCCAACTTCCTTCTTAATTAAACACTTAGAAAACAAAAATAAAAACAGGTTGTTACAAAAAACTGATGCATTAGAACATCAAATAAAAAATAAAAAGGAGACTTATTAATGAAGGGTTTTTTTAACCTAATTTTAGAATTCCTATTGATAATAAAGCTCTTAATGCAATTCTTTTTCAAGAAAAACAAAACAAATTGATAGAAGTAGGAGGAATCATTTGCTTTATGCAAGATGATAATTTAACTAGGTATTATCTACTTTTGTTCCAGCTGAAAAGTCTGTCAATTAAGGCTGCATAGGTTGTGTTATCAGCAAGATAACACAGCTACCTTTCTCTGAGTATTTTGCACACTGCGGAATATCTCAAAGACAACTCTTGTTCCTCTCTTGTCAAGATATGCTATAAGCTGTAAGGTGGCTATTTATTCTACCCAGCTGAAGATCTGTCTTGAAGGATATTTGATTAGGTTCATCTGATCAAGACAGAGATCTTACATTACCAGAAGGATGGTAATTTCTGTTGCCAAGTTAAATGTTCAGAGCTATATGCATTTGACAGAGTTCTGTCTCTTTTTTCAGATGCACTGTAGAAGTTTCTTCCACGGTAAGACATAGATCTTATTGCAGGTTCAAGACTGCACCAATCTCATCTTACAGCTTTATCTTTTATGCCATCTTACAAGAATAATTTTCTCAGTTTCATTCTAAAACTTTTCTATTTCACTGATTTAAAAGTCATTATGGGAAAAGCATTTAAAACTGTATGGCCTCAAAACAGGAAGAAGAAATGGCCAGGAGCTGACTTCACACCTCAAGCAGTTATTCCCTTTAGATTTTGAAGAACCACACCCTATATAGTTTAGATAATTTAGTACTTCTTTTTTTTTTTTTTTTTTTTTTTAAATAGAAAAGGAAAATCTTCTCCAGGTGTTATCAAAATCTCTCCACCAGGATACCAAGCATACAAGATTTAAAAGATTAATCGACCTCCAGGAAAGAGATGGATGACCATTGATTACAATGCACACATGTCCAAGATAACAGATGAGTGCTGTTGGACCATTGATCTTTTTAAATGAGCCTGTCTTTGATCAACTTATCACTCATCTTTGGGAGTCCTTCCATTAGCACCTAGCCTTACGTAAAGAAAAACAAAATCCAACACATCCCACTGTGTTCTAAGCCAATATTTTGAACACGGTCTCATCAATACAGCTATAGTGCATCACAGTGTTGGAGCTGTTCTGTAAAAAGAGAAGAGATAGTTTCATTTTTTTCACATTTCTCTAAAAAGATCCATAAGATTTTTTTTGTTTTCTGCCAGGACCTACATTCAATCTATTACTCAGGTAATTTTTCCTGTTAAAGTTTACATTTACATTCTGACAACGGGTTGGAAATGTGAGATACTATGCTATAAAGACAGAAATGTTTATCAAAGCTTCCCCCTGACTCTCATTCTGATCTTGTATTTTATACTTGCACAGTGTCAAGCGAGTTTTAAACAAATGTTTCTGATATTCACCAACAGAAGCAAGATCCAGAGCAGTCTATTGAAAATAGATGTGAATGTTCTGCTGACCTTTGTTTTGCTGTAAAAAATCTGGGCCAAATAGCCAAGTGTTTCCTTTATAACATCTGCTAGAGGATGTTGAGCAATCGAAATTCTACCACTGCAGGAGACAAAGGAGATTAAGTAGATAAATTTTTGAATATCATTCCTATTCTCTATTATTTTTCTGAAATTCCACTCTGAAGATCAGCTGTAATTGCTACATCCAGCACCAAATTCAAAATCTGACCTGTGTATGTATACGCAACGTGTTTTAAAATTAAACAGCTATATGAGGAAATTAAATGTGCCTATTTTGCCACCAGCTGTGCACAGGCTTCTTGGAACACAGCTATTGATCATGTTTAAGCTTGTCATCATTCACAGCAAGATCCTCAGCTTCAATTTGCAGAGTTCACTGACGTTGTACACAAACTCACAAGTAACAGATGATTTTCAAGCTTGATGTGAGATTCCAAGAACAACCATGTCTGCACGATGTTATTAATGCCAAGGGAACTTAGCCTGGGCACACCCTGGCCTCATGCCCAGTGAAGATTATAGAAACTGCTGGCCAGGTTTCTAAGGATATATATTCCTGACAACCCAGGAAACATTTCAGCATGTGTACTGCCTGAATTTTTAGTGCTGATAATTAAGAGAGAAAAGTCTAATAGTTAGGAAAAATTCTCATTAAACATGACCATTTCATCCAGGATTCCTTTCTTGCACCCAGAGGAGGTCTGGTCTGACAGCAAAGGAAGAAATTACTCTAGGAAAGGGGCTGAAACCAAGAAAAGTAATTAGTGGATTAATTTCATATTGCACTCTGGATAAGTCACTAAATTGATTTGCCTTAGCAACAGATAAGGCAGACTGTATGCAAACCTTGTTCTTAATGTTACGTAAATCATGATCTCAGGTCTAAAATATACACTTTATTAACAACTATACTTCATAGCTCCTAATAGGTAAGATCAAATATACTTATGCAGGGGAAATAAAGGTGTCAATGATACATAGGGCCATTGCAGATCAGGATTAAAGAAATACATTATTTTACCCCACTCAAGGTACAAGTGAGAAAGAAAAGATATTTGGCATATCACAGGAAGTTTGTGAATTGTTAAAATCAATTCCATGCCTAAACTGATTGTTTGGCCAAAATCAGTTTTCACAGCATGGATAATTCAAATATTTCAGTGTTTGTTTGCACCCAGAATTAAAATGAAAAATCCATGCTTTCAAATTATTCATGAAAGGGTTCAGTTTCATAGAAATGCCTCAGAAATGTCAAAATGAAATTTGACATTGCCAAGCGAGTCAAAATATTTTGTCATTTGTAAACTTCTCTCATTTCACTTAACAGCATGAGAACTTTTGGGAGGGATGAGGGTATGTTCAGCACATCCATTTTCCCCAGCAGTGCTGGAGAACGCTGCAAACCATAGCTTACATTGCCAGGTCCGTACACTCCTTGGTGGATGGAATCCTATCCTGACAACAGGTATGAGGATGCTCTGTGCCCATCTGACTTAGATGCCCCTTGAGTTCAATCAAGTGAGCAAACTTCATATATCATTTTCTGATTCATTTACAGAAATTTTCCGTTTTATGTAAACTGTGTCTGTCATAATAAACCAGTCAAATATTAAAGTTCACAAAAAGTTTAGAAAAACTTAGCTTAAGTTCTCTTGTTCTAGTGTTGTAAGAACAGCAGGGCTCAAATTATAGGGTGCTGAAGCACCTTTTCTAATACAATTGTAGAACAAGTTGCTTCAAGACCAGCTCAAACCCCGTGATAGATCTCTTGTACTGAAACCAAACTAAAATATTCCATTTCTTTTCTTTCTTCTGTGTAGCTGCTCTCACTTCAGTCTGCTACCAGACGCTTATTTTTTGTCAGACTGTCATGTTCTTTTAGGAAGCATTTTGCTCGCTTTAAAAATGTTTCCACTTAATCATTTCACTTGACCAAGGTGACTTTTTAACATTAGTTTGTTCTGATTAAACTTGTGAAGTTCTAATCAATGAAAGTTCAGAGCCTGTTTTTCATCCAAATCCCTTCTGTTTTCACTGATCTCTTGCTGAGAGAGCAATTTAACTTCCTTTGGTTATTCTTCATATACCATATATAACAGCTGTTGTACAAATATTTGTCTGTTCTTTCCACACCACCATCTTTCTAGTTATCGAGAGAGGACTGCTGTAATAAATAAAAGCCTCTTTATGCTTTTGGGTTTTATTTGGTTGGATTTTGTTTGTGATTTTTTAAATTGTTTTACGTTGGTTTTGTTGTTGTTGTTGTTGGAGTTTTTCAGCAACATCTGTGAACCTGTGCCTTCCATGTTTGTTATCAGAGAATGAATCGGTTAGAAGGAGGACATCCAGCCCTACACTGTGCTCTAAGACTGCAAAATATCTCTGTGACCCTGCTTGGCTACCCTCATGGGGAGTCTGAGCCTCTCTCATTTCAGATTGTTCCCATGGTCCCTTGTGCTCCTGAGCTACCATTAACATTTGTGAAGTTTGGGGGAGTTCTCTTGTTCCCTTGTCTTGAACTTCTGTGCCAGGTTGGTGGTCACTCCACATCTGTGTGCAAAGCATGCTCAGGATACCCGTGCTTGCTCAAGTGTCTCCAGCTGCCACTGTTCATGTTATCAAGTGCATCTCATTTTGTGTGCTGGACATGTATTTAGCCCAGAACTCCATCCCAGAAGGAAGTGACAAAATATATCCTGATATATTCCTCTGCAGGAACACTGAGGCCTGAAGCCTTGTGTTAATTTAAAAAATGTTGTTCTTTAGTTATAATTTATTTCTGTAATCCATGTAAAATACTATTTTTTAAGAAAATAACTTATTGAAGTGAAAGCTCCACTGTTTCTAAAGAAACTGTTAGGACCATCCATTATGAAAAATAGGAAAAATTTCTAGTAGTAAAGAAGTAATATGTGTAGTACCTTTGGATCATCCTGCATATTTATTTACCTGTCCTCCCATAGTCATTTCACTATCCTAGTTCTTCCCTGAATCAGGCTAGCATAATTCCAGAATTTTCAATCATCCCAAACTTGTACACATGCCAATGACACTGTTTCTCTTCAAACCATGGTGGAGGTACCTGCTCTTTTGCCTTTCAGGAATACTCCCACAAACACTGAAAGCACATCTAAATGTTGAGAATAGCAAAGTACAAAATTATGTGCAACACCACTGTTTTCTTTTTGCAGTCATTTTCATCTCTCATTGTCATCCTCCAAACACACTCTAAATCCAGTACAACATCCCATGCTTTTATCATACCCAGTAAAAACACTGACACTTGTTCTTGGTCTTGGCTGTAAGTCAGGACTGAAAACTCTGAGTACCTCCTCTCAGTCTGTCAGTCCAAGAATCTATGATACATGTGGAAAAATATCCAGTTGAAATATATCCATGTTTACCAGTTAAAATTTCAGAAGCAATTCTTAATCTTGTTTGAAGAGGAAGCCTGTGGATATTGAGCTTCCACAGCATAGTCCCCATGTTTCTCCAAACTCCTCTTATGAATGACATGATCTGTGGCTACTTTGAAACTCCTTTGAAACTTAGAAAGATAAAAATCAAATTCAAGGCATATTATGTCTTTATTTTGCATGCATAATTTCTTTGACCCAATCACATGCTGCACTGCAATTAAACCAGACAGCCATACAGTTATATGTCCCTTTGAGTTAAAACATATGAATGGTTCTTAAATTCTCCTCATTAATCAGAAAAGCAGGTTAAGCACCTTGCACATCTCACAGTATTTCATACCACAGCATATACACCAATTCTTGAGTTGTCAGCATTAACACTTAGGTTTGAAGTCAGAGGCATTAAATATGCACTCAGGTCTCTGCTTTGCCTTTATCTTTACTTGACTCATGTGACCATTTCTGTGCTCCCCTTTCCTCTAGGAAGTAGATTTTAGTTGTCTGAACTTGTTCCACATTTTCAAGCTGTTCAATGGAATAATCACATTCTGCACCTGTTTCTTCAGCGATGTTGTCCCCCGTGTATCATTATTAAAGCTTTGTGAATAGAGAATTTTCTGAATTCATCCTAATTTTGTGAATAGTTTTGGTCATATACAGTTGTAGTCTTCAGATGATTGGTTTTTTTTTAAGTAGAACTTTACCATTCTCTAATTAAAACACGACCACCTCTAGTTTTATAAGATCTAACTTCTCTGATGTTTTGTGCTAAAATATTTCTAGAAGATAAGTTTAAGGAGTAATTGTCCCAGATGTCAGCATGAAAGCAGTTCTTGAAGCCTTAAGAAGTGCTTTGACAACTCCAGATGAAAGATGTAGGTAAGACCTAAGGGAATTCTCTATATTTCTGGCAATGCATTTAATTTGCTAGAGGATTTAACTTCTGCATCCTCTAAGTCTCTTCATCAAGCGCAAGAATTTCCTTTTGTTGTCTGTAAACTCATAAGAATGAAAATTCTGGGTACTTCCTTTCTTATGGACAATTATTATGCTTATTCTTCTTTTAAAGCATAACACTTGCAAGTTCATCTCCTTTCTGATTTTTATTTACAAAGTGTATTTTTGGAACATGCTATAGATAGGAGTAATTATTGTTGAAAATAGGGTACATTGACTGGAGACTTTTTTAACCCATGCAGGCATATTTGGAAAAATTCCAATTAACATCATGTCTGTGAAGAAAAAAAAAAAAAAAAAGGGGGGGCAGGGAATTTTAATCCTTTTTTTTAATACAGGAATTTTTACAGAACATTTTCCTTCCAACCAAACAGGAGAAAAAGACAAGAAAATGAAAAAAAATCCTTCAGGTCCCCTCAGGGTTTCTCAGCCTGGTTAATTTTCCTACTGTGAGCTTTTTTAGTTTACAAGACTGTGGCCCACCCAGAGAGACACAGCTTTATTAAAGACCCTGTCAAAGAGCAAGAGCATGAAGCATTGAAACAACTGTTCCTTGGCCCTTGGCCACATCTTGGAGTATGTTTATCATCCCAGCCCTGTATAAGATCTCTGGGTACTGCTGAAGTGAAAACAGTTTTAAATGAAAATGAACATGTTCAGGTTGTAGCAGCATATACTGTCCTGGACATTTGATGGAGTTGAAATGGTAAATTATGATTCCTTTGAGATGACCAACACATTGAGAAGTAGAATTCCAATAGTGCTGTGTATTTGTTTTGTAGAAAAAAGTAATTATTATTCTGACATTATTGTGATTATAATCAGAAGGAAAGCTTTTATATTTCTTGACCAACACAGTCAGAGGTGGCTTGATGACCAGCTTGATATGTGCTGATAATTATTCATTTTACCAGAAATGAATCTGCCAAGATGTTTCACATAGATATGCAGTCATTAATTTTTTTTAAAACAAGATGCTGCTTGAAATGTATTTTCATGTATTTACCTCTCAGTCAGATCTAGTGAAAACAAATATCACATTGACAAGATCAGCACAATTTTAGATATATCTCTACACATCCAAAGAAATAACAACATAATTCTTATCCCACTTTCTTTAATATGATCCCAAAGTAGTCCATCTCAGAATGCACTGGCTGTGAGGAGGGTCTAATCCTGATCGGTGTGCACTGACTAAAACGTGTGTGTGTCTGAACCTTGAGGCAAGGCATGCATCTGTTAAACATGAAAAATAAATCTATTTACCAGCCATGCACATTATTGCAACCTGTGTTCTTTGTTGGAGTTGCACAGTCCTCTGCCACAACTGAGGTTGTTTTTCCATTCCAAAAACAAAGAAACAAATCTCATCTTTTCCATATAACACAGGTGGGAGCTGTTTGCCTTTTCAATACGTACTTTCATACGTGGGTATGGTTTGCAGAGCACCTGACCAGAACACAGCTTCATCATGGCCAAGGCTGAACATGGAGATACACTGCTACCCTTCACTGGAGAAATTGCAGCCTGGCTGGTGTTTTATTAGGGCAAAGGAAAAGCCCTGTACTTCTTGCCTGCCCTACTTTATGTTTTCTAAAACACAGTGGGTGTTGCTCTGCCAGCAACAGCTGCACTGCTGGTCCCTGGGAGCCATTCAAGCAGAGGAGAGAGAGGGGCGCCATTCCTCAGCTCCAAGGAGAGCAGTTTACAAAAGATGTTGCCCAAAACCTCCAGAACTGAGTTACCTCCTTCCTGCTTCAAGAGGTGCCACCCTTGATTGTGTCTCTCTTTGCTAATCATTAGTGTTGACAATGTTTTCTTATCAAACAAACTTTTTTTAAGCCTAAAAACAACAAAAAAGACAACCAAGTCTATTCCTGGAAGAGAAACTGCTGAAGGGCCTGGTGTCCACCAGAAATAACTAATTGTGTAAAACATCTTTCAGCACCTGACTGCAAAGCAGGTTCCTATGGAAAGGCCACACGATCGTGAACAGCGTTTCGTACCCCGGCCAGCAAGGATGCCCAGAAGCCCACAGCAGTTGCCTCTCCTCTCTGCACACATAGGGCCTCAGGAAGGCTATTGAGTCCCTGCTGCTTCCCAGTGCTGGCCATTAGCACAGCTGATGGCTAACAAAGCCTTGGTGCAGCTGGGTTCTGCTGGTTCCTCCTGGGTTCTGCTCCCCCTGGGGAGGGGTGGCCCACAGCAAGCCTTTCACAGCGAGCACCGATGTCCATTTGGGGTTGGAAGAGCAGTGCATTCAGGCTCCATCACGGCTGAGGGGCACCTGGGCTGCTTCAAATGTGTTCTGAGGTACCCCAAACACAGCCCTGCCTGAGGAGATACTGTGCACAGGGTCTGAGTTAAACTCATGCCTCTGTGACTAGGATGGAGGAACTGAAAACAGTTATGAAAGGAAATACACTTAAACCTAGCAATAGATATCACTTCTCTGAAACTTTCCCACTGTCCTTGCCCCCGTCTTAGTAGCTATGAATCTGTTTCACTCACATACCTTAAATTTTTGTAAGATTTTGTAACACCTTATAAATATGTGTTCTCAAATCTCAGGGGGCTGCATAAAAATGTTTTCTTCATACTTTATTTTCAGACTTATATTTGATAAACTGTTAATTAATTAGTTTCCTCATCACAGCCAGAACTATATTTGTTTATATCACCACAGTTCAGTGTAAAACAAATTATTCAGATTCCCCAAATCTGTTGCAACAGAATAACTTCTTCAGGTTTTGTCTTTTTTCTTCTTTTTTTTTGTATTCTTTTCAACTCGGCTCATTCTACAACCACAAACAAGATGTAGCCAGAAGGATAAGAATTGCAAACAGAAGTTTGCAAGCCCCGAGTTCTATAGGGGACTCTCCTGAGGGCACTGGCAGACCGAATGGATTCCACAACCACAGGTTTTAGAAGGACCCAAAATTAGAGTTTTCTCCAGAGAAAGGTGAAAAAGGCTGAGCAGCTGTGAACTGAAAAACCCTCTCAATGATCATCCATTTCCTCAAGATACAAGCCAAGGTCTCACCAACCTTCCTCTTGGAGCACAAGCTTATGCCCTGGATCAGCAGCCAGCCTGGGAGAGCATTATTGACTCCCTTCCGCTCCCTCCAAATGCTCTTGATAGCAGACCCAGGGCAAGATGCCCTGTGTTTTGTTTTTTCAAGGAAAAAAAGAGACAGCTGGCTCCTGTGTGGCTAAGATCCTCATAAATTCAGAGGTCTCTTGGTCCAAAGAATTAAATGTGAATTTTCTTCCTGTGGGTGAACCCTGGAAACAATAACAATACCCAGGACAAACAAAACAGATTGTAGCACCTTTAATTATGTTTTTCTCGCCCTTCTTAATCACCAGGCAATGCAAAGCTCTTCACATGCATGATTAATGTGATAATTTAACCAGTGATCTATTGCAAAGGCACAACAAGAAAAGTGGAGGCTTAGTTTGTTGGTAAGCAAACATCCATCTGCCTACCAACAAATAGCACATCCTGATCTAGAGGAAGATGGGTTGATATGGACACTGCTTTGACCTGATCTTTTAAAATATTTATGTATGTACTGTAGTCCCTTACGGACCTCCACAATAGTCAATTGGAAGCACTTAGTCCTTCTGCTGCTCTTTCACTATGATAAATATTTAATCACAGAAGGAAGTGTGCCTTGCAAGAGGAAGCGTCAGTCACGGATTCTTAAAAACAGCACAAAGGGCACTATTACCTAGAAGTATTTTATTCTGTAGTCTAGGAGTCAAGAAAGGTCCATCTAATTATTTCTGCAGTGAAATAGCAGTCTCTCTTTGTGAATTTGACATTTATCCTCTCTTCTCTGAGGAAAAAAAAAAAAAAAAAAAAGGAGAAAGAAATTGAATACAGAATTATAGCCTTTTCTGGCTAGTTTATTACAAGATGTTGTAGCAGGATGCGTGGTGTTTGATTGAGAGGCTGGCAGTATTTAATTTGAGTTCTAAAACTGAGGTGCAGGCAGTACAGGTTCTGGGACTACCAAAAAAAAATCTCATGCCAGGTGATGCTTATACTGTCATCTAAAGTTGCCTCTGCCAGGACAGAGTTTTTAGTAATTCTTCAGAAAATATGCACAAGTGTTTGAGGTAATTCATAATCTGTTTTGACTGACTCAGGTGATACAGAATTAATGGCAAAAAGACATTTATTTTAATGAGTTTGACAAATTTTCAGTAATTCTTGAAAGATTGTTAGGATAGTTAGAATCCATGCAAAAATCAATTGTTATCAGAAGGGTGACAGATAAATGCAACTTGGTATATACAGCAAATAAAGTGATGATCTGGGGAGCTACAAGGAATCATAACTCACACAACAAATTAAAATTAACAGGATAAGAAAAAATGGAGCAGAATGTGATTATTTTGGACTGAAAAAAATTAGTGGGTCATAATATACTCTTTCTGCTTTGAGTCTGTTCTGCTAGAGATCTGGATTGTTACATAAATTTAATTCCTAAAGTTTGGCAGACAAATATTACCTATAATGTAAAAAAATGAAATTAAAAATGTTTTTGTTTGAGTCTTAGTACATTGGTTTGGAATACAAAGTTAGGCAAGACAATGAAACGGTACTAGTATTAAATCACTGCTTCTTTTGATACTGAATTATATTGCAATTCATTAGTCAGAAACTATCTCAAAATATATTTTCTATCTAAATTTTCAGAATGTGGCTTCCATTGGAATTGATGACACAAGTTTTTCTTAATTATACTGGAATAAATCAAAAGTAATAATGCAGCAATCTGTGGAATTGCTCTGGGTATACAACAACTTAATTGGAAACAGAATTTGAATCACTAATGCAATGGATTTGGGTTTTTTACTGCTTTGTGTGTGTATGTGTTGCAGTACATTAATTTTTTATGAGGAATATTCTAGAAATACAAACTCACCTATAACTATTACTTTTTATTTTGCCTGACAGACATCTGTATTTGTTGCAATTTAGATCATTTAGGTAAAAATAATTTCTGGGAAAGTTACACTAGGGATAAAATAATTTCAGGATGATATTACAATAAAAGTGATGTAAAGGTTTCTGATCTACCTAAGGGCATCTTTTTTAAAAAACATTTTTGTTTGTGAGATAAATCTGGACCCTAAAGCCAAGACTGGAGGAACATGTAGCACATAAGAATTCTAAAAATGCATTAACGGAGAGAACAGCAGACATAAAAACATCAGTATGGTAGGTTTTTTCAGTAGAACAGGTTTCTAGAAAAGATCCAGGAGCTGAAGTTCAGGTAAATCCATGCTCACAAGTTAATATTGCTCAAGTAGTAAAACTGCCAACACTACACACAATCTTTCCTTTTATTTCAATCAGTGTTTTGCTGTTGGTTTGTAATGAAGACCTAATCAAAAAAAAGCAGCTCCATGGAGAGGAAGTTGATGAATAAGTGATAGACCACACACAGGCACATACAATTCCCATTTTCTGGTAATGGTGAGATGCAGTTTGTGGTCTGGACTGACAAAAAACTGAAGTTTCACTTAATTTGTTATATGCTTAAAGCATGGGACCAAATGAATTGGGAAGTTTTTTATCAGACATCTGGCAAGGAGTCTGCATTGTAATTTGGGCATGTATATTATTTTGATGTTTCAGATTCGTCACTTCCGCTACTATCAAAGTGTATGAAATCTGACAGATGCAGGTCAACAGCTGGGTATCCACATATACAGATTTCTTCCTTAGTTTGAAGATGGAATTCCATTTCTGTTCTCTGTGGCTGTCATCCAGGAAATGAGAAACTGCAAACACAATTTTTGCCGTGACAATTTTTTTCTTATAAAATTGTGTATTTTCCTGGGAAAAGATCATGCAAGTGCAAAATTTCCAACTCCAGACCGTTCAAGATACTCCTATGAATGTATCTTTCATGACTTCGTGAGAAGCCTTATTCACCAGTTTTTTTTATATGGGTTGTCTCCAGCTGCCAACCCCAACTTGGTGAGGTAAGACTCTTAGGATTTGTTGCAAGGCACAGAAAGCCTGATTAGGCTGAGGATGAGGTCAGCCCTGGGTCATACTAACAAAGTTTATTCTTATAATGTTCTGTATGCCAAGGCAGCATCCAAAAAATAAACTATTTCTGATGTTTTTTTACAATATAATAAACAAATAACCAAGAATTTTAAAGTGATTCCAAGGTCCATAGACAAAAATCTTCATTTGAACACTGACAAAACTCTTTTCAATATACCAGAACAAGTCCCATGAACCATAAACCCACACCTTAGGTTTGAGATGTCATTGGAGCAGGCAATTAAGGAATCCTGAGATTCTCCAGGGCTGATGCTGTGAGTTCAGAGCCCACGTGGGAACATGGGGCAGACAAATAATCCTGAGAAATCAGACAAATACAGTTGCAAAAATCTTCTGTATTTATGACAAAGGGAGAGCAGCTCCACAAGCCTAGATGATATCAGACACCTCACAGACATTGTGTACCTCCAGATATCCCTCCAGCTGGCCATAGTAAGCTTGCTTGTCTTACATAGGCATCCCTTTAAAAGTATTACATTCTCCATGCACAGCACTAGATAATTACTTGTAACCTAAAATATCACCCTGATATGCCTAGGATTAAAAAAGACAGCCATGGCAGAATCACCTCTCTCAGATATGACCAGAGCAGAGGATCCTGGGTGTGTGTCCTCACACACAGACACCAAAGGGCTGACTGATTTTTAGGATGAAGAGGTCACTTGGGAATTTTTCTCACAATGACCTTTCAGTGGTACACCTGGAAGCCAAACAGAAACACACTGCCAGGGTGGGGTCAAGAGCACCGAGGAAACTCTGAGCTCACACTATCCCTGGGTGGTGGTTGGAGCCACTAAAGGCACATCCCATTAAAACCCGCACACAGATCGCAGATGTGTAGAGTTTATCTGCAGCATCCAGCAGTTCTTATACATATCACTCCCAAAGGAGTCATCTCACATCTGAAAATCCCCCTGGACCTATCATCCTTAACAATAAAAACCACATTAAAAAGTGAGATTAAAAGCCATAATCAATCTATAATTATAAGGTAAAAAGCCAAGAAGTTGTTAAAATGGAAGGTACCTTTTTTCTTCCTTTTTTTTTTCTTTAACATGACAGCATAATAGCAATGGACCAGCTCTGTTAGCTTGAAGGGCTGTCCCAGTTCAGAATAAGAAAGTAAATCTTTGTGCACATTTTAATATTAATGAAACAATTAAGCAGTTCTCTCTCAAAAGAGAGAATATTTTCTCTCATAATCTCTGTGTGTACTTTAGCCAAAGTATGGCATCTCACATTCGAACATCATTAGCCAAGACATAAAACCAAATTGTTGGGTTTCTGGTACCTGTGATTAAATATGTTTATTCAGTCTAGTTTCAGATATTTTAGAAATGCACATGAGGAATGATATCCTGAATAGGAAGCATCTTTCTTGCAGATATGTGGAAGTTTTGAAGTCCTTGGTTGAAACCTGAGGAAAGAACTTTTTTTTGATGATATCTCAGAGGAACAAAGCACTGACTCATTCATTCTGGTTCAGTCATTAAGAAATGACTAGATAATAATAAGGTTTCATCTCTTTCACAAAGATCCATTTTCAGAAAGGCTATTAATTGAAAATGTGCTAAGTATTACTTTCTGTTATCAAGGCATTTTTTTATGTCAAATTACATTAGAAAGACTACAAAATAGTAATACATAAGATACTTTAATACGGTAATATATACGCATATATTTTATATATATATATAATAGTTATATAAAATAGAAAGAAATTCAAATTAATCATTTTTTAACAAATTGCAGTGAAAAGTAACAAAGAGACCTTCCCAGAAATTGAAATTAAGGTGGCACCTGGTGAGAGATGAATGTTTAGAAAAACTTTGTTTTTGTGGGTAGTTGTCTAAAGGTGTTTTACAGCAGTGAAAGCAGCCTATGTACTGCTGCTTAAGAGCTGTTGTGAACTCCCCAGACCACATTCTACCTATTTTTAGCAGGAATTTTCAGCTACAAGAAGGGGTAGAAGAGGAAAAGAGAAAGAATATGACAGTTGTTAATAGGTAGTCTGTGCAGCCATGAAATTACAAGTCAGATTAGAATACAGCAGAAGAGGAAATTAGAGAGAACTGTGAAAGTGAGAGAAAAGCAGAAAGAAATGCTGTCTGAAGACTTTGAGAGGGAGACTGCAAAAAAAAAAAAAAGCTTCACAATGAATAAAATAGATCTTGATTGTGGTCAAATAAATCAATAAAAAGAGCCAGGAGCTGGTATCTGTCAGAGGTTGATGTGGCAGGCCAACCAAGGGCTCAGCACAAGAGTGGCTGCTCATGGCGTGTGTGCACCGCACACAACCTCTGCAAAGTCACCACCCTGGCCACGTCCCAGCCAGCATCCTGCTAAGTTCATGCAGTGCAGCAGTGGCAGCTGCCCTTAGCAGCTCTCCTCCATTGAAGAGAAGGGCTCTAAGTCCTAGAGGAATTATTTTAACTTTAACCATTAATTAAAAGCTAGGAAAAAAAAAATCAGCAAGTTCAATTTTTTTTGCCAGATCTCTGAATCAATATTTTTGTCTACTTGCCCACCCATCATCAAATAGATACATTTAAAAAAAAACCAACAGACATTAGTGTGTTATTGTTGAGCCCTTTCCAAAGTCAGTGAAGTTTATTGGACAAAGAAGGTCTGCGGGAACACAGGCAAGGACAGAAAAACAGGTTATATTTAAGCAAAAAGCTTTGTTTGGTCATTTTTATTTCTTGACTATATTTGATTCAATAACCTACTTGACAGAAGCTGCCATGCTTTGCACTCTCAAAATGAGACTTGCCTATTTTTGGTTAACTATACGGATAAATAGTTTAATATTCTCAGTTCCTTATTTACCGCTTGCTTCTGCTGCTACCAGAAAGCTCACAGCCAAGTAAATCAAAGTATCCAGATGGAGGAGAAAAACAATTCACTCAAGAAATGAATTTCAGCTTCAGTTTTCCCAAAAAGCTTTTATAAACACTAAGGCACAGAATGTTTATGAAAAGTGTCTCGTCAGTGTCCTTTTAAATGTGCCATGCATATAAAAATCGTTAGAAAGGAGATGAAGTTCCTGTAGATATTCCATGTCATTTGGGCATTTGGAACCCATGCCCCAACTTCAGAGTATATTCAGCAATACCTATAAGCCCAGAAAAGATCCATTAAAAGAAAGGTTTCTATCTGCCATATATGGAAGAGAAGCACATTGAGTGGAATATGTTTGTTTTGGGAAATCTGGTTCTGCCCGTAAAGCAGAGCTCTCCTTACACATTAATAGAAAGATGAACCTAATGTTCATTGCCTCATGTGGTTTTGTGTGTCCCAGGAATACTACTATTACAGTCTACAACCACAAGGCTCCATCTGGCTGCTCAATTTGAGCCCAATGTGACAACTGATTGTTATGCAAAAGCAATTGATTAGATTTTTATGTTCCTCAACAAGCTGACTCAATTACAATGAGTATAATTTTTCTTTTCTTTTCTTTTTTTGTTTTCTTTTTTCTTCATAGCTTATAGTTTATTTTATTGTTTTCCAGTTCTGGCATTGATGTCTGTGGACTATCAAACGCCCTTGCCAAGAGGAAGCTACACGACTCTGGGAGCTTGATGTGCTGTGAAGGACTTCTGGGAGGCTTCACAGGAACTTTGCCAAAGCACAGTTGATCATGCAGCATTCAGACAGAATTTTTGAGTAGTCTTGTTAACTGCCTCTCCAAAACAATTGGGAGATGAATATTAAAAAGGAATTTGAGTTACTAACTGTTCATCTGTTCAGATCTTCTGGGTTGGTGTGTTCTCCCATTTTTAAAGCTCTGCTTTTGAGACACAGTGAGCCAAAGCAAGCCTTGGAAGTACTGGGCTTGTTCATTTTGTACAGACCAGAAACAAGGTCAAGGGGAAAGAGGCTAGCAGGAGCTGTGAACTTAGCAGACTTAACGCACTCTTCTTCTGGAAGAATTGTTTTCCAGCAAAGTTCTTCACATTTCTATGGATGGTCTGAGAAGAGAATTAGGGCCTCAGAGCTGGATTTTTTTCCCCAGTCTTATAGTGATGAGCTGAAGGGCAAATAAATCTCCTTCTCTCCTGCATAACCTGTATCTGAGGATGACATCATCATATTTAAACAAGATTTGAGACCTCTGTACTTATTTTCCCAATGTCCAGGGGATGTGTATATACAAAAAACTTCATCAAGAGTGCACTTTATCTGCTCAGGCCATTAAAGCACCTCCTAAGTATGGAATGTATTTACTTGTGACCTGCAAGAAACATTATATTTTTCTTAAAAATGCAAATTTGGCTCAGATCCAAAATTCATCCTGAGTGATTCAAGGGTTTTTCAGCAATGATTCAAGGGTTTTTCAGCAATGATTCAAAGGTTAGCCAGCAGGCTAAGCCAGTTACCAAACCCTCTGCTGCTTTCTCACTTGATGCTCTGTGTAAGTCAAGGGCTCAATACATCAGCCTTTGGCATGGGGAAAAGGTGGGAAGATAGCTGGTTCTCCCCACTCTGAAGTTCAGTTTTATTGCTCTAGTTGCTGTTCTTGAATTCCTCTTCCTCCTCTTATCAGGATTTCCTAATCACATTTTCAGTAATTGTTCTTTTTCCCTTAAAAAA
>VXBR01010516.1:1886046-1929924 GCA_013400215.1 Cisticola juncidis
AAAAAAAAAAAGAGAGAGAGAGCCAGGATGCTCCAAAAACATCTGGGAAGCGAAGAAATTGAAATATTTTCCTATTCAGTGATGAAGTATTTTTCTCAATTGGCTGTTAATACAAAAAATAAGCAATATAATATGAGTTTCTCAAACAAAAAAAAAATTGATTTAAATAGATTTTTTTATAAGGTTATAATTTCATATAGTAAAAAGTAAAAGCAGAGAACCTGAAGTCAGAGGTAATTTTGTGGGAGCCTAGACCCCACTCAAAATTTACCTCTTCACCTGTGAATGAGAATTGTGTAACCAGGACATCATAGAGGGAATCACAGCATCTGGAAGTTTTATACGGACAAATTGACCCTAACCTGAGCTAAAAGGCAGAAAATTCTTAAAAGTCAGCTCTGTAAAGAGCTTAACTCTCTGAAATTCTTTGAAAGCACATCATTCTTACAACAGATTGGAATAACTACTGTTTTATGCCTGCCTTAGGCAGTAGCACAAAGATGTTAAATACCAGTACATAATGATTTAATACAGCACACTTTCTTGCTGTTGTAGGTGAGGCTGGTATATCAAGCCCCAAAGTCCGAACCAGGCAGTATTATTAGACTTGCTCCACTGGGAGAGACTCCCAAAGGTTTCAGTGTAACATGCCATTATTCAAACCGTGCCCCTTTTCTTTTTTGGCAAGTAACCTTTAATTCTGAGTCACACACCAGGCCTTATTAGCAACATCAGTCTTGCTGGCCCATAGCCCCTCAACGCCTCCCAGCTGAAGGAGCTATGAGCTGTCTTGTGGGGTGGTATATCCCAGCTCACCCCTGGTCACAGTGTATGGTTCATTCCAAGTCTGTCCCTCCCTGCAGTATCACGTATTTGTAACCTGATTCGNTCTTCCCTACTTCTGGAGTCCCCAGAGCTTTAAAGCAGATCTAAACAATTTAGGTTAAAAAA
The DNA here is from genome assembly GCA_013400215.1 of Cisticola juncidis. Taxonomy (NCBI): domain Eukaryota; kingdom Metazoa; phylum Chordata; class Aves; order Passeriformes; family Cisticolidae; genus Cisticola; species Cisticola juncidis. The sequence continues at coordinate 1,886,998 of VXBR01010516.1, forward strand.
AAGTAAAACAAACAAAAAAACCCTCCAAAACAAAACAAATAAAAGCCCCCACCCCAAACACAAAACAAAACAAAAAAACACAAAAACAAACAAATAAACAAATAAACAAACAAACAAGAAAACCCCCAAATGAGCAGGAGATAGGACTTTAATTTGAACATTTAAAACTTGTGTGAAACAGAACTCAGACTTGAGAACACCAGCCCGGGGGAATTTCAATGAAAAGTGCCTGTGAGCTGGAGATGTGTAACTTACCAGCAATGGAATGGGCTCAGGCCTTGCTTACTTAGCTGGCACAAGTTTATTGTTATTTGGGTGTGCAAATACTCACCATAGTATATACCACATTGATGTTCCCAGCAGCAATGCTCTTCAGCTTCACCTGTACTGTCAAGGCACCAATTTTACCAAAGGTTGTAGGGATAACAGTACCAGCACCAGAACCTTTTGGAAATAGTAACACTCTTCAAAGCTGAGTGTTTTGCTGAAGAACACAGTTGAAATTTAATTTCTCTACCACATGAAAAATTTAAATACTTAAGTAATAACATTCAGCAACATCATCTGCCATCTGATAGTGCACAGAAGAAACTGGGCAATTACATTTCGCCTCGGGTGGCTAATAGGCCCATTTCAAATTTCAGGCATTATCAGATAATAACACTGCCTGCATCTGAGTATGTTATTATAATTATTAACCGTAAAGAAAGGAGGGGGGAACTACTCACAGGGAGGGAGAAGGATTGTTTTTAATTATTTAATTTTGAAGTTACATAAGATAAGTTCATTGTTCCCCATGAGCTAACAGTCAGAGACTGAGTGCTGGATCCACTGTGGATTTAACTCAGTTCAGACAGACTTGTTTTCAGTCTCATAAAACCTTATCATTGCTGTTTGGAATAAGTAGGTTTCAGAGCAGTGAGAATTGTCTAGAAACTTTACATGCAAGTGCAAATGGCAATGACAACAGAAATTCTGAGTAAACTAAAAAAAAACCAACCAGTTTATTGCTGATATCATGCTAAAAACCCAAGAACAGTGTTTTAGATCCATTCTAATTTAATTATTTTGCTTTCAAACTCTTCATAGATTGTTAATGTTCATAAACAGAATGATGAAAACAGAACCTAGATGAAATATCCTTTATACATTCATGCACTCCAAAATTTAGGGAGGAAAATATATACATTTGGAAAGTGGAGAATTGGTCTTTGGGGATAGGGCCCTCTAAGCAAAGAGACACTGAAGGCGAGTGTTTTGCTTTTGTGACCTGGGAAAAAATAGATATAAAGGCAATATATAGCTATTTTGATAAATTTCACATCCTCCATTTCTGTACCCACAGCAAAAGTTACATAGTGCCAAGGTGAAATACAACTCTAGGCTTTTTAGATTTATAGCTGCTTTTGTTCATGGGAAGAATGTCCAATATAAACCTTCCTACAGTAAGGTATAGAAAGTTCATTACACATAGCAAATTTCAGAAATAAAATTACGTAATGCAAAAATCAATATTCTTCACATCTCTCTCTTTGAATTGATTCTGTGATGTTGGTATTCAAAGCTTAGGGCTCAGAGACAATGCACAAAGTGCTTTTAATAATTGCTTTATTTTAAAGGTAATTTTCTAGTATTCTGTAGGAAATACTTCAGAAATAGTGAGGAGAATTTACATTCTTTGGCCAAAACACAAGATGGCATAAAAAAAGCTAACTAATGACTTTAACCCTTTTCATTATTTCATGTGGGACTGCTCTTTCCAGGTCTCAAAGTTTATTCAGTACACAGTAGGACTATAATACATAAGACGTGAGTGCTGTGGAAAAGACATATTTAACTCAGTTGCACTGAAAAACAGAGAATAAGAAGTAAAGTCAGTTAAAAACAAGTATTTGTCTAATCACCTGGATGCAAAAAGTTCTCCATTTGAACAGCCACCATGAGTCACTTCAAGCTACCAGCAGCATGCTACTCCAATCCCACCAGCTTTCTAGCAATGTCACAAGTCAACTTCACATCTGTCTGTGTTTCTGGATGTGTTTTCTGAAAGATTTTCTAAATTTTCATTTTTCTGAAAACTACATTTTTCTGAAAAATTATAAACTTGAGAATTCTGTTTTCATGGGTGTCCTTTTCCTCTGTGCATATTGAAGTTTTCTCATGAACTATGTTTTACAACTAGAAAAGCAAGACAAACGTGCTTCCCTCTGCAGTGTTAGAGGGCTGTGATGGAAGATGCAGTTCAGGAGACTCACAGCACTGGACAGCCAGGGGCTTCTCCTCCAGATACCTCCAAAACAAAGCTGCTTCACTTCCCTAAAGGGAAGCTTGGGCTAAAACACAGCACGTCATGTTTTTCCATTAACTAACTTTAGATACACATGTGGAGTCAGTTTTAAGGGATAAAGCAAATACAACTGCAAGAAGGTCTCTGCCTCAGCAACAGTGGATTTGATGAAGAACAGGTCTCCCTTCTGAACCCTTGTGAGCTTTCACAAAACAGCCTTGCCAGAGCTCCTGTAGCTGGTGCCAGCATTTGCAGCTACTCTGGTCCAGCGCTCCAGGAAACCAGTGGTCGTCTCCAGTGCTCTGCACCTTAGCTGCCTTCAAGATTTCATGACATGGCCAGCCCAACCTGTGCAGCCAGACGATGTGTAACACAAAGGAACTCAGGAAAGAAGAGGTTTGATTCTCCCACATGGCAATAGGGAACTAAGCAGCAAACTTTGGTTAAGCTTATACAGACTGAGACCACCAGTAACAGACAGAGCTAAGCTGAAAACCATACTGGGTTGTGATCTCCAGCACAAGGATGCTGAGATATAAGTGCTGGGAGGCAAGGGCAGCCTGGTTTCCCTGGCCCTGTGTGGGAATGCTTCATGCACAGCAGGCGTGACACTGGCACGGCACCTGAGAACTGAAATAGGAATTATATATTTCATGGTTTGGGGCTGGCTTTAGGCTGACTTTTTAACTAGTAAGGGAATTATTTGCAAAACTAGTTTCTCAGGACCTCACAGTGGATTGTTTCTGTATGATGGATGTAGTTATTTAATGTTTAAGGCTTTCAGCGTCACACAAGAGGTAAGTGGACAGGACATGGAAATTTTTCACTACGGAGCATTGCAGTCCAGCAATTTTTTTTTTTCCAAAGTACATTATTGATAGGTTATTTAGCAAATTCTGAATGGCGGATTACTTAGTTTGCAAACACTAAATATCTCAGGTATTAAGATATTCAAATCTTATTGTTCTCAACTAGAAGTTGATCACATCACACATTTAAAACAAAAAACCAACCAAACAAATAAACACATCCAAAAGCAGAAATAAAACTGCTAAATCTAGTGAGACAAATCTGTTAGCTGTGGAAATCTTCCTCCCTCTCTCTTTCTCCTCCTCCCCCATGTTTTGAAGTGGCAATGGCCCAACACAGAGTAATCCAGTTTGTTCAGTGACCAAACACTCTCACGCCTGGAGGATCAACTCGAGAATCCACACAGTGAGAATCAATTCATGAAGCTGACATATCAGCACCCTCTGAAGGCTGCAGTACCTGGGGTGACTGAAACGCCATTATTCTCTCTGTAAGTGGTGAATCTCATGAGGTGGAATCACTTTTTCCCTGGCCTGTTTTCAATGGCAACATGTCAGGTTTTAATTGCTTAAAAGGGTCTTAAATTTAAAATGCTTTTTCCCAGGTTCTTGGATAATTTAAATCCTTGACTAGTTCATTAAAAGGCCATTTGCGACGAGGCAGGCTGGCACATCTCTCACTTAGCACGCTTAGCTGAGCTAGGAATAGAAGCAAATAAACAGCAACTGCACTGTCTGACACTGAACACAACTGCTCGAGGTCACCCACAGCAGTGGCAGGGGGGCAGAACAGATATATTGTGCTTAACGGGCTCCATTCTTCCTTGAACAAATATATAAGGCAAAATCATGGCTTTAGTGAAGTCAGCAGCAAAATTCCTCCAGACTTCAGTGGGACCAGGTTTTTCTCTTCGTTTCAGGGTTTCTACAGCATGTAGCCTTTCAAGGTACAACGTGAATAGATAGTTGATCCATCATGTTTAAGTGTAGCTCAATGGAAAACACAAACCAAACAGAGAGACAACACACATGCTTTGGCTCGACACCTGCCTCAGTGTTTTGCACTTTCATTCTGTGTTCTGGTAGTGTCTGTGTATTGTTCCAAAATGATACAATATTAGATTAGACCCAGTAGTGGAAACCTGATTTAAAGGAGCATTCAGGATGTCAATAAAAGTTTCCTGATTAATGGAAATAGCCCTGTAACAAAAATGGAAAAGATGTGTTCTTAAGGCATTTGGAGCTAACTTTAGGAGAGAGGTGGGAATAGCCCCTTATACAGATTCTGCTGTCTATGCAAGATTATTATAAGGGCCTATTATTTTTATATTTGGAAAATACTAATATTTTCCAGAGTTTGGGGAAATCTAAGGAAGAATGTATCATTAAAAATTTTCAGATGATGTTTCATGTATGCACATGTATAGATGATTCTCAAGGACACAGCTGTCATTAGTCATATATACATGAGCAGCAATAAAATATGTATGTACTCAAAAACAATGAGACTCATAATGCAGCCACCCATATTGTTCTTACATGAATTCACATTAGTTGTGCATGCTCACCTTTCAAATTTTACAGACCCTGACCACGGATATTTCACCAGCCAGGACTGCTTGCAAAGTTCCAGTTCTTAATGTCAATCACTTTATTAATAATTTTACTTGGTGCTTACATAACCTCTTTAGGGTAAATGATACCTCTGTGTGATTTTCCCTTACAGAAAAACCATGAGCTTGTGGTATCAATTACTCGCTACAAGCTTGGCATTATAGAGAGTTGAAAAGTTTTGCTCTGCAGTGCTGCGTAGTCTATGCTATACAAACACTAAATGCTGTTGACACCTCTAATGAATTTTTCAGGTACTTGAATTTTGGCTCTTAAGTACCTGGAAAATGAAATCTGGGAGCAAGTTGCAGATTACCAAAAGAGTTTAACACACTTGTTCATTTCCAAATGCCTAGGTATTTTTATTTTCCTGATGTAGTTCTTTCCATCACAATTTAAATTAAGCAGCTTGTTTAACTTCTTTTCACACATTCCCAGGGAGACTGAAATAGGATGTGTATCTTTAAACTCTATTATTTTTTAAAATCTCTCTGCTTCCTTCCTTCTCCCTTTGAAAATTTTCTCTTCTTTGGAAAGCAAGTTCAACAAAAGCAATCTTTTTCTTTTTTATTTTCTTCTTTTTTTTTCTTGTGACAAGTTAAATTTTCCCAATTTTCTTTCCTGCTTCTCACTGTCACTTCACTGTAAAACAAAACAGTGAGAAAATGATCCATCTCTGTAAAGGTTGTTTGCTTTTAAACTTAATACTTCTTTGAACTGCTGCTTCTTTTTCTTGAAGGCCCATATTTGTCTTTAATTAAAAAGAAAGGATGTGGATGATACATAGCTAACTCCCTCTGATCTTTACTATTTGATCCCATCCACTTGAATATAAATGTTCCTTCTTGCTCATTCAGACACTAAATCAATGCAACAAATCCGAAGGTCTACTGCAGTGTTTGTTTGTTTGTGGCATTCTTGTTTTCTTTTCTTTGATGAATGTGTTATAAGAGGGATGTTACAATAGCTGAACCTCAATAATTCAATATTTAAAACACAGAGCAGAGCATGGTGAGGTCTCTTAGGCAATTCAGCATATTTTGTAGCATAAAGCAAACATCTACATGAGGAAAGCATCAAACTCAAAGAGTTAAATACCAAGACTGAGATTACTTGAAGCTGACCCTACCTTCCCCTCAGGGAAGGCAATGCTAATACACCCAGAGAATTAGCAGCCTTAACACTAAGTGTATCTGTGTCTGACTAGTCCTTTTTCACGCTGTGGTTCAGTCCATACTCCCAGTCAGTTCAATTTACCATTGCATTCTTCTTAGAGACATGAGTTGCACTACCACTTACCACCTCCTTTCTCCTCCAGATAATTATAATCCTCCTGGAGACAATGTCTTTTCTGCTTTGGTTTTAAAATTTTCCAGTTAGATTTGTAATAGAAGATGAAATTACATTTCTATATCTCCTTCTGCTAGCTCTCTCAGCTTTCCTGCTCTGCAGCTTTGCATGCTCAAATCACAGCATTTCTTTTTAAGCTGGGTCTTGCTAATCTCTTCCATTCAGCCCTGTCATGTTCTGCACCTCAGGGTGGATCACACTGGAATAGGGAAGACAAGGGATCTGGTATGTCATGGATAATAGTTATTTTGCTTGTTTACCCACTTTGTCTTTTGAAAAATATTTTCTTCAGCTAGCTTAATGTCTTCTTCATATTGCAAGTGTCTTTCATGTCAGAGCCATTTATGAAATCCCTGCTGGAGAATTCTATCTTAAAAATTAGGCAGCTGGGGACTGGAATAGTTAGAAAATAATATCATTATAATGCAATAATGTGTTAATAGTGCTGTTATAGCTTTGTAATTCCTACTGTTCTCATATCCCTGGCCTGCTATATGCTGATTTTCTCTTGCACTAAAGGAATTGCTATAGCAACATACCTTCAAACACGTATGATTAATACTTTATATGCCCATGACTGACTAGATATTTGTTCTAGACATACCATATTGAAAAAAAAGATGGAATACCTGCCATGAATCCACAGAACAGAAACTGATTTATACCAGGAGAAAAATAAATCATAAATTGAATAAGAACAAGAGAAAATACAATTTCATAGATTCAGAATACAAGCAAGTTGATAAAATATAATGCAATGCTTTGATCTCTCTGGTATATCTAAATAACACAGAGTATCACAAGCTATTGTAGTGTTATATAAAAATGGTTATTTTTTCCACATAGGAAAACAACTTCATCACTTTTCTTCACCTGCAGACAGATTTTTCAACCCAGCATCCAGATTCTTCCTTAGGCCCCAGAGAAGATAAAGATGTGTCAGTCTGGGGTCTAAACTTGTCACATTTCACAAATTCAACTCACATGCACCTACAGTGGCCTATAGTGAAGACAATGTAAATGTTCATGGTTCCTGTTAACTCAGGTCCACCTGGCATCATTCAGGATCTTGCATAACTGACTAAAACTGTCATTCCTGGTCAGAACAAGCAATTAGCAACATATGCTTTCTTAAAATCTAGTTATACAAAATTTACCATTAACCGCATGGGATGATAGTTACTAGAGGCTGAATAAGCTAATTTTTGGAAGTCACTCAGTTTGCACGATGCATCTAATGGCAGAATTTCCTCCTCTTCTAAAGCATAAAGTACCAGAGTGTCACCAGAGTAGTTAAGTATTTCAACTTTTAAAATACCGAATAAAGACTAAAGCTGAGTCATGCAGTGAAAGGTGCAGCTGTCAAGTGCAAAACTACCTTGCTATGAACTAAAGTAGAAATGCTTGGCAGATTTAGGAAGAGGCCCACACACTACTAACATTGATTTTAAGACTTTAAAATAGGGCTTTGCATGAGTGTCCTTGCCAAGGATAAGTTCCACAGCATGGATGGACAGTGCAGGTCGTGGTGAGAAGCAAGTCTTTTCATGTGCACCATTCGGGTCTGTGGAGCTCTTGCATCCATCTATTAGCCCAGGTCTTCCAGTCCATTTCTATCAAACTCCTTCAAAATTAGCTTTATGCATGTGTAGAATGTGTTTTGCATGATGCAGGAGACAGAGAGTTTGTCATGCAAAATCTGGAAGATAAATAAGGGGGATAAAGTGTGATCGGAGTTCCAAAGGGAATCAGCACAGAATGTGAAAAATGCCAAATGTCTCAGGAAAAATGGTGAAATCTGATATTATGAATAATAGGTTACAGTGAACATCACTGGTATTGTAAAGGCTTTTTAACATTTCCAGAGCTGGGATTAAATTTCAGGTTCCAATTTCTTCATGTGACATGTGGCCCTCACATACCCAGTACTCACATATTGACCTGACAGGGGTGTGTACACAGCTCTTCTCAGTCTGTGATAAATACATCTTCAAAGACCTGGCAAAGAAAAACATCTCAGACAATCTGTTTCAAATGACAGTAACAGAGTCACTTGTGTTGGCTTCTTTGCTAAAATACCAGGATTTTTTAAAGTGTTTTCTTCCCACTCGCAATCACATGGCCTGAGAGTCAAGGTAAGTTTGCATGCCAGACACACACGCCCTCCCAATTAATAGGTATATGAATATTTAGATATCTCTAGGTATCTCTGACCAATTAAATAGGTAGGTAGCTGTGTGGATGAGTTGGATTTCTGACTGCTTATGCACAGCTGTTTGTTCTTTCATCTGAACATCCACTTCTTATGTCCAAGTTCTCAGATCATTCAACAAAATCTCAGTTTGCTCTGTTCTAGCACTTTTTGGGCTCACAGCCTTTTGTAGGCTTCCAGTTTTGACACATCATTAAGCAAAGGGAAAAAAATGTCCCTAACCTCTCTGTTTAAGTCATTTTTTTAAAACTTTGATTGTGACAATATTCAAGGTTTAGACAGTCTTTTGGTGTCATATTGCCACATAATTTGTCCCTCGGTTTCTTTACTGGGAATTCAGACCCACATTTTCCAAATGCCTGCCTATGGTCTTGCATAAACTCTGTCTTTCAATGCTTGATCCTGAGCATTTCCTCAAACAACCCTCCCCTAGTCATTTTTCCAAGACCTATAAATCCTCCAGCTCACTCCAGTTCACACCAATTCTTTTGAGGAGGGAGTAAAAAACATTTAAAAAAAGGTGTGAAACCCCCTCCTTTATTCTCTTAAATAAGTAAAATTAGGTTGTCTGACAATTGTCACTATGAATGAAGTACAGCACTCTATCAGAAAGGATGGAAGCCCAGGCCTAAAGGAAAGCAGTACTCACCAGTGGTGGGAGGCAGAGATGAACTAAATTGTTGGGTAAGCTTTCATAGAAAGGTCAAAGTCTTCCTTAGTCATCACAGTAGACACAAAACCTGACCCAAGAACTCCTTCAGCAGTTCTCTTTACCTAAGTGTTGACTGACAGCTGCATCCTTACTTGGGGGAGCAAAAGAAAAAATGAAATAACACAGGCAGGTGGGTAGCAGAGAAAATGTCACTGGCCCATCTACAATCAACTCCCTCTTCCCCTCACACATATTGCACCATGCATCCTTGCTGCAGAATCCCAGAGGCAGAAGAAATTACAGCTTTATCCTGTCATTTCAAGGTTGCAAGTCTTCACCATGATGATGAAGAGTCTGTTTTTCTTTGACCTCAAAAATGAGAAGGGCTGAGGGAGGCAGAACAATATTAAATTGCTAATCAGAGATACCATTCCTGAAGAATACCAGTCCCTTTCTTCTTTGGTTATATTTTATCATTATGTTATTTTAAAATACTCTGTGCCAAGTACTGATTCCACCTCAATTTGTCTGACTGCTCTCTACACACTGTCTACACATAATGATCAAAGTAATTACAGTAGTGGCTTGTCATAATTCCTCACGAAGAAGCTGTATTTTCAAACACACGCCTTTCCTAATATCCTAATATCTGTAGGAAAGACTAAGACAATCTGTACTGAGACAATGGTTTGAGTGAGTTTAGATGTGTTCTTCTAGACTGTTTATGTGTGGCCAGTCCCTTTAATCTTAATATTGAATTTTTTGTTAATTTTAATAAACAAATTCAAAACCGTGTGCCATGGATGTAATGCAACTTTTTCATTTTTCCACACACCGAGATAGACCAAATTTCATTTACCTGAGACAAGAAACTGGAGAAAAGGAAGACAACACTTTATTTCTCACTCAAGGGTGAATATATTCCACGGAAAATGTAAATGAAAGTCATCCTTTCTACACTGAAATGAGACTTCAGATCTATGAACACTTGTATGATGGTGGAAGGCCCATGGGCCTGCATCTGCCAGAGAATAGGGCAAATATGGACATGACAGATTTCAAAAACATGGAGGAAAAGTCACATATCCTGCATTGTCACACTCACTCCTTCTGTCTCAAGAAAATGGAAACAAGCCAGTGAACAGTATATGGAATCAAATTTGATCTGCAAATATTTGAAAACTGTGGGATAGAGCAACTTGGGTAGATTACACAGAAATGTGTAGATATAGAATACGGCACTTACTAAATATGCTCATATGTTTGGTAAATGTTTCTGAAGCTTTAAAAAATTTTCCACTGTGGGAAAGTCATCTGGCAGGTCATCCATAGTTGTTCAATGAGAAATTCTTTGTAAAAGTGAAAGTTAAGGGCTGCCCTGAGCCTGACTGATTAAGAACCAAGAGATATGTCTCCTGGCAGAGCCAAGTCCCAGAACGTTATCAGTTTCAATTTAGACAAAAGCTGCTGGGAGAACAGTCAGACACTCCAGAAAGCTCCTGACAGACTTCAGAAAGCCAGTGAGCAGTGAGGAGATGCTGTGTCAGGGACAGTCTTCTCAGACTCTAAGCATGGATGACATTTCCACACACATACTGTGGTTATGCTATAAATTTCAAGAGCTGCCTTGGGAACAAGATGAGAAGATGCCTTTGTATGCAATAAAAAGTGCTCAAAACCTTATGTTTGGTTATAAAACAGCATCAGAGAGGAGTGAACTGCATAAGGAATACAAGCAAATGCTCTAGTAAATTTTGTTTAAAATTTCTTGAGGGTATTCAAAACACAATTTAGTGTTGCAGTTTACAATATTTTCTGTGTACATTAAACATTTGCTTCATTAAGGAACTGCATGGTATTTTTAAAGTTGTCTGGAAACTATTAACACTTGTTTTCCTGAGCTGCATCTCCAACACCTTGAGGTGTGAAGCTTTGAGAACCTCCTGAAGAGTCAGGGCTGTGAACAGTGCATCAGCTAAGAGTTAAAAGTAAGTGTCAAGAAGATGGGAATTTAAGGACTTGTGCAAAACATTGCATACATAATTATGTTAACATAGCTTAGTTTGCCAAAAGCAAACACATTTAAACAGGAAATACCTCAAATATGCTAGCCTACATCTCAGGTGGTGTCCTTAATTCTTCTTTGGGAATGTGTTACATCAGCCCAAGTTCACCATTACTGCAAAAATCTCCTGATTTCTCCTTCCAGCCCTCCTTAGGTCACCTTCCTTCATCACTAAAGAAACCATCATTACCACTATCCTGTTGTTGCTTCCTCTGTCTGCAGAATATCTTTCATTCAAGTTTCCTGCTGAGGAAGGTCTGGGCTCTGCCTTGATAAAAGTTGTTAATATTTTCTGTTTAAAAGCTCTGAAAGCCTCTCCTTTAGAGCAGAAATTCTCATTATCCATCTTGAATATTGCAGTGTTCCTTCCCTTGCCCTTAAAAAGAACTCTCACCTCCCTAGAAAGTGGCTGCCCCTTCTCTTAGATTGTGGGGTTGACTGCATCAAATCTCTTTTTACATTCTTCTCGTGGCTTCCTTCTCTCCATGATACCCTTGGCTAAACTTCTAAGATGCCCCACAATTCACCCCCTCCTTGAAATCATCTTTTCTGATACATTTAATCCCTGATGTCAATTTTTTCTATGCTGATTTTGTATTCGAGTTTTCTCCATGAGCTGTTGAATAAATGCTCTCAAAGACACCTTGGTGTCTTTCTTTACATCTGTCTTCCTGTTTCTCAACTTTACTAGCAACTCAAGACTCTGTTCTGTACTTGTGCATGCCTTTGGGAGTTTTGCTGCAAGCACAAACAGGAGCAAGAGAAAACCTCTGTTATGAAATGCTGGGAGAGTGTAATAAAGGTTAGCTGGTGTGGTTATCATGTCACCAGTACATTTGCTTCCATTTTGTTTCTCTTTCTTCTCATTGAAAAAATAAATGAGTAAAAGCTGTTTTGAAGGAGAGTGAATTTTGTGTTTAAATGCATATGATTCACTTTTAAGAAGGACTGGAAGTAGTTCACTGGAAACTAGTCTGAATCATAGCCTTAAAACTGAATACCTCTTCTTGAAATTCAAGGTTGAAGGAAAAGTTCAATCTTTGAATCTCCTTGGGTTTTAATTCTGGGCTTCATTTAAAATCAGAAGGGATTAATGTTCCTAATGAAATTTGATGTGGCCTTGCATAGCAAAAATCTCACAGAAACATCTGGGAAGTGTTCTGTTGATAGAAAGAACATGGAAGTATTGTTTCTTGATAATGCACAGCATTTTAAAGTTAACATATTTTTTTCTACAATAATTTCCAGTCTGATGTTAACACTGAGGCCCATTAGTTCAAAAGAATAGCAGAGCAGTTTTGAATAACTCTTTGCATCACAATTATATTTTGTAGTTTTTATTTCTAAGAAAATAAAAGTACCTTCTGTGTAAAGCTAACGATATCCAACATCATCAAAAGGACAGTGCAATTTACAGAAAAATATGTGAGCTTGGCCACGTTTTGTGGTCTGTTTTTCTCATACTCCTTAAGCACCCAGATAGATGGTTTTGAGAATGTTCCAGGATATATTCCAGTCTACTTCACTTTGGTCTTAGCGCAGATCTGCTGCCCGTTAATTTCTTTAATTCTTTTCCAAACCTAATCCACATCTTTAAATGGCAAAAGGTTGTGAAAGCTCACTATGTGGAGACACCCTTTTACCTGTTTAAAACAAATCTTTTATCAGCTTCACATGCTCTCAAGTCCAGTTGCTGCAGTTTGGCAGAGACTTATCCTCTGACTTTCAGGATTTCACAAACCTTGATCATATCTCTACTAACCCACCTGTCTGTTCAAGCTGGACAGTCCCAAACTTTTTACTGTGTTGTGGTAAAGTAGCTGCTGCAAATCCTTGAACATTTTGTTGTCCTCCTCCACACCAGCTACACAATATCCTTCTTGAGTTGTGGAGATCAGAAATACACACTGCATCAAGATGTGAGTCCACCGAGCTTTTATATAATTCTCTCCTTCTTCCTTCCTGACAATGCCCAGCCTTTTTTTGGCTGCTGCTACAAGCTGAGCTGATGACTTTAGCAGCAACTAAAAACTCTTTTCTGAGCCATCATTACCATCTGTGTTTAACCACATTCAGTAGACCCATCTAGATTATTTTATTTCCAGATGCATTTTCTCATATTTATCTGGATCCATGCTTCTTTGCCCCCCTTTTGCCCCCACATTTAGTTTTCTGAAGTCTTTGTCAAGTTCCTTACCATTGGGATGGCACGTGGCTGTCTGAGAGAACTTAGTGCCAGCTGCAGAGATTGCACGGGGAACTCCCACCACCACATCACCGATGACAGTCTTGAATAAAACTTGGTTTAGCACCAAGTCTGAGGGAACAAACTACTGATCCACCCACGTAGAAAAGTCATCTGTTTTCTGTCCTTTTGCCAAGTTTTACTCAATAAATGATCTTTTCCTCCAAAGTCTCCCATAATAACTTCTGCTTATGAACCTTAAGGGATTTTGGAAACTCCATGTTATGCCCCAAAGGAAATCCTTTATCCATGTTCTCCTTGACAAGATCACTGACACCCTTCAAGATCTTGATCAGGCTACTGAGACAGGATTTCCCTTTGAAGAAGCCATAGACCTTTTCTAGAAGACCACGTTCTCAATTCTTTTACTAATATTTTATGATCTATATGATCTGAACTGACTTAACAGCCTGTAGTTACATCCAAAGACTTTCCAACCAGACTGTTGCATTAAACAATGATGCCTAATCTCCCTAAAGCTTGTTTTAGTCATATCCTAGAGATGGGTAAATGATGCAAGTTTCCCAAAGCTGTGGCTCTTGCTGATTTTTTTTTTTATATGCTAAGTAAGACAGGCAAAGGGGAAGCCAGGTCCAACAAGTGATCACACCCACCTAATTTCATTGCTAAGCAAAGAAAACAAAACCAAAATAAATCCCAGGTGTGTTACAGCCTTACAGTTATAATGCAATTAGTAGTATGATATAAACTCATCATTTCAGCCAGGTTTTGCAGCTGGTATATGCAGTCCTCTGAATTTCAACAAGATGTAGTCTTTCTATTTTTCTATTTTAACTCCTAAGTAAGTTATGTTTGTTTTTCATTCCCACTCTGTTGTTTTTCCTTCACCCTTCACTTTTCCCTGTCTTCCATATCTCTTAGCTTCTCCAATTTTCCCTCTAAAAAGCAGAAAATTGCTAATTTTTAACATGCAATAAAATACTTGCCTTTGTTACTAGAATAATATATCCCCCACATTCATTTGGAAATCAAAGTGCTGAGAAAACTGGCCAAATTATAGAGAAAATATTACTCTTTCAATGCCAGTAAGAAAAAAACTATCTAAGCAATACAGGAAAAAAATCCTCACAATTGGAAGTTCTTATGAATGTACCTAATATAAAGCAAGGAACATGTGAAGTTCTGATTTTTTTTAAATAAATAAATCTAACATTGGACAAGTATACATACACACATACTTACGTAAGCTGTAGTGAATTTTTAGGAACGGATTTTCTGAGGGTTTGCTAAACTACCCTGGCTGGCAAAAACAGTGATGCAGTATCCAAGCCTGTCTTTCAGGGGTTCACTTCATGGTATTTATCAATCTTGACATTTCACCCCCGCCATGCAGGAGAAAGGTTACTAAGAGCACAGCACAAATAACCTGTATTCCCAAGAGCATATTTTAATCAAAAAGAAAAACAGTAACTGCAGACTCTGATAAGAAAGGGGCTCTGTGTGAGGGAAATATCAGAAATTACATGGAAGAGTTTTGCTCCTGCCTATGGCCAGGCACATCCTGTGGTGCAAAAGGCAATGGACTGCCACCAGCTGGAGCTGCTCTCTGGGGTCATGCATGGAAGTGCAGAGGAGACACAGTCCATTCTTGCTTAGCTCCCATCACCTGGCTTTCCCATGGTTTAAAAAAAGCCCAAACAAGCAAAAACTTTTTTTTTTTTTCTTTTTCAGCTATGAGGAAGAAAAATCTATGGTACAACAAGGGTCATATTCTCTCAAATTTTTGTAAACACTCCTAGAAATGAATCTTCCATTCCTGTTCCTCCTCTGACATACATTTAAAAATTCCTTCTGGTTTATTTTGTAAGAGTCAGCATCGTTCCATACTGCTTTATTGTTCCCAAGAAAAATTAACCAACATGTGACCAGCCACTTCTGCTGAATCCCACCATGCTCAGGTGATGTGGCTGAGCTGGAGTCACATCCCAGTCACTCCTAACTCCTTCAGTGGTATCCCTGCCCAGCAGCTGTGTCTGGCTGCCTGAACCTTGTGCCTGCTGGCCAGCAGTCAGACACCCACTCAAAGTGGTGGCTGGAGTGAGATTGTGATTCTTACTCTGAAGGATGGGGTTTTTTCCCCCATATATGAATCTACTGCAGTATTTCGCAGCATAGCTAACTAGAAAGAAGTTCTGGGTGTCTGCAGTTTTGCTGCTCTATTGCATTTTTTCCACTTGTGTGACTTTTTCGTATTTTGCAGCTGGGAAAGACTCTTGCTTGTTGTGGAAAATCTCACCTTCCTAAGCTCATCAGCAGAGAGGATCTGCCCCAATACTTCTGAATGCATGTCAGTGTCTCCTCATGATGCAGACTACATCATCCTGTAAGCAGATACATGCTTCCCAAGACATCTCTCTGCTGTGGCTTCAGCTGCAGTCTCACAGCTCTGTCTGAGCTGACAGCCTCAAAAAGCTGCATGTTACCAGGCAGCAGCACAAAATCTATAAAAAACTGTGCCTAAGAAGTAGCATTTTCACTCTCACTGCTTCAATGGACATCACAATGAGATTGCTTGAGTGTAAGCCAGAGCAGCGCCCAGTAAAAATGAAAAAATAATGTAATAAATCACCTTGAACTCCATTCCCCAGGTATTCAGTGACATTATGATGAATTTCTCCATTCACATGAAATCTGCTTCTGTCTTTGCCAAAGTTTCTCCACCTTATTTTCAAATCCAAAGTAATGGTCATCAGCATTAATGAATTTAACTGGGGATGGTTAAGATAACCTGGGGATCTTATATAGATGTAGAAGCCACACCTTAAAAACTAAGCTCTGCTTAGAGTATCCATTGGTCAATCATACTTGAGTAGAAGACTCAGTGCAGAATTAAGTGGCTTTCTACCTTTGCCTGATGTAGTTTTTTAGCAGTCCCAAAATAAGTTCTCTACATAATTCCCCCAAATTGCATCAAGCATTGTTTACATCTGACTGAGGTATAGCAGCAATAAAACTTGAAAAAAAGTTACACTTCTTAGTCTTTCATGGCACCTTATGGCAAAATGTTCTTTATTGAGATATTTTGCCCATGTACTATATAAAAATGTGTAATGTGCATGTGTAGTATAAATATTTATACCACATTAGCTTAACCTCAATCCATCATATATATTCCGCTTTAACTGTGGAAGTTTTGGGGGAGAAGTATAGCCTACAGGGTGACTTGTCAATAGCCCATGCCTGTTAAAGGATGGGGCTTCCTTCCTTCTTCCTCTGTACCAGGGAAAGAACACAGTGGTCAAGCACAGAATTTATCACTCCAAACCATAATTTATTAATAAAAGACTAATTTGTTGATAATTGTACACTAATCTAAGTTACGGTTACTAAGTTACAGACAAATACCTCAAGGCATTATCCAAACTCGGTTGGAAATATTCCCTGGGGTTTTCATATCTTCAGTGGGGTTTGATGGTATCTCTGTCTACACGTTAGCTGATCTTACACATTGACTACTGCCCTCCAAATTAGATCCTTGTTATACTTTTTATTGTTCAGGTTTTTAATTAGTTAAATTAAATTTAAATATCTTTGTTCTTGAGGCTTCATTAAACAAATGGATAGAACTCATTTCCAGCCAGCCTCAGAGAATGAGTGTACAGTCTTTCTTACACAGGCAGGGACGGACGCTTTTGTACTACTCCTGTACTTCAGACTGCCTAGCCTTTGCCCTGCATCCTGTCCCACTAACAATTATCATACACCGTGTCTATGGAGGACTAGAGGAATTCATCAGCAATTTTCTTTTTTTATTTAGTTCATTGGAAAACATTTTTGTCCAGTCAATGAAATAGATTAGCAAAGAAATATGCTTTTTTATAGATGACACTATATGGATCACAGTTAGTTGATATATTAAATGTTATCTAATGCTGTAAGTATTCTTACAGCATTAGATAACATTCCCACATATACATATAAAATTCCCACATATACAATATTTCTTGCAAACAATCAGAAATTATATTTGAGCCCCCACAAAAACTCCCAACTTTCCAAGGCTTTTGTTAATTTTCCCTTTAAAATATCCAACATATACCAGAATGTTTATTCTTCAATTGCTTTCCAAAAGCCACATTTCAATGTACAAAAGAGGAGCTGAAAATAAAAGTTGTTCAATATTATACCTATGAAAATAAATGTTTAGTTGAGTTCAATATGGGATAGGTGCAAATGTACTCATGACATAATTTATTTTTCCTCCTTTTGAATGACCTTGCAAAACCAGCTTTATTACAAGTAATAACTGACTCATTGTGTTGACTAGTTCAAAATTAAAAGTGCCTCTGACTTTCCACTCTGTCCAAGCAAGGAAGGTAATAGACTCTATATTGGTAAGAAGCCAGCCAGCTCCTCTCAAGGTCACCCAGTCAGGCACTGCTATTTTTGGTAGTTATGCAAGGCCAAGCCACTGCAATTTTCAAAGAAAGGACACCTAATAAATTTGAGAGGTAAGGACTGGGAAGGAAAGCCAAGTCACCCCATTGTGGGGAAAGAAGGTGAACACAGTGCAGCCATCTGGGGCTTAGAGAAAGACTGCTTCAGCTGCCCAGTGTTATAAAACATAAAAAGAAGGATGGATTATAAAAATGTAATAAAACTGTTTGGGGATTTATCCTTATTTCAGTTCTATTGAATGGCTTTACTTTCCAAAAGAAGGCATCAAGCAGAGGATATTTTAAACTACTGCAACTGCAGTACACAGCACAGGATCTGAGTGTAAGGGGATTTTTCTCGGAGGGTGTGCCATTGCAAGACTGTTGCCTCTCACTGAGGGATTGTGTTGTACACCCTATGGGCTTTCTGAGTGCACCATACCTGTGGTTCTCTGTGGCCACCCAGCAAGGCAGGGACATTGCCCAGCCTCCCAGGAGCTGGCTGGAGTGCAGCTGCCTGTGGTCATCTTGCTCAGGTATGATAGGGCTGGCTCACCCTCTACTCCTGCTCTACTCCTGCTCTGCTCCTCCTGCTCCTCCTGCTCTGCTTCTCCTTGCAACTGCCTGGCAGATGAATCTTACAGCAGAGAAATGCTCAAGAAAAAATAATATCTATTGTACATACACTCTTTGTGAACCTAGGCCATTCAGACTTAGAAGAGAGCAGGTTAAGAGGGCTGTTTGCAGTCCCATCACAAGAATCTAATGTGTATACCACTATTCTTCACAACACTGAAGAACAAGACCAGTAAGAAATGAGCACTGCAGTATGATAGCATAATAGTGAAAAGATAAAAATGTATTGAGGCTAAACAAGAAAACTGCTTTCTGAAGCCTGAAGGTTTCAGCTACAAAGCCAATGTTAAGATTACATTGATCAGATGGTTTTTCTACACAGAGAAAAGAAGAGGAAAATCAAGCAAATTAGCAGAGGGAGGAGATAGTGCATGCCTGAAACATGTGCAGTAAACCACAGAATTCAATATGAATTGTATCTGTGTGCATATTTGCTAAGCCAGTTGTGCATAATATTTTAGATATGCTTTAGGGTTATTTTGGACCAATAACTCTTTTAAGAATATTCTGTTTTTACACTGAAAGTCTGTCCCTTCAGTGTACTGAAGATTACCATATCTTTGATAAAGCCATACTAAATAAATAATCTGCTGTTTTGATGTTTTTGGTTTAAGGAGAATGAAAACAGCATTCTGCCAGTGAATGTTGCAAGGAATTCCATTTTCCAGCACTTACAACAAGCTGTTACCTCTGCAGTCACAGCTGCATGCACATCTCCAGTTAGTGTTGATGATGATGTTATCTGCATGCAATGAGGATATACAGCTCCCTCTTGTGTCTAGGTGTAGATAGATACTGGTGTAGATCGGGCTCCTCTCCTCCTAGTACATAGTTACACAGCTATCTGACTAGCTGGCTCTATACAGATATCTATATTTGTCTATCTAGGTAGAAAAAGTGATCAGGATATAGACTATCTATCTATCTATCTATCTATCTACCTACCTACCTACCTACCTACCTACCTCTAGATCTATATGATTACCTATCTAGATCTGCAAATATCTGCCTAAACATATATGCCTAGATGGAGCCAGACAATAAATATTTCTAACTGTATAGATCTGTGTCTACATCTGTATAAGTCTATCTGTTCCCAACCAGACGAGTGCAGATCCTGGATACTGGACCAAGACATATAATTCAAATATTTGCTGGTTGTTCCATAAACTTCAGCCCAGCTCAGAAATGTTCTCCCCAGGGAACCAGTATGGACAGAAGGAAGCAATATTACTCACCACCCACCAATTGATAAAGCTGTACTGCTAAAACAATAGGAATCTGACTGGATTTCACCACAAGTCTCTCAGATTCTTCATTTTCTTGAAGACACTTAATTTAGATTACCGTTAAAGTAAATTGAATTAGTATTAACCTTGTCTGTGAACATGATACTTCATAAAGATAGATGTATTTCTCTTGGCATGCATGAAAATGAAATTATAAGTTCAAATCTCAATGCAGATGGACTCTTTCTAATGAGTTATCACCAATGTGCAAGTTCTATTGATTATGTCTGTAGGTGGTCAACTGGGATCAGAGAAATTAGTCTTTGATTATGTTCAGAGATGAGAGAGACTATGATACCACTCTGGTTCTAAATCATGCCTGGGTAGAAAAGAATGTGGAATGTCCTCATCAAATTAGATGGACACAGGTCTGAGAAAAACTGACAGGTAGAGAGGTAGTTTATCAGACTGGCTTTGCAGGCACTGGCTAGACTTTATTACCAAATATATCTAGTCTAAATGATTAACTGAGCAGAAATAAATGAGACAGAAAAACATTTAATAAAAACCTAGATTAGTAGTAGCTATTAGAATGAGGTTACCTTCCTAGGTCCTTGCTGTTTTTTAGCAAATGAAGGAAAAAAATTACTCATATTGCCATTGTTTGCCTAATTTTGCTGATGATTATCATTTCATAGGGACTGAAAATTGTGTATTAGTCTCCAGACCATTACAACTGTGGTTAAGATGTATCCTATCTGACTTAATTTTTCATGAGTACTATCCAAACACCTGTCTTTTGATGTTCAAAATAATTTAAAATAGAGTCTTATTTTGCAGTGAACATGAGGCATCATCTGCCTGCCACGTACTTGTTTACTACCTCCAGCTCCATTCCATAATTATTCCTAAATAAAGCAATACACCTAACTATCTGTGGTAAAATTTCTATCACTGTGGCTCTTTCATAAGTAAAGACATGAGAAAATTTGTGGTATTGTAAGTTTTATGATTACCTAAGTGCCCAATGGGTTTTTAGAAGAGGGACATGGCAAGCACATACTTAACTCATCACTAGTTCAAAACATGTTTGAATCTCCAAAGGGGATGGAACCAAATGATGAGTCTCACTGGACAGAACATCAGGCATGCTGATGAGCATTCTGTACAAATTCTGGTTCTTTTCAGATGAGATTGTGTGGCAAATATAGATCAAGACACCCTTGTCATGCACAAATTATGATTTCTTTCAATCACTACACATATGCAGATAGCACAGTTGAGAAATTTACATGGTTAATTCACATATTTCAATAGTGTATTGTGGAGTCTGGCATTTCTGCAAATTTCTGGGGTTTTTGGAGGACAAAAGCAAAACAATAATTTAAAATAAAAATGGGAATCCTACAGGTTTTGGTCACTCCCACAGAGATACACAAGCACTATTTGGATTGTGAAGAAAAGCTTTGATCCACGTCTTTGAAGCACTGTGCACTTTCCTCCACAGACCATGTTACCTCACTGTTTTCAAAGAGTAATATTCACTTTGAGTTCTCCTTGTTTCAGAAAGTCTGCTCCCACTGACACTTCTACTATGCTTGTGGAGGTAATATCAGTGCCTTGTATATTTTAATCATATGGGATATATATTTTAATCTTATGGGATAAAATGGTATAACATACCAGTTGGTTTCATTTGGGTCATAATCATGCCTTGTATGGTAGCTCTGAATTTCCTAAAAGTGCAGGAAACTATCTGCCTTGCCAGACATATATCAAAATTTTATGACAACAAAATCGGAAATCATAATTTAATTCCCCCTGGAAAGATGTGTCCCAACATTTCAAAGTGCAGAAGGCCAGAAACTGACAATACTTGCTTCTGACAACTAAGAGGAACTAGTTTTCCTTTGCTCTTTTCCCTCCTTCTGTGGTCCACGCTGTTTTTCTCCTTATGTACAATCTATCTTTGAATCATATTGGCTCTGGTCCTTTCTGACTGCATGCTGGGATAGTGAAGGGGAGTGAAATGGAACAGGCATAAAGAGTCCAATAGTGTAAAAGAGGAAAAAGGAAAAGGGAAGAATGTGGGGTCTATAATGCTTCACCCTTCTCATACACATCAGAGTGCAGCACAGCACATCATGGCCAAGGTTACGCTGTGCCATCATACCAGATAGGTTATAAACTTGTGGAATAACCCTGCTGAGGAAGGTTCTTATCCCCTGCAAACAAACATCTTCTCTTAAAAATCTACCAGACACACAACTCTAGGCTGACTTGAAGCCAGTGTTTGAAAACTGGATGGAAGAAGGTATTCTTTGAAAGAGGCCTAATACATATTTCTTTCTAGAATGGAGGAGGATGACAGCAAACATTACCAACAAATCCTCTAGAAGTGACAGATACTCATCTGAAGCATCTAGTGAAGCAGTCAGGATGAAGACTTGGTGAATGTTGACTGAAGTATTTGAATTCTTTAATCTCTGGATCAGATCTTTTCATAAATTGTTTCATGATAAACAATCAAAATGCCAGTTACGTAGAGCACCATAAGGTAAAAAAGACCTAATCTTCCCATTCTCCCCACAACAAACCTTTTCTGTGAAGTCATCCTTAATTTTTAAGATGTGGATTCAGTCTATCAAGAACATATTTTTCCTTTGGCTAGCTCCTAAGAAAATTCTATATATAGGAGGGTAATATTATGTACTTTATGACTGCATTATTTTATCCATGTTTTGCTTCATCTTTTTGGGATTTAGCCATTCTTTTGTTGCCATTGGACAGTGTTTGCTTGATTGTTTATCAGAATAATTAGATGAAACAATAATTCAGATTTACTGGAGCTCTTACAGCTCATTCATTTGGTTCCCAAAGAGTCTTGGAAATTGAACAAGTTCATATTTTGCCTCTTTCCCACCAAGGCCTGTGTGAATTGTCTGGCAAACTCATGGTGCAGCACTAAACTGCTGCTTGGCACAAAGAGGTTTGATAGCTGACTACAATTTCCCTTTCTCTACACACCAGTGAGAGTGAGAGAGCTCAGGCATTCTTCTGTTTCTCCAGACTACTAAAAAGCACTGGGTTTCACAGTGCAGAGAGCCAAGTTGAGTCTGCCTGGTTGAAAGCAGCACCGTGCGCAGGGATGGCCAGGTGTGAAATAAAGGGAGATGCAGTCAGGGGACAATAATGGAAGGACTCTCTGTAGAGAGGAAGAAAGGAAAAGAGATGCTTTTCCAGCTGGTGATACAAGCTCAGCTCCAGCATCCTGCACAGAAGTTGGCACAGGGGGCACAGGACCCCTGCTGTGCTCCGAGCACCGCACTCTGCCGGCTCCTCCATCCCTGCCACGCCAGCTTCGGCACCACCGGGAGCAGCCTGGCAGTGCTGTGACTCAGGTCACCCTCACGGTCAGGGCAGCCCCTCCTGGAATGCAGACAAGGCATCTGACACTGCCTTAAGCTCTTCAGATAAATGTCTGGGTGTCTGTGCCAAGGAACACACCACCGCATTTCTGCTTTCACAACGATTGTGTTTGACTCCCACGTGTTCTAAAGCAAACATACTCACCCCACATTACTACTACTGGTGGAAAGCTTACAATGTGGGAAGAAAATACTGACTTTCTTGAAGGGTTAAAAGAAGGCCACGCTGTTTCTTTGTAGTTCTCTGCACCATACCAGAAACCTCTTGAAGGCCACCTATACTTTTTTTTCTTTCTTTTTTTTTTTTTAATAAATTAGATATCAGATCTGAAATGTTGAGGCTGAACTGTCAGTTTAAGATTTACATAAAGCAGATCTCTGGCAAGGCTGCACATCTCTTCAGCATGACTTCTGGGAAACAGAGTTTTAACAGAATGTCTTGAAACTTGAGAAATTAAAAAATAAAGAAAGGTTACTGTCAAATGACTGGTTCATGGAGAACATCAGCTGTATCTGAGATGATCTGTAATGAGCTGTGTGCTGATTAAAATAGAATGGTAAATCTGAGCTACTCAATGCATATTTTATCATCTATGTCCTAATATATCACCAGTTAAATATGCTTGGTGACTCTGAGATGATCAGCTGCATAGGTCCTGTGTTTCAGCTCTCCAAAAAGAAAACCACGGCACTTCATTTCCAGCACACTGGAAAACAGCCCATTCATCACTGCCATTGGGACTGTAGTCACCTGACTTTTTTTGCTAGGGAGGGCAGGGGATTTTGCCAAGAGCTATTTGCTTGCTCACTGCTGCCATAGAGCATTGTTTTTCTCTTTGGTTGGGATTCTGTGCTCAGCACAAAATAACCAGTGTACAGGGCACAATAAAGCAGAAGCCAAAGAGACATCAAGATGTAAATGAAAATCTGTACCAGCAATAAACAAAAAAATAGTCAGGTGAACTCAGATTAAAACAAAAAAACAAAAACAAAAACAAAAACAAAAACGAGATTGCAAAAATCAAATTGAAGCAGCAGATTGTACATTTGCAATGGCTTGATGGCAAATACTCATGTTCCGGTTTATATATTTTTTCACCTTTTCTGAGTAAAGAAAATTTCAGGCCATAGAGTCATAATTAAGTAACAACCAGAAAATTACAATGGAGTTGTACTTCTTCCATTTCCTTATTATTTCCTTGGGCTGGCAAAAAGTGCTCTAATTCAGACACACTTCTGAAGTGAACCACAAAACATAATAAGGACAATAGGATGAGAAGTAAAGAGGAAGGGAAATGAAAGAAATGTGGGCTAGCAAATGAGCTGCAGGATCAGGTAAGTATGCTGTTAGTGTTCCTGATCTGGGTATCTACATGTCCAGGGAGATTTCTAGAGTGCTGTTGCTCTGATAACCAGAACACCCTGTAGGTTTGTTTCAAGAAAAAGCAAAATCAGACAAAGGAGAATGTCAGATCCAACATTTGATAAATTTGGCTTAAACTGTGCATCATTATGGTTTTCATTAGATTAACATATATGTGTGCTGATAAGGAATCACTTATCCAAGTCCTAGAATGGTGATGCAGATCCAACAGCCCCCAGAGGGAGACCCAGTGCTTCCCCTGCTGTCTCATTTTCCATTCCTTCTTCTTATAAAAATACATCAGCTGCCTCTTAGAAGAATAATCAACAACTCGCCTTTGGTATAAAAAGTGGCACCAAATCACACACATGCACAATTTTCTAAGATATATGCACTTTTCTATAGGCAAAAAAAAAAAAAAAAGAAAATTAGTGGAAATCCAAATTGTGCTCTTCCCTTATCTTGTACTGATAATGCCTCAATTTAATGTTTGTTACAATTTCCCCAATAAATTTCACAGTCATAACTACCATTATGCCAAACCAGATAATACAGAATGAAGTGTTCAAACAATATATTTTTTATCCACATTTCACAAAAAAAAAAAAAAAAAAAATTAGGCAAAATCCTGATGCTGGACATGATCCAGTATCCAGAAACACATGGGTGATACCAACACCAAGAAGAATTTATTTTATGAAACAATAACATAAAACTTATGCATAAGATGTGATCACCTAACTTTAGCTTGCCATGTGTACAGAAAGCAAGATCCTCACAATTATCATCTGCAATCATCCATTTTCATTGTTCTCCCAGAAGAAACTGCACCTTGAGGAGCTCCTGAGCACAGCTAGAGCCCAGTGTGACATCAGGGGTGGATCGTGCTCATCCCTACACAGAACACAGGGAAAGGGAAAGAACTTTAGGAGAAAGCTCTTCTGCTAAGCTGTAACTTAGAAATCATGGTTTTCAGTACTAAATTGAAAAGATATGCCCCTACATTTATCTGCTATGGAATCAAAAATTCCTTAGAAAACTTCTTCACAGAAGTTCAACCTATTCCCCTAACAACTATTCAAAACAGCACCCTGGAGAATTAATTACATCCTCCCCCTCAAGAGACCCCTCATCCATCTACCCCAAGACCCAAGTGCCAGCCACAGCAACCACAAGGGGAACAACAGCCAAGCTGCTTTCAGGATGGCAGCAGGAAGGAATTAGAGACTTTCACCTTGGCTATAGCTCTGCTTTTCTCATCCAGAATTTCAGATAGAGAATTATCCAGAATCCACATGATTTGGCATCGTCAGGAGGGTAACAAAGACCCCAAACAGATGCTGAG
Organism: Cisticola juncidis; assembly: GCA_013400215.1. Classification (NCBI taxonomy): domain Eukaryota; kingdom Metazoa; phylum Chordata; class Aves; order Passeriformes; family Cisticolidae; genus Cisticola; species Cisticola juncidis. The sequence continues at coordinate 1,912,627 of VXBR01010516.1, forward strand.
TTCAGAGTCTTGTGTAACCCATTGCTGCCTTAAACTGAGTTAAAGCTAAGACACTAGCTGGGCTGAAACCTTGCATGCAAACAAGTAACACTCTTTTTCAATAAAAAAAATCTTTCTTCAAATGAATTATCATGAAAATAATAATGTATCTTTCCACTGTGTCCAGAAAACTGGCTATTTCTAATTTGTTGTACACATAAACCATATCTGTACATGCAGTGTACAGTGTTTGAATATAGAACTGTAGGTACTCAATCTGGAAATTTAGATGAGTGCTAATATAAAAATTAATATTGATTTTTCAGGGGGATTTAGATAATGGAAATGTTTCTCTTGTTTTTGTGAGGACATCAAATATTGTTTGCATGATTTTATATCAGTTGAGTGTTTTCTTATAGAGAATCCTGTCAAAAGAAGGTTCTGAATGTAACTTCACTCTAAATACAAAAAAGATACAAACAATACTATGGAAAAAAAGCCCAGGCTGAAGAATTTTTCTGCAGTCTCAGCCTCTTTTTCTAAACTGTTCTTTTTTTTGCACAGATACTTCTTCTTTTTTCTTTTTTTATGAAATATAAGTTCTTAAATTATGCTTTTCCAATTCATCAGGCCTCTTTGTTGGGTTCTAGGAGCAAAATATTCCCCCTCCGTGACTTCTTTTTACCTTCTTTAATATTGATAGAGGTGATACCAGAGAAGGAAAGCTTTCTTAGCTCCAATGCTAATATTTAGCACAGAATTCACTTGGTAGCAGCACAGCTTCAGCCTGGGCTGCCGAGCAAGCAATAAACCCTTTAAATGGTTCGGGGACCACTGGGGCCAGCGCTGAGCACGGCTCATGAGGCCAGGTCTGCGAAGGTGGCTGCTTGGATATTTCTTTCAGTGCCTGGAGCCCCCTGCATGCACCCAGCCGAGCCTCTTTTGATATCCTTGCTATTGATCAGTCTTTCAGAGCACCGCCGTGGGTGAGGAGCTGGAGCTGGGGGTCAAGACAGAGCCGGAGGAGCTGCCCTTCCCTTCAAGGAAGGGTGCTCTCTGCCCATATGCCCCGGCTCAGACTCTTGCTGCTGCTAGGTCTGGGAGGCAGAGATGCTTTCCTCATGCCAGGGAAGGCGACAGACAAGGAGACGACATGAAAAACCCAATAACAACAAGCCCTGGTAATAAAAACCAAGAACACCCTCTGATATAGTGATGAGTTCTGCTGATATGCTCTGCACATAATGATAAAATCTATTTCTTCCCCCACTCCCTACCTCCCTATTTATTTTCTTGCTTACAGGATTTACCAGGACCCCTTACTGTCCTTCATTTCCATTACTCTTTCCAGTTTAGTTGCTTTAGTATAAAGATTTCTTTACCTTTTTCCTCTTTTTTTTTTTTTTTTTTCACTAAAATAGTCTAGGGTATTTTTATTCCTTTACGCTTGATAGTAATTTTCTGCAGTCATCTCTAGCCTCTGTGGCCATTTACAATGATTAGCAGTTTTCAAGAGGTAATGAGTTTCTATCTTTTCCTTCTCCCCCTCTCTCTTTCCCTCTCTGCTGCTTTCTCTGGCACAGTCTTTCAATTATTTAAAATAAGCAGACAACTGCATAATTATCAACCTTAATGCCAAAAAAGAAAATAGAACTGAGCTTTCTAAATACTAAGGAAAAAGAGGGAGAGCTTGATAAGTATTGCTACATTTTCTTTCAAGACATGGGGTTGGGATTTCTTTTCTCCCCCATTTAATTTCTGTTTAGGAACAAAAGATTTTTGTGTTTGCAAGAAAGAGGGGATGAGTGATTTTAGATTTGCATTTTCTGTTTGCTAGAGCCTGGCACTTTATTGAAAATAGAAAAAAAAAATCCATCTTACAAATGAAAGCATCTGTTTAAACAAAAAGCCAGTTGAGAAAAAAAATCATAAAAAATAGTTATTATTTTTCCAAAGCAGGACTGAAATATCCAGAGGTCAGTAGAAAATGACTAGCACTCATTTCAAAGGTGTCTGTTTCATTTTTCTGAAATCTCCATTTTAGCTGTGGATAAAAAATCTACATTAAATGATCTGTCCCTGTTTTACACAAAATAACTTTCTTCTTTAGAAAGATTGCTGGATCCTTTTAAATATACTCATTTTGAGGAAGCCTATTCATTTTGAGGAAGCCTATTTGTCAAAGTTTGCTGACCATACACAAAGTAGAACTCAAAGACAGTATCCAAGAGGGTCTTCCCCTGGAGCTTGCTGTGGTCCGGGCAGGATGGGGAGCTCAGCAGGAGTGGGTTGAGTGCTACAAGGCAGTGCAGCCTCTTGTTTATGGTGCTTGTGTCAGGGCACAGCACACACCTGCACTAGGCTATGCCCCCTGGACAAACAAGGGCATAAGGGGGACCTTCTGCTCATCAGGGGTCTCACCATTTGCTCTTCTCCTTGTCATGTTGAGCCTTGGTAACACCTCCAAGATGCCATGTTCAGGTCTCCTCATTTCCCTTATATTTCTGGAGAAATACTTGCATTGTTTTCCTTGTATCTGATATTTCAGCCTTTCCTTTTTTCTTGTTAAGAAAGTGGTATTTTTAAAGACCCTGTGGACTGTCTGGAAAAATATACATAGCTGAGTTGCCTTTCACTTGAAGCCCTCCAAGGACAGCAGGTCTTCTGTTCTGCTGCTCCTCAAAAAGCCCAAGTGAACCAGAAGATAATGTTGTAATCCTATAAAAGAGCTGTGCTTGCTGATGGCTCAAAGTTTGGCCCAAGTCCAAGACTACTGCCAACAAGCAGCCTGGATTCATCCAGCCAATTTCTGGACCTCCAGCTCTCTGGACACAAGTCATGCTCATTCTCTAGCCTGAAGACCAGGGAACAATTCTCAATTTATTTTATTTATTAGTAAAAATCATTGTCTTAAGAATATCTAGTCAGCATCAGCATACATTATTAATTATTATTATTATTATTATTTCTAACATCGCGTGTCTTAACAGAAGACTGTCTTTGATAGGATCTTTTACAAAAACAAAGTAAGTGGAATTTGACCTAACAGGAACATTATTGTGAGAGATCTTCACAAGCTGCTTTTGTTTTTTTTGACAGAGCACATGGCCAGTGCAGCTCCAGATTTTTCTCCACTGTTTATTTCTCCCTAAGTTCAATCTCATCTTCTGCATTTTCCAGTTGTCATACTGAAGTATTTTGGCAGAATTCACATGCCTATCAAGGTTTGGCCTGGCTCATGTCACTTTACCACACTTTCACACTTGTATATGCTTCAGCCTTACAATAATAGAAACTTAACCCACTGTAAATAAACCCCATTGTTTTCACCCATGTGCAAGGCTATTATCATTAGCATTAACTTCGCAGAGGGTGAACATGTTCTGGCTTATAGGACATGATTTTTCCATTCTCCTGCTGATTTCTCTCAATATTTTATTTTAAGCTTTTTGTAGCTGAATATAGGCCAAACTTGGGATACTTCATCTGCTCACACAGAAACAATCTACTCGATTCCAACTGTGAGCCCAAGTCAGTCAGATTGCACAAGAAATGGGAAAAGAAATTGGTTGTATTCTTTTTCAGTAAGACTTTCAGGTGCAAAGGAGCCAAATTTTCCAGTGGCATGCTTCTGCCCAGGGCACAAAGTATATTCTGTAGAGAAGGAGCCTGCTGGGTTCTGGCTCATGAAGGGAGATAGAGCCTTACCAGGACATGGTGCCTGAACCAGTCAACACCAAAAGGCAGATTCAAGGCCATTTGGATGGCCTTTGGCAGATTGGGTGAAAGCCTGAAATAGTCTGCATCACGAAGTCACTTCTGCAAATGGCACATCGTGTGGCTTTTGGAGTATTTTTATGGTGTCACAGATTCCCTTTTTTATGCCATCCTATACTGTAATCTACCAGGCCTCTATTCCTCAAGAATCTCCTTCCCTTTTTGGCAGAATGGAGTATGATAAAATACATTGGTTTAGTTTTTTCTTATTTTCTTGTGAAAAGTCAACAGAATACAGTAACTTAGGTATACCACGAGGAAATATGTTACCTGTTTTCCTTTTTCCTGGCCTTTCCCCCAACCCCCATTCCCACTGCATGACTATGGAACAGTACATAAAATGACCCAATTTAGGTCTCACTAGAATGAGCTGGAGAAAAAATTACTTTCTTTTCATTTTTTGGTATCCTGTACATTGGTTTATAAGGATTGAATTGGCTCTCACAGCTCCAGCATCATATATGGATATCCTATTCAATTGGGTCTTTTTCTGACCATTCTCAAAGGCTTTGTTTTTGGATATATTAACTAATTTCAAATATGGTAATTTTAAAAACACTAGCAATGATCATATGCATTTATTTTCTGGAGTGAACTGAAGCAGACATGAACTAGGATTGTCCTGGTGAATGGTTATGCATTAACACCTCGCTACAAAATAATGTTAAAAGGGGTCAATTTTGCAAAGTGCTAAGTGCTACAGTATATTTTCATATGAATATATGGAAAAGGAGAAGAAATAATATTGTCATTTAAATAATTTCTAGTTATGAGTTTAGCACCTCAAAAAAAATGAAAGACATTTTCTTTTGAAGTCTTTCCTGCCAAGCGTGAGTAAAACAACAGGTCTGCATTCAGACTCTGGCTCATAGTTATTCATTAAAACAAATAAACAAAGAAATGGTAAAGAAAGTATTACACAGCTTAAAGCCTGGTCTAGTATCAGATGAATAATAAATACCTTAGTGTTGGCTGAGCAAAGGCAAAATACATTTCTACATACCAGGAGATAATGAGCTCACTCAAGGAGCCTTGTGTATGAAAAGAGATTTCTGAAGAAACACACCACAGTATAATGGAGAATTTGTTATTCCTAATCCTAAGGCTTTCAATTTACATCTCCCACTTTTCTTTTTCCTTTGATTTGTCTCAGCATATCCTGTGTTGCAGTAAATACATATAAATAAGGCAAATATGAGCAAAAGAGGGACACACAGAAAACACGGTGCCTGGAGAGAGGTGCTAAAGTCTACTAGAACAATTACCCATAAATTACAATGTGTTTAGGAGTGGCAAGATATTTTAGTTACAATTATTCTTTTTTTAGGCTTTTTTTTTTAATGCTAAATAAATGGCCAACATATTTTAAACCTTATGGATGCCAAGTGAAAAAAAATATCTTCAGCCTTTTAGCACACACTCTTAGTAATCATAACAACATTTTTATATTATTATAGGCACTATTGGCAGTGTGTTCAATTGTGCATGGAATAAATAGCTCACATTAGCAGTTTGCCTTAAAATTCATGTGATGGTAGCAGCCAGCTTAATTAAGTGCATCTTTCTGAGAAATCAGGAATAACAGTAATGAATGAACCTGCTGCTGACCTGCAGCAATGAAAAGTCCTTCAGAACTTCAGAATTTCTGATTTTGAAACTTGGTGTCACCCAAATCTATCTACTCTGTAAGGCTGTGACTGGGAAGGCAGGCAATATCCACAATAGTCATCTTAGTCTGATATTTATCCCTTTCTTCCCTCCTGGCCTTGGTCAATTTATATCTCTCATGATCTGCTATTGTTTTCCACTGATGGGGATTTCAATACGGTGGTTTGACCAGATGAGGAGCTGCTGTGTGATTATTTGCCTGAATTCTTCCACAGAAAACATATTTAAGAGTCGTTTAGATATTTTGGCCAGTTAATCAGAAGCAAGAAGAAGCCATTTGGTTTCACAAATCTAAATGAATCTATTCAGATCCTATCAACCTGAAACATGTGTGAGGCAAGGAGAAGCAAATACCTTCTGCAGGAGAATTGTCTTTTATTTTAGAAAAAAATCCTTCTCAATAAAAAGCAAAACAAAGAACTTTTTCACTGGAAAATTCCCAACTAACTCTAACATTGACAGATTGTAACTTCTGAGAAAAAGCCAAAAACAAACACAAAGTCATAGAGCCTGGAAAACTTGCCTTGCAAGGAAAAAAATGAAAAAGCTGAGGGCAAACATTTGACAAAGATGGAAAGACAAATAGACGTTTAAACATATTTGAACTGCATAAACATCAAGCACAGAGAGATTTTTCTGTAGCTAGACACATGCTCTCATGGAACAGATTAAGGAGACTTGTAGTCATGGGGCAGCCTAACAAGACAGGAAGTCAAGACACAGAGTAAGTTTTTATGGGTGATGTTGATTTTTATTAATAACAGTAGAAAAAACAGAACGGTTTAAACTACACTGCCTTATTGTTTGGGACCTAGAGAGGGAAGCAGAAAGATTAAACAAATTGAAATAGTAAAGGATACAATTGATAGGAAATATAGGAAAAGTACAGAATGTCCTATATCCACATTGGTAAGGAAGTGAACAGTCTAACAGAGAATTTTCTGATTGTTTCATTTCTGTATCTGTCCAGACACCAGAATATAAAGAACCTGAATATCAAGCATGCAACACCATGGACATATAGGTCAGTGATGACAGGCTGTCATCACTGGTGACAATTATTTAAATAAAAAACTATAAAGTTCTAGGAAGAGGCAGCTAAAACCAGCAACAGTAAGCAAGAAAAGGGATGCGGGAGAAACCATAAACACTCTCCTCCAGCAGTTTGAGCTCTGCCAAAGGCCTCAGTCAGGAACAAAATGTACAATAAGATAATTGTAAAGAGAAGAGACATTAAGGGAAAACTTTCCTTTTCCTTTTTTTACTGTCCTCATTAATTAGTAGCAGTAATATCACCTAAACCAAGCAGAGGACGAATGAAGAGATTAGAAACAGTACCTTTCACTCAAAGACTCTGAAATTATGACCAGTTAGGTAACATTTCGAAGGGAAAAAGAATTTTATATGGATATTAGGAAGAGGTTTTTCACAGAGAGAGTAATAAAGTACTGGAATGATCTGCCCAGGGAGGTGGTGGAGTCGCCATCCCTGGATGTGTTTAACAAAAGACTGGATGAGGCACTCAGTGCCATGGTTTAGTTGAGCTGTTAGGGCTGGGTTGGACTCGATGATCTTGAAGGCCTCTTCCAACCTAGTGATCCTGTGATTTTATGATTCTGTGATTTAACAATATTAAGGATACAACATAAGAATTAATTTTTTTTAATTCATCACAGTGTCAAAAGTTTAACAAAGCTGGCTACGCAAAACTTGAATGAAGAAATTCTAGAAATCACAAGTAATAGTGAGTCATAAACTTCAGGACTGACACCAGCATCTGCTTTTGCCCCAGATGGCCATCAGCCAATTTTGATGGAATTAAGACAAAGTCACTGCCTAAAAAAAAAGCCTTTAAAATGTACATAAAACCATAATGTACCCCAAAGAATCAAAGTCTCAAAATCAGGAGCAAGACGTTAGAATATTTTCAGCAGTCCAGAGAGAAGATTTCTAGGACTTCTGTCAAAGTGTTTGGAGCCTATACTTCTGCAGGCTAGCAAGGAGTTCAACAATAGGTAAGGGAGGAGATGGAGCAAGAGATACTGAGGTTCAGTTGATTCCTCTGCAGAGTTGCTGAGGTGCATTGGGTGTTTTGCGGCTGATCTGACACAGGAGCAAATCTTCCCCATAACTGTGTTGTGGAGATAACACAGAAGAATAAACATTTACATGCACTTATCATGTGTAGCTTTGCTTCAGATTAAGTCTTTAAGTGTTATTGTTACAGGGGCAGACCACAATACTCACACAATCTGTACATAATCTGGCTGGGCAGGGTTCAGAAAAAAAACAGATCTGGGTTTCATTTCTTTCTGTCTTGAGAGAGCTCGAGAAGTTTAAAAAAAGAAAAATAAAACCAACTAAACCCTCCTCACCTCCATATCGACCCCAAGGAGCTGTGGAAAGCAGAGGATTCTTGGGGAATTACTGTGCTGATCTCCCCTGCTCGCTTCCAGGGGTCCTTATGCAAGCCCCGGGGGCCGGCAGCACAAACATTGCCTTGTTCTAAGCAGCAGTGGCTGAATTCTGCTGCCATGTGGCGACAGGGGAAAAGAAGAGGGGAGGGGGAAGGGGAGAAGCCCTGCCGTTCCATCAGTCAGACAGACAGCGAATTGAGGAAGGAGCAGAAGTTGTTTAGGACTGTCTAGCAAGTGACAACTGCTTGATTGGCAAAGAGCCACGATGAGCATGCTGTGCCTTTAAAATAGGTGTCTATCTTCAGCCTGGAATATATTCAAATCAGGTTGCATAAAAAGCTGTTCCAGCCACTTACAAGCTACTTACAGTAATTAAAAACAGAGAGCTCCCTTTGTCTCCCAGAACCCGCACAGAATGAAAAGCAAGCAGAGCAAAGCAAAACAAAACAAAAAAAGCAATTCCCAAGGTCAGTTCTAAGGTATTATCATCCTTTTCTGCATATGAAATTTACGTTTACATACACAGGGCAGCACAAAGTCATTTCTTAGCAGCTCTTGATGACATGCACTACAGGAGGTGAGGATCCTACCAAAAATAGGAGGACTTAGTCTGTGTAATTTGGATTGTAAAATACAGGCAGGGACAGATTAGTCAAGCTCCTAGTAGGCATGGTTAGAGGTGGGCAGGGAAACTATTGTGCTTCAGCCTCCTGCTCATCTTGCTTTCTTCCTCAGATTTGTCTGCTTTGGCAAAAAATGTTATACCCAGAGATCCAGTTTCTGAATGCTCCCAGGGCACTTTAGCAGTGTGAGGCCCCCAAAAAAGAGGAATCAAATGCTGAAACTTGATACCACTAGACATACATAATCCTGCTACAGTTTACACTGGGAATGTCTGAATGTGCTCAGGGCATGGACGGTGCTCAGTCCTGCAAAGGTGTGCACCTGTGGAACAGCATATATTGATTTAATGGAGGGGGTTTTTTTGTCCCAGTGTGGTCTGCTTGCAAACATGCATCTCATTTATATGTCAGGAGGGCAAAAGAGCAGCATTCCTTCCAGAGAGGAAGCCCCCACACTCAGATCTCTAAAACAGTGGAGCTCTCAGCCAGGTACCATTGCTGTGCTTTAATTCCAGACCACACAAAAAGGAATGAGATAGAGTCTAAATGTATTGTTGGGTAATACGATATCAACTTTCTCAAAATTTAGAAACATGGAAAGAATGACAGTACAATATTCAAACAAAATATTAATATACACAATATACAATAATCAATAATATATATATAGCTAGATCTGTAAAATATATTGAATATATATTAATATATAAAAATATAGAATATATTAATATATAATTTATTGAAAATAAATATACATATATCTGTAAAATGCATTGATCAATACTAGTATGATATCAGCTTCTTCAGCTAAGTTACCACACTAAGACTTTTCACTGTCAGTGAACACTTACACAGAAAGGGCTATGGTAAGTGAACCTCGCATATTTGACCTAGAGCATTGTATGATATTTATTTAGGGATTTCTTCAGGGTACTCAGTGTGCAGGGAATCCCAAACCCATCGGAACAACTGAGGCAAGGCTGCCACAGCTACATCACCCCAGGCCCACCCAGCAGCCAGGCTGAGGACGTATTCCCAACAGGTGCACACGCAAATACCTGTGTGCAGTACAGACACACAGAGCTGGCCACACAGAGCATCACAGACATGCTCAGCACTCACACAAACACACACAGCCCCTTCCCCCTCCCCCTCTGAAAGGAGGGGGGATGGGGAATAGACAGGCTGTTCCCATATCCTCCTTGTCAATCCCTTCCTTTCTCTGCTTTTGGTGACTCCCCTAAAAATCCCATAATCACCTTCATATAACCCCAAAGGAATCTTCCCTGCATTCCAGTGAGTCTTCTCCGCATCCTCATCTTTGCCATAGGGCTGAAGGCTCCCTGAGGACAGCTCTAGGAGCAGCTGGGACAGTGTTATTCAGGTTTCCCTGCCTGTCCTGGTGTGTCTGTGCTCCTCTGAGTGGCTGCAGACAACATTTTCATCACACAAACTCCCACTCCAATTAAAACATCCTTTTTCATCAGTCTACACAAAACAATTACTATGAACCAAATCCACCTCTGATTTCTTCCTGGAAACACTAATAAATGCCTTTAATAAATGCAATTAAATGAAGAAAGACAAATTATTTATCATTTTTAAATTCCATTTATTATTAAATAGCAGATAGTTAACATAATATTCAGGAAAGATGGCTATCCATTATTTGCAATTTCAGTTAAAATTAGCGAAAGAGTCTGGACTAGAAAATGTGCTCAATCAAAATAGAAACTTTTTGTAATTTAGATTTAAAAGTTCTCTCTCTTTCCCTCTTCTCTCCCCTGGTGTTTCTCCCTCCTCAGTTTGTCTGAGCAGAACTTCAATTTGTTGACTTTTTAACCCTTCTTCCAGTGTATTAGAAAAATTACTACTTCCAATATTTTATTTTTGAGAGTAATTTATTCTGTAAAATTTCAGTTAATTTCATAAAATAACACCAGTGGAGTAAAATACAGTAGTTTTCCCTACTGAAAACTTTATGGAAAGCTTGGGGATATTCTATTAGCATATCATATACTTTTAAAATGTTCATATTTTACTGGAGTGTTTGCAAACACATAGATAATTTCCAAATATTTCTGTTCATTTGTAACATATTCAAGTATGATCAAAGTAATATACAAATTTCAAGGGTTTTTTTTCAAAATAATTTTTAGACGATGATGAAACTTTCATAATAGATTGCAATTTTTAATTTGACTAGAAAAAATACTCTCTCAAATGCACAGCATCTTACAAACATTCTGCTATGTTGCTCATTGTTTATGCACAAATAGCTTAATTTATTTTTAATGTTTTTTTAAATAGTTATAACTTGACAATAGTCAGCAAAATTACTTTTATTCAATGATAAAGGCTATTCATTTCATTAAACATGTTTTCAGAGCATGTCTAAGCCATTTACAGAAAAGGACGATTTTTATAATGTATTATACTGTCTATCTTTGCAATAATCTGTGGTGCTTGATAATATAATTGTCAAGCCCTCTAAATGTACTGTAAATGCATTGTAAGGCATTTAAGTCACTGTACAATACTGGCAGCATGGTTTTAAACATGTCAGTGACTCCTCACAACTTTTATACAAAAATCTATAAGGTTTATTACCATCAAGGAAATAGGAACTAAACACTTAAAATGTCTCTATAGCTGGGAAGGAAACAAAGCCTAGGAATAGCAGGCAGGCTAAACAGGGTAAAAATTATATAATCTAAATTACTCAGATGATCATAATTGCTGAAAATGAACATTTTATCTTTTATGTTTATTCAGGTTGTGTCTCACAAGGGTTGTGCTGCAAGGTGTACACACCATGAGGTTCTACAAACCTCCTTTCACTCACACAATGAGGAGCGCTGTGTGCATCACCGCAAGGATAAGAAGAAATAATTCAGAGCTTCTGGAGAAATTAAAAAACATACCCTGGAAAATGATCAGTCAGTTTTGTAGAAGAGAAACAATCCAAAATATAAAATCACAGAGCAGAACTGTGGAAAAGAGCATGAATTTACAATAGCCCAAACTCAGAGGAGGGGCCAGCACGGTTTAGATCTCCAGATACAGGACATCACATAACAATCTTGATGATGATCAATCTGCTGCAATATGCTGAGTGTGAAGCCATTCTCTAACAGAAATGTATCAACTGACATACTGGAAAGAATTCTGATAAAGGCAAGAAAAATATGCAAGTAATTTTATCCACCAATCCAAACTCATCTGCTCTCTCTAGCCTGATGACCCATAGACATCTCTCTCTGCTCCAGACTTGTCTCCTTCTTTACAAGATAAAAATCTGTGTCTGTCTCTCTGACATCTCCTCATGAGTGTTTAGCTGTCAGCTGAAGTTCAGAGTGGTTAAGACAGAACTGTGATTCCCCCTCCCCAGCTTGGTTTCTTGATATGTGTAGACAATGCCATTATTCTGCCTGTCACTCAGGCTCACAGCATGGACATCATCTTTGGAGAGCAGTCTGAGCTGGCAGCTTCCATCATTTTAAGCCAGCCTAAGCATGAGCAGACACAAAAAGCATAACTCAATTTTCCTGAGTGAAGTTTGAGCTGGATCAGCCCCCTAACCCTGTTGCCAGCATGACTTCATAGAAATTAATGAAATTGGAAAAAGCAATATGGTGCCCCTTTTGGAAGCAGCCTGTTCTGCTTCACAGTGATTATTGTAATCTGAATCCTAGTGTTAACATCTGCATTTTTTTTCCTCACATGCAGCTGCAGAGGTGAAGCTCCTCTCACACTACATTCAGCTCCTGCACTCTGCTTGAAAAATGAGACCTTGAACACAGGCACAACTGAGCTGTCTCCAGAATGCTACTGGAGACACTATGCCTTGAACCTGCTTTGACCACTTCTGTCATCCTTTGCTTCGTTAACTTCCTTCCCCTTTATACTCAACATGAATTGCTTATTTTCATTTTCAGCTGCTCCTAACCTCTCAACCGTCCTGCCAATCATGTCAGTTACTGCTCAAACATCTACTCTTCAGCTGGCTAAAACTTAACTGTTAGCATAACAATCAAAACAAGGTTCTCCTGTCACTTTTAACTGGAGTTTAGTCACCAGTCTCTGAATTATCCCATTATTCTCCACCTGAAATCATTGATGGAAAAGGTACCCAGGAATGCCTCCTGCTTACTGTTTTCTTCCTCTGAAGCTTCAGCAGATAAAATTACTTCAGCCTCAGCCCTTGTCCATAGCAAGGAGTTCATCTTTTTGCAGACGTTCCTCTCCTACACACATACACACACATAAACTGTAGGCAAAACTGTGTGCCACTCAGTCCCATTCCAACTGAAACTGCTCCTCAGGGAGATGCAGACTTGTCTTTTCTAGAAGCTTGCTGTTTTGAAGTTCTTTGTATTTATCTACAGCCAGTCTTTTCAGCACGTAAGGGTACACCACCCAGAGTTGTCAGTGACTGACAGCTGAGAGAAGCATCTCATGGTTAGCACAAAAATACCTCCACCTGTCACACCTTTAATGAGCACTAAGATAAAAGTTTTGGACCCAGAATTTTGGTGCTAAGCACCAGAGCTCATACTCAGTAAGTGAAACCCATAGCTAGTTTCCCTTGCGTTCCCATTGCCAGTCATACCAGAGGTCTCTTGCCTTGAAGAACAGAAGGGAACAAGGTCTTCATTTTCAGGATCCCTGAGAGTTCTAAGAATTGCGAGAGCAATACGGTTGGTGGGAAAGACATCTTTGAAACTAAATATAAGAGATATAATATGAGTAGTGAATAGAACACACTTTATCAAGTGCATGGTGATTATCTGCCCCACTGCAAGCATAGGAACTGTGTCCTATCTGTTAGTATAGGAAATCTATTGCCAAAGCGATCTCTTTCCTGAAATAGCATATATATGCATGATAAAATGTCCAAGAATAATCACAAAGGGAGGAAAAGATATTGCAATTGGTACAAAAACAATGAAAAAATAAAAGGAAGTAAAACATGCAGAATTAATTTGGAAAAAAAAAAAAGCATGAACAATGCAATTTATCAGCCTGCAAAATAACCTCTAGAGGGTATGGATGGAAATATCACCATTCAAGGTAGTTGCACATAGACAGGACAAAGCACACCAGAACACACATGCAATATAACAAGTGTAAATCTGCCTTGACATAGGAATGTATCTCATGCTCTTATTATAGGCTGACCAGTGATGCAACATTAAAACTTGGAGTAAAAAACCAAGATCTGTTTTCTAGACTTAGTCTAGACCTAACAGTCCTTCCTCTTTCGAATTTCTGTGATTTTCACCTCTTTTTATTCATTGGTGCAGCAAGAGTTTTTGAAACACAGTGAAAAAAAGATGATGGAATATGGATCTAAAAGAAGGGAAACAAAAGAATGATTCCACCATGTCTCAGCTTCAAATGGCAAGGTGCCCTATCAGTAATTCTCACTGAGATCTCCCATGGAACACATGTGTCCAGGAACAGATTTCATGTTCAGTTAATACACCCAGCTGTGCCACAGAGGGTTAATCTCATCTCTCCATCCTAGAGGCTTTGTGCTTTGCCAGGAGTTTAAAGCAGCCAACTCAGCTGGAGAACACCTCACTTTGCACGAGTGACCTCCAGCAACACAGAATGTTTCTTTTAGCCTTTACTGCAAGAGACATAACCAAGCAGAAAAAGAAGCCAGAGTTACACAGCCAGAGTCCACACCTTGGTTATACTACATCCCTCTCCAAGACATCAGCCTCCTGGGAATCATAAGGAACAGTATAAATAAATAACAGCATAAATGAGAGCTCAGAGATTACTGCAAAGTGGCCAGGGACCAACAAGGTTCCCAGCTGGTCCTGGGATTAGAAAGGCATAAAAGCTTTCTAAAGCTTTTCTTCTCCACAGCAACATATAGCTGAACACAGTTCCAGAAAGTTTAGAAAATAAGCCTTATGCTTCCAGCTTTGATATGTTAATTAAAATGTCAGGTTTTATAGACAATTTAGTAGATAATTTGGATTTATTTTTATATATTTAACATATATTTTTTAAGAAGTACTTGATTTTGAAAAAGTAATTATACCAGCAAACTGTATAAAATCAATTAAAGCAAAGCAAACTGAAAATTAGCCTGGATGTTTATCTGGTATTGCTTAGCAGACATACTTGGCAAGCTCATGGTGGGCAGGTAAAGGAAGAAGAGAGCATCACCTTGCAAAAAGTGAAAGGACTTTAATACTTCTATTCATAAAAAGCCACTAAATTCACTAGATAGTCCTGAGTGATCACTAGGTTTTCCAAATTAAATTGAAAAATTCATACAAATGTCAGAGCAAATTTAGAACTAAGTACTAAACCAAGTAAGGTTCTTTTAAACACTGGACGAATTAATATGTTCCTGTTTGGTGTCGTAAATAAGCAGCTCAAAAGGTTTACCTTTTCTCAGCCAACAACATTTCAAGAGCCATAATTTTAGGATGGAAATCACTTGTGAAAGCAACAGGAAGAGAAATATTTGCATAGGTTCCATCAGTTTTGCAGACTCCTGATTTCTATGCAATGCAGGAACAAAATACTGCAGAACTACCCTTGATGTCAGACGATGGAGTCTCCTGGCACAGGTGTGTGGGGAAAGCCAAGGATTTTGGGTCCAAGGCCATATGTAGAGTCATTGCTGGGGTGATGCAGCTGTTACTCATCATCACCTCTCACCTGCCTCTCTAAAATACATTTTGTGAAGCTATTTCTGGACCGGACATTTATACCTTAGCACCTGAGGACCCATAATTAACTCCTACTTAACCAACAGCTGGATCCTCACAGACACACCCCAGAAGCTCTGGGGGAACCAGCCCTGCTCCTGCATGGCCACAACCAAGGACTTGGACCCAAAATCCTTGGCTGCGCCCACCCTGCATTGTCACAGAGACACTGAAGTGGTCCTGCACTAAATCCCCAAGGAATTCCAGTGGCAGCAAAAGGATCAATGCTTCCCCACTCAGATCCCCAGTGCCCAAGTGAAGCAGTAGACACACACACGGCCACTAGCCATGGAATTGATCTAAATATTGGATCAAAAGCCACATTTTACCAGTGACAAATATTGATCTGATTTGCAGCAATACAAAATCACTGATTAATGCGTAGCACAGGACACACGAGTGCCTGCAGACTATATAGACCTGTCATTTTTGGCAGTTAGAGCCACAGCCTTCCTCAAGGAGTATCAGATTTATTTTTTTTTTTTTAACTAAGACAAGGAAAGAGTTCAATATCAAATATTTTTTTAAAAGGTTCTATCTCAAACTTTTACAAAACAAGTATTCAAAGTTCAGTTGGTGGAGTTTTCTTTCTGCTTTTTTCTTTTTTTTTTTCTGCTGCCATAGCTTATTTTTGCAATTGCTTTTTCCATATAAACAAAAATCTTCCTGAAAATTGGACTAGAAGTCTTCAAATCCCAGATCCTTTCAAGGATAAATAGCCTATTTCATCTTAGTTTAAATTAATTATTGTACATACATAATGTGAACCAAATTGTTTCAGAAAAGGAAGGAGAGGAAGTCTGCACTGGATTATGCCAGATTAATTTCAGTGCAACTTCTTCCATTTCAATGCGAATAATTTACATCCCCATCCCTAGGAGCAAAATATGCCACAGTGTCTGGCAGTTAATGGAAACTCAGTAATTCTGGCAGACGCAGTGCCCAGTTTTCAGCTTTCTTTGTATAATCTTGTATTTTTTTTCAAGTGATTAAAGCAAGTACAGAGAGAATCCATCAATTTTCACCTCACTCTGGTTGCTCTTAGGGATTATTTCTTACTTTGAATGAAGTCCTTCCAAAGACTCTTGAAGAAATATGGGGATTATAAGAGGTAATTTATTTTCAAGATTTTTTCTTTCTTCAATTAGTTGTTGAGAGCTAGTTTGCAGTCTGGTCACTGAGAAAAAAGTTAATACTATCTATATACACAAGTCAACTCTTGAAAAGAGGTCACCTGGATTTGCTGCTCATTTTTTCAATAAAAATCATTGTTTATGTTAATAAAAGCTGGTGGATTGTTCTGGAATGGAAGGTGTAGTATCCAACATGAGATGAACATTTAAATATGGTTAATTTAACACTACTATAATGAAATTGTAACTGTAAGATAAAAAACACAGAGGAGAAAAAACAAAAAAAACCAAAACAAACAAAAGAAAACCAAAAAAAAAAAAAAGTAATTTAATAAAATGCTAATCAAGCTTTCCATCAACAGTTTGCTAAGTGGTTTAAACTGTAAAGCAATGAAGCAGACAAGCAAGAGGAAGCAATACTTGAAGGAGTAGGAGCAGGTCAGGAAGAAATTAGGAGTCTCCAAGAAAGAATATTTAGAAAAACTTTTACAGGAGTTCAGGAGTACTTGTCAGGCAGAAGCATTTTGGGAGAAAATTTCACAGCTCACCTAGAGATGTGACTTAGATTGCTAAATGAGAATGTGATTTGGCTAAAGAGATTAAAAATGCTTTTCCTTCCAACTTCCCCTTGTTTAACACAATCAAGGAAAAATCAAACCCCATGTACAACTAAAAAATCCAAGCCCAACAAAAAATGCCACTAAACCAAAATAAAACTTCACAATTCATGAAAATCATGAAGATCAGGTTATAAAGGAACTGGAAACCTTTAAAACAGACAGAGAAATCTTATGCAGAGAGTCACAAAGACTGTTTATGTTTTTCTCAGTCACAACATACATTTTATTATTATTGTTCCCAGCACACTGAAAGCATTCAGCTGTGGGAATTCAATATATTAGAACACTTGCCTGGCAAGGAACAGGCAGAGAGTAAAAAACGGGTCTGAGAAACATAAAACAAA
>VXBR01010516.1:1929954-2009339 GCA_013400215.1 Cisticola juncidis
AAAAAAAAAAAAAAAAAAAAATACAACTCCACCTAGAATTTTTGTATTAGATGCATTTACTTAGCTGATCTTAGCAAGATGCAGGGAGGAGGGAGAGCAGTTACACCAAGCCTGGGACTGAGCACAGTTCATGAGTTGTGACCAAGACAGACATGAGCAGTTTCACAGCAAACAGATTTCCATTGTTCATGAGAAGTTAGAAAACTCTCCTGCTTAGAAAAATACCAGCTGTATCCGAGAAACTGACAGCTGCTGTTATCAATATTGCTTCTCAAGTCTTGACCCATTGCCCAGAAATCCACCGGGTGACCCTAATCTCAATTGCTTGCGGTGGTAAAGCAATAACTATAAATAATGCATTAAAAATGTCCTTCCATGTCACCAGGCTCACATTTGTCAGGCATTTCCATGCTATTCTGGACCACTTTTTATGGTGTTGGCTTAGCGTGCTGTGCATTTTTCTCCAACTGCTTGAACATGGATTTATCCCTTCCTTAAATACAAATATATCAATATAGACTTGCCTCTTCATCAAATGTGGTCTGAAAAACAAGAGTTGGTGAGTACAGTGTGGGAACAAAAAGTGGTTTAGGGATATCACATAAAATTTTGGTGTCTTTACTACTTTTTTAAATGGTGTTTATTGTGAGGGAGTAACTTGCATGCTAATGGTGTTTTTCATGTAATTTGATGATTCCAAGCCTTTTAGAAAGCAGATAGTTACATTCATGGGAATACAGAATATCACTATAGGCAGTTAAACACAAGCAGGGATATTACTTACTTTATAAACTCAGTAATCTCTTTAACTGATCATTTTATCATCAGAAACTCAAGAAGAGGCTTGGAAAGTACCACAAGCAAACCCACAGACAACCTCTGCTCCGATACAGTATTACCAGCTCCTTAACCCTGTTTTCTCACTCATTGAAATCTCCTAGCAATGGACACTGCACACCCCTCCTTGACACTCTACTTCACTGTTAGAAGGTTTTCCCAAAAATGAATAGAAATCAAACTCCTCAACTTACTCAAGTCTTCTTATTTGGAAGTGATTTTCGTTAGCCATTCTTTCCTAGTTGCTGCTTTTCCTCTTCACATTCTCTGCAAGCCTTCCTTGTCAGAAACAAATTTGGTAGAGTTCCCCATTAATTCCTTTGTTCTTCATCTATACAAAAAACTGTAACCCAACACAGTCTGATAAAATTTTGAACAGTCACTATTGTTCATTTGCAGTCAGTACTTAACAGGTAAAGATCCCTCTTAAAAGTTGGTTGTTGAATAATTTTGCTAGATTAAATCTGCATCCATCTGATCCTTCTGTTGTGATAGAAATTCCCTTGTTTTATTGTAGATTTATGCTAGACAACTACTCAGTAAAACCTTCCTTTTCTCTCTTTTTTTTTTTTTTTAATGACCTTGAGGCTATCAAGAGGACTATTTTTTCTCACCTCTTAGACTGTTTTGGTATAGGCATCCTTTTATTCACATCTCATTTCCCTCTTTACTGCCCTTCTGTCCTTGCCAAACAAACTCTACCTTTCTATTTTAATGCTTGATTTTGTTTGTCTTTACATCACTAGAGCTGGAACTTTGGAACTTTGAGGCCCTAATTTTCCTCAAATTGCCTGTGTGTTCCTGTGAGCTTGTGATGCCACCTTCACCTGTGAGCCCCACTTCCATGCCCTCCTCCTCATGGGATCAGGTCTCAGACATCATCCTCCTTGGGGCTGAGTGACACCGAGAAAGAGGTATGCCTTTAATCAAATTGCATCTCCAGAAAGCTCTCAAAGCTGAGCAACACAGTTCTAGGGGAATTTGGCTTTGAAATTTGTGTCATATTTGGAAGAGCACATTTGAAGCAGATGTGTCCTCAGGAAGAGGCAGCCCTGGTGACCAGCAGTGTAATGGTGTCCCTTCAACTCCTGCAGGTGAGAGGCCCTCAAGCAGTGCTTGAAGTCAGCAAGAACAGAAAATCCATGAGGCACTTGCTGAGTCTTCATCGTCCTGCTATTGAGGGTTCACTTATACCTGAGTTTCCAAACTTATAATTAGGAACTTACTCCTTTGATGCACTTGCTGAACATTCAAACAAACAACAAAAATAGAACCAACCCACCCCAAAACACAAACAAACAAACAAATGAAAAACAACCAACCAAAAAGTAGTTCAGGTTTTGAGCAAGATTACAATCAATGTTATGAGCACAAGGCACCTTTGTTTCCCACAAATGCCAGAGAAAAAGTCTTAATAATGCACTTTGGTGCCTAGAAACCAAGACAAATTTGGAGTGTCTAGCAGCTGGGATGTGTTTCCCACCAATCTGCTATAGTCTTCTGAAGCATAAAATCATCAAGGGCCTAGACATGGAAAGAATCATTCCAGTGAGACTTTAACCAGTGCCTTCTGGCAAAGGACAAGTGACAGAGACACAGCCCAGGACTGTAGGAATCCCCACGTTGTCATAATCTATAAACAAGAAGTTTTGGGAAAGTTTCCAGGATTCCTTGCCATTTTCATATCAGCAGCATAAGTTGCCAGGAAAGACTTCTCTGCTTTTTCCAGTGCCTATCAACACGTAGCATGTGTCCCAACGTCTTCACTGGGAAATTGAAAGTGAAATCGTGAGAGAAACTACACAGTCTTATACATGATAGAGAGCTTTGTGTAAGTATGAGAAGAAACACTGTCTCATCCACTAGAATGCCATTTAGATTAATTAAGGGGCAGTAGAGAACCCTTCAACTTCTACAAACACTCAGGACAATGCTGGATAACCAAGAGCTAATTCTAGGTAGGGAATCTGATGGCCCCAAGATTAAGGGATCTGTACTTTTTTTCAGTTTTGTGGACATTTTAGCAAGTGTTTAACTACCCTCTATAAGCAGGATCTTTTGATAAGTTCAAATATATTTGTTGACTTGTCTAGGTCCTGCTTCCTGTAACAGGACAGAGGTCATCATTATATGGTACAAGTGCATCTGTTTGTAGCAACAGGTACACTTCAGGTAGACTTCAAAACATGAAGTGATGATAAAATGTGACATAACCATGAACATAGTTCTTAAGCTAATTGCTCTCTTGGGTAGGGACATTCTACCTTGCATCATGAACAGTAATCTCAGCCTAGTGTTGGGACACCCTATCAGAAACAGGAATTTTTTCCCAGCCTGAAACTGGAAAGTATATTTAAGGTGTGCTATATTCAATTAGCAATAGTAACGCTTGTATAACCAAAGAATCACACAAAATCAATCTGATTGTCAGAAAATCCGAAAATATCTCAGATATTATAGACATTTTAGTCAAAGATAAATTTAAAGTCATAACCAATAGTACACTTCTCTTAAATCATTTTAACATTTGATGTTGAAAAAAATTACAAAACATGTTAATTTGGAATTGATCTTAAAAAATTATAATCAATGTTTCCAGCAACCTGACCTTCTTCACCTCAGCTGGAATGTCATGCTATACAAATGCAAGCACAGTTTTAGCTATAATACCACTGCTCTTTCACTGCTGATAATGCTTTCAGTAGACACAGAGCCCATGGACAGTGTATGTAAAGCATATTTAATTTGCTAACACATGGTGAACAAGCTTGAATGCAGTTCTTTAGTTCTGACCTTTAAATAAGCCAGTTCAGACACCAGTGAGTATCATGCACGTCGTCTTCTGAGGACAGAAGTTATGTTCAGCTGAACAGTCTAACAGAGGCCTTGGAGATGAGTGGTGTGTGCCAGACAATACCTTTACATCATGAAAATACAATATACAACATGCAACACCTTTACATTATGAAAAAAGGGTTTTATGCTTTTTTATGCCTGTACCCAGCCAAAAGTGCACTGTCACTATTCAGCTACTAAATTAAATGAATGAATCCAGCCAAACATAAAACCATTGGATTTGAGCCCTGAGGAGCACTGGGGAAACACAATTCCTTAATGCAGCTGCTGAGTACTGCTGCCAGGCAGCAGGTCAGTATGGGCAGTGGCACTGAAGGCAGTGAGGGCGCCTGTCCCCTCAGCACAGCATCCTCTTCATCAGGACTAGGGACCCCTCTGAGCCCAAGCATTCAATGGATCTTTATTCTAAAAGAGCCCAGCTGGGCTACAAGCCTCCACAATTTCTTTATGTGGTGGTACTCTCTGGGCTATTGCCCTTTTCTTTTTTCTTTCAGGCTTCTCACAAGCAGCATTGGCAGATCTTGGATGGCTTAGTGCTAGGTTAAACAGCCCTGATTCACTGGCCCAGCACTTAGCTCCTTAGCTTTAAATAGCCTTTGCAACACACAGATAACTACTGCGGTCACCAAAAGTCTCTGTTTTATTATTTCAACTGTAGCTGTTTCCAGAACTTGGTAGCTCTCACTCAAACTTATTAGAGTTAGAGGCACTCATGAGTAGAGGGCTACATGCAACCTTGAGAGCTGAAGTTGTGCAAAGTTACAATTTTTATCTATATTGAACTAGAGAGGCCATTAAACTTCTATAGAGGAATTATTTTGCTGTCTCTCCTTCTTACCAAACTCAACGTCCAGCCCTTGCACTGCCCCTGTCGAGCAGATCCAAGAACATTTTTCTTTCAAGCCTCTGTATTGGCTCTGACACTTCCATTCCTGTGCTCGTGTGCTGCAGAAGGTTCAGGGCATCACACTCACCATATGCGACTGCCCACAGAGACGGTGAGGACACGGCCAGCAGCTGGCAGGAAAAGTGACATTCTCTCACACTGATGTGATGTTTAATCCTGGGCTCAACTAAATGTATGGCACGATATTTGTTAACTAGCTGAGCCATCCTACAACAGCAGAAGCTGGCTGCAGCTGTGACAACCTGTGAACTGGTCCAGGAAACTGGCTGAGGGCTTCTGAGGAAGAAAATCACCACCAAATTTTAGCATCTTCCACATAAGTCGTTTTCCTTTTACCAGGTGTTGCTACTTCTTGGTGTCATTAGAGCAGGCAGAGAGCCCCATTCCTGGCTGACTGGTTCCTTCAGATTTGTGGGAGAGGATAGAGTCAGCCATACCTGCCTGCTCTGCAGTGCAGCAGCATGTGACAAAGGACACTGGGGAACACGAGAGGGGAGACAGCCCCCACAAGGTAGCCCATCCCTGCCCTGACTCCCCTTTCCTGTGACTCTAGGGAAGTCAGTCCTGCTATAAGCTTCCTTATTATAAGGAAAGCCTAGCTATACACATATACTCATGCACATTCTCACACACACTCACATATATAATTGCATTTACACATGGATACCTATATATGTGTGTGTACATAGCTAAGAACTACAGAGAGAAATGAAGAAGCTGCACAGAATTCAGCATAACACAGCTTTTTCATCTGAGCTGTGTACAGCAGAAGGATTTTATTGGATTTTTTTTTTTTTTTTTTTTTTTTTTTTTTTTTTTTTTTTTTTTTACCTTGCTGCTGTAGACAGGAGTGGTTTGGGGGAAGGGAAGAATGCCCAGAGGCTACTTCAGAAAGCTGGGGCGCTGCTGCCATCTAGTGAGGTGTAGTGAGGTGCATCTGCCCAGGGACACACTGGAACACACGGCAAGCTGTGGGGACATCTTTCTGCTCGCGTCTTCCAGGTAGCATGGTGCCACTCTGAAATTAAAGGAGCAGTCTGGAAGCTGAGCCGTAGGACAACATGGCATACAGCAAAAGCGCTTTTTTACCGCAGGGAAGCCTGTACTACAGCCAGGTTACAGCCTGTGTGGGAGCAGTTTATTAGGATGGCTCAATGAGGCTGTATCAGATTCTGCTAATGCCTGAACATTATCACTTCAGAGAAAATATAGAGAAAAATCCATCAGTCTAGATTTTACTAGGGATCAAATTATGAACATGATAGTGATCAGAGCTTCGTGTGTGATTTGTCACAGGAGACTCCCACCCTTGTGAACAGTCTGCTGTCTGACAAGTGTAGCACTGAAATACACCTTCCCTTCACAGACCACTTCCATGGGGGGGAAAAGGACCCTTTCCACCCACAAAGCAGCCCTTTTCTGATCTGTAGCTGGTTCCTACAGTTTTAGATCACTCTGCAACAATCAGGAACAAAAACCAGACCAAGAAATATCAAAATGCAAAATGCACTAGCTACCAGCCTCACTTGCAAAAAGCTTTGTGATTCATATGTCTTATCTCAGCACTGGAGGGACAGAATATCCCAGGAAAGAGGCACTAGTCTTGGTGGGCTCCATGTCATATCACATGAGGACACTGTAATATTGGAAAGCCATGCCATCCACACCACCTCCTTGTGGCCTGGAGGTGTCTCCTGGACTCAGCGGCTCACTGCAGAGGTAGATGGAAGAGTCCAGAAATATACCCATGTGGAAAGAGAACAAAGGGGTGACATCACAATGTGTGAAGTCAGAAAGGGGGTTAGTTTGGAAGCTATTGAATTAAAGCTACAGAGGAAAGTAAAAAGTCTGGGCATTTGAAGTGCTTGTTTGAGAGCTCTACTTCAACCTATGGCACATCAAATCTGTTCCTCCACAGGAAGGGAAGAACCTAGACCAGACCCATGGTTACCTTATGATGCAGACATTTGGCATATTTTCCCAAATGTGCTGAAAGATCTAAAGATGATATTGTAAATGTAGTTTGCTAAATTGTCTGAGAACTGATGGAAAAAGAAAGAACTTTAAGTGGTTTCTATCCATATCTATAGTTCTATCAACACTATCCATGGCTCATTGTGTTGGTTTTGACTGTGAGAATAGTAATTTTCTCCAAAGGAGACTGTATGGGGCTGGGTTTTGGATCTGCACTGGAAAGAGTGTTGATAACATGGGGAAGTTTTTGTTATTGCTGAGCAAACTTACAGAGCACCAACACCTTTTCTGCGTCTCCTACTGCTCCTCCAGCAAGGAGGTGGGGGGTATGCAAGGAGCTGGAAAGGGACACAGGCAGGACAGCTGACCCCAGATGACCAAAGGGATATCCCATACCATATAACATCATTCCAGTCTATAAAGCTGAGAGAAGGGGAAGTGAGGATGCTCAGAGAGATGGTGTTTTTCTTCCCAAGTCACAGTTCCACGTGATTTAGCCCTGCTGGCCTAGGTTTGACTGAACATCTGTTCATCCATGGGAAGCAGTGAATTATATCTTGTTTAGCTTGCCTGTGTTCATGGTTTTTGCTTTACCTATTAAACTGTCTTTATCTCAACCCAGGACTTTCCTCACTTTTACTCTTCCCATTCTCTCCTCCCTCCCACCATGAGGTGAGCGAGTGAGCAGCTGCGTGATTCTAGTTGCTGACTGGGGATAAATCACAACACCCACCAACTTTGAGACTAAAATCTTCCAGGATTTTTTCCAGTCTTCCAGAACTTTCTGTAACCTGGATCAAAGTGAAGCCATTCAGCAGTCTTCTGTTTTTGCATTACAGACTCCCCACTGACTGATTCGATTGCTCACAGGTCTGAACTATGCAGAGACTGATGTTTTAGAGAAGTGTATCTTTTGGTTTGCACTTGAATAATGAGAAATATTCTTTTTCTGTTTCATTCCTCTTTTCTTGAGCTCATCTAGATTATGGGGATAAGAGTGCTCTTACACTGCACAAGAATTTACTTTTTTTTTTTTTTTCCTCTTAATATTTGGAATCAGTCTTGTGTGCTGATCCTGAAAGAGCTTATGATGCTTTAGCCTTATGCCTTTACCCTAGAACCTACTAACTTTATGACAAGTTTATGCAGTTATGTAGATCTTTGCAGGACTTGTCACTGCATTTTGTTCAGCATTTAAGGCAGTGTTGCTATGACATTTCAGAAAAATATCTGTGAGTACCGACTACATTCTGGCCAAAGAAAATGTCTCAAAATCATGACATTTTCACTGACAGCTATCAGATTTTTCCCCTGGAAAGGTGTAATAAAAATCCATAGTCTAATATTCAAGCTTCCCCTAAATCAACCAGTCAAGCAACAGTTTCTATTCTATCCAACGTGAATTAGAAATCACATTCCTGTCTGAACAACACACTAGAGACGATAACACTTGAAGCAAACTCTTTCCAAACCTTTATCAGACTAAAACAATATGCTGAAAACAGATGTCACTCACCCAGAATAAAACCTGGACAGAGGTTTTATTAAGAGGTTTTTTTAAAAAACAAAAAATGAGGACAGCTTTCAGAACAAAAATTTTAAGGCAGGTCTTCTGCCAGACCTTTGCAGTAGTTTACTCAAAATTAGAGATAAATATAAACAAGACTTTGCCCTCAAAATGCGTATGAAGGTTGCATCACTCTCTACTATACAGAAATCTTACCAAGCAGAGGATGAACTTTTAGAGTGCTGGAGTGACTGAAGGTGAGCGAAGAAGGAAAATTATTGGTAGAATCATCAGACTGTCAGACACAAATGGCCCTTTCCCATCTGAGTTGTGAGGAATCTGGTCTAGAAAAGCAAAGGATCTGGTTTAGCCTCAGAGCAAAACCTAGATTTCCATTTGACTTTCTAGAGACCTTCACAGCTCCCTCACTGTTTTTTTTCCCTTCTCTCTCCTTCCCACCAAGCCACACTCATGATGAACCATGAGATATTCCATGCACAGTTCAGCACCTACAAAAGAGCCACAACCAACACACACATTGCACAGGAGAGGCAGGGGACATAATTCACCACTACAAATAATTTATACTTGAAGCCTACGTGCAAAGATATTAACTCTGAGGCCTGTCAAGATACTGCTGCTGTTTGTTGCACCACACCAAGCAGCAGCAGCACTGCTGTTAATCTTTGCCACAGGAGGCATGTATTATATTTTGTAACATTACAAGCAATCCTCACATACTTTCTAAAAGGAGGAGAGAAAAAAAAGGAAAAAATAAAAAAAAAAGCAGAGGAAAATAGAGAGGTAGGACAGTAAAAAGAAATGCAATGAAACAAACATGCAGCTAAGAACCATCTTGTCCTGCTATATCTGTCCTCCCCTCTAGACACCCTATGGAGCTATTTTAGTAAGTTTGGCTATTTATTATATTTTAAGCCCTGCTGCTTGATTTATTGGGCCTTGGTTGCCTCAAGGAGTGAGAAAATATCTCTCCCTTCTCAGCTTAGAACAGAAGAAAGTTTTATTACCATCTCTGTGGTGCACCCTGGTCCTTTCTTAGTGATGCTATTTCTGGAACAGACTGATTGAAAAGTGCTTCTGTCCCCCACATGGCTGCCAGTTTGACACTTTTTGACATTTCTAAAAACTCATGGCTTTCCTGCCAACTCCCTGTTGCTTTCTGAACCTTTTTAATCCTGAAGAATGCAAACTAATCTACTGAGAGAAAGAAGCTTGTCCTGGGAAGCAGAGCTGGAAATGTCAGAGTGGTAGAAATTATAAACTTACCTGCTAGGGAATGAGAGCCAACACAGGAGAGGGGCTGTCAAGAAATGTGGCTGACACTGTGGCCAGTTAATATTATCTACTGTAAACACATATGAAGTATATGATTAAGCAGAACTGTGTAATATCTTCTTAAAAAAAGAATAGTTTGGAGGCAAGCACAAAGCATGTTTAATCAAGTGGAATAAAGCAGTGGTCCCTGAGGGAGACCTAGCTATTAAGTATAGCTAATAAAAGTTAGAAATTCAAGAGAGTTTCCAAAAAGCTGCTTTATTATTATTATTATTATTATTATTATTATTATTATTATTATTATTATTATTACTGTTGTTGTTGTTTTGTCACACCGGATCTTTTGAATGGAAAGGCCAAAGTGCCTATTGTGTGCTAACCTGATAGATTTATTTTCCACAGAGCACTCTGTACATGCAGAGAACATCAGTGCCCCAAAAGACCCTCTCTTCCCTCTTCTCACTTTCCACCCTGTACATTTACTTTTCAGAAGACCTCCTCATTCCAGAAAGAAAGAGACAAAGTTTCTATTCCTATTTTAACACTATAAGACAATAGACTTTAGATTTTAGCAGAGTCTCTTTTCATATTGCTTTACCTTATTACATTCAAAATGACGCATTTAAAACAAATGTCCTCTGACGTTTCTTTGTCGTCATGGCTCTTTACAGACACAAGGCTACCTTCAGCCAGGTAACCAGGCTTCTGAAAACAAGACCTTACATCCAGGCTGCAGGCAGCAAAATGCAACCGTGGTTTACCCCCAAGCATGCAGCACTACTAGGAGAAAGAAAAGAAAGAAAAGAAAGAGCTGTAAGAAAATGAGAAAAATGAGCTGTAATAATACACATTGGCGACAAGGATTCTGAGCACTTCTGAGCCATACTTCCCAAGTGCCTGGTTTTCTTATTTCATTACTTACTGGAAGCAGACAGGTTCCCTTCAAACTCAAACATATCCCATTGACTGTGTCTGGCTGGAGCTGGCTGCCCAACACCCTTCCAGCCCACGCACAACTATCCCCACCCCAGCACAGTTCCTCCCTGGTAGTCTTCAGAAAACCTTACATTTACAGGAATGTAACTAGGGTCATGATAAAATTCACTAAATATCACTTGGGGTTCATCTCTGTTTCAAGATGCCAGAGGCACTTGACTGGTAATGGCCCAGAAGTGCAAGGATTCAGGAGAAACTGGGCTGATCAATTCTGACCATAAGCAGAATATTTGGAGATCAGACAGTTTGACACTATTTTTTTTTTATTCTGCCTGCATAGTAGAAGAATAGATTAGACATTGACATTTCAACATAGTAATTGTCAACAATAACTTAGAAAATGCATCACCAAGAAAATAAAAGTTTCTTTTTAGTGAACAATTCACCACTTCTCTAGCTTTATGAACAATACACCAGCAAAGTGCAGAACTCAACTAGTTTTTTGTTCCTATGAAAGGTCAAGACTGAGAAAAAATACAAAGGCACAAACAATGACAATCCATACAGTGAATTCTTTAGATGGTATCCTGGGCTAGCTTTAAAATGGGATTCATATGTATTTTCTTTGACATTTGTCAGCATATATTCTAGTACAACTCAGAGGTTCCCTTCTATGAAGTACTGGCTTATGAGCAAAACTTCTAGAAGAAAGTGAAGAAAACAATCCATTAAGGATCAGGAAACTAATTATTAGGTTGGCTCCATCTGTGTCCATCAAAATCTTGACATTCTCTTACACTCTTCTCTGTGACAGATCACTTCTGATGTGAAATCTAGAACACTGACATTGAAAACTCCTGTACAAATTGAAATAAAGTCCAAAGAACTAATTTCAGCAACTTTCCATCGTACATACCCCAAAAAGAGTTATCTATCTGGCTGCTCTGTATGATGCAGAACTATACGCACCATTGCCTTCTGTCCTGGAAGGGAGTTTGACACTGGAGAAGAAGCAGCAATAAAAGGTGCTAGCAGTGCTGCCTACTGTTTCTAATATTAACAAAGCAGCTCTATTAAGCTGAAACTTACTGGATTCATTAGAAACATGAAATGTACAGTAAAAAACAAAGTTCTGCATTCTCTGACTGTCAGATTAATAAATTCCATGAAGTTATGTTAGACTTCTCAGGTTAACTAAGGAAGAACAGCACAGAAAAGAAAGCAACTCAGGGGAAAAAAATCAAGAACAAGAATGCATCCAAAGAACATAGCATGACCCACAGGATTTGCAAAACTCCCACTTTTGCAAAACATCCAACATACATTTGACCTACTTATACATTCAAACACTGGGATTTTGATGGTCTCTCTGTCTCAAGATGCATTTTGGCACTGCTGGGGATTTTACCCAAGTACCAAATAAACATGCTGAAAACTATCTGAAACCTGCAAGGACTGAAAGCGGCATGGAGAGTTTAACTGCAGGTACAGCAGTGAACTCAGGAACTAAACCTGGAAATTTACAGCACAAAGTCCAGTTGTCAGCTCCATCACTGGCATGTAATGCCACCCCAGGGATATTCTCCCTTCTTGTCCATCCTTCCTGAGTTAGGAGTTTCAGAGGAAGATGGTCTCCTCCCATGTCTCCTCCTATGTCTAGCACAGTTCAGTTCTTATATCAAGGGATTGGTGCAAAACAAATAAAAATGGAGATATGTACAATTACTCTTAAATGGCCATCTGCAAATCTCATGAGATCAGGAAGGTTTCTCCTCCCTTTCACAGGCAGGATACTCCTAATCTGTATCCTATTGCTGTGAAGCACACATTTCCTTCACGAAAAAGAAAATACACCTTCAGCAAATCTGGAAATATCAGACTGTCATTGGGAGGAAACAGGTGTTATGGAATGTCGTGAGACAGCTCTCTCCAGCAGAGCTTAGCAGAGGCATCCCTAAGTGAGGGACAGGGGGGAGAAAGCTCTCCCACAGGTAACCTTTTAAAAGGGCATCCTGGCAGTCAGAAGACATTTGACTTTTGGAGGTCCCTGGGTCCCACAGCAGAAATTATTCTTATATAAGAATCTGCTTATTCTTCCCAGACAGAGAGCTCAGAAATGTGAAAGAGAGCTTTAATTATAAACAGTAAGGGCAAAAGCCTGGTTTTAATAAGTCAGTGGTGAAACTCTCCTCAGCTTCTCAAAGGCATTTCTAAGTTGCATTGTTGGTTTTAGTTTTTAAATTTATGGTGTTTTTTTTTAATTATTCCTTCTGAAATGTAGGTTTGAAAGTATCTTTGAAGCTGGTTAAAATTACTTGTGACCTATATAATATATACAGTAACTTGTTATCATATCCTAGTGCCTTATTCTCAATATTTTCCCCTCTCTTAAAGGGTACGGGGGATGCAGTTTGGAGATGAAATTTTCATTTCAATTTTCATGTTATTGCCATGCTGGTCTCCTGGGCTCATTTTGTCTTTGAATTTAGAAAATCGAAATTCTTATCTCTCTGGCCATACATCCTGTAAGATCTGAGTGAGATTGCAGACTCCCTGATACATTTTTGTGCTGCATATGTAGCAGAACTGCAGAACGGAGTTTCTCAGCTCATACATCCTCTTTTGTCCAGACTAATACACTGAAGTCACAACTGCCACAGCTCCTTTCCTGACTTTACATAGTGGTAAATTAGGGGGCCCAGAAAATCCTTTTCACTCCACACCACTGTGACATGAAAATTTTTGACTCATAGTCTGCTACATCTCTGTGGTAAGCTTTACACCTAACAATGGTTAGGGCACTGAATATCCTTTACTTGTGAATTCCTTTGATTTATCCTTTAATCACTGAGCTTTACAAGTTTTTCCTTTCCTACTGGTTGTTATTAATTAGCCTTGAAGCAAATTTTCCTTTAATTTCACCTTTATTTCCATTGTAATCACCCCTCATACAACAGCAATCTCTTATTTTTTTTTTCATGCCTGGTACACTCATATTGGAAAATGGGTTTATCTACAGAGTTACACAGACTATCACAATTTATAACAGTGTGTTTAATTCTTTGGAACCAAGCTGAGCACTAACTGCCTTGAGGTGGGAAATTAGATTTGTGCTAAACTGCTTAATGCTCTGGGGAATGCAGAATAAACTAGATGTGGCAATTTTATGAGTTTCAGAAATTCAAAATGACTATATTTTTATCACTATCACTGAGCTTGGATGTCATTATCTAAGACTTTTTTTATATATATCATTGTCCCAAAATGGATTTAAATTATAAAAAATGGGGAGGAAAGAGGGGGAGGGGGTGGTTTATGCTAAACATTTCTAATTTAAAACACTTTTCACTTAAAATATGGAATGAAAGAAAGAAAGTCAATTTGGGAGCAGTTTGATTTAAATTTTACCTTTTAGATAAGACTATATCAGTAAATGTGATGTGCTTTCAGATTGGCAATCTAGAAGTAAAACTTAACTTGAAAACATGGAAAAACACTTCTATCTTACTCCTCTTCCAAACTGCAGCAGAAAGACAGATCTCAAGTCCATTCTTCCATGACACTACCTAGGTCACTTTAGAGAAGGGGGAAAGAAGCAAAGAGAAGATGATAAAATTATTTATGCTCAACCATTTAAATAGGCATTCCAGCTGACACCACACTAATTCTGAATAACAGCCACTGCTGTATGGACAAGAGTTCTTTATTTAAATTCCCAAGTGCTGTTAATGTAATATGATAATGCAACACAATTAGCTATTTCAGCAAGACCTGATATTACCAAACCTTTTATTGCATGATGAAGTGCTGTCTCCATTATGAAATTTCACAAAATACATTTATCAAGTAAAAAAAAAAATTATTTGCAATAGAAGGACAATAGAAACTGTTAACAAGATTATGAAGCTTCTGGAACAGTAATTATGTGGCTAAAAGGCTGTGATTTCCCACAGTTCCTCGAAGGCAGATTTCTGCAAGCAAGATCAGTATTGCGACGTTTTGTGCTAAAAATTGATAATTTTCTTGTCCTTAGCAATGCTGCGGAAAGATAAAATATACAATGGAGGAGTCTGGATTTGCAAACAAACTCCAAGCATCTTCAGAGTTATGAAAATATGGGAACCCATTCTTGTGCTGAAAGGGGACAGGTTTGAATATTTCTGTATGGCTTCAGTGTGATGAACAGGCCAGTCAAGCTTGACCCATCTGTCCAGTTGCTGTTGCCAGATACTGGCCTTCATAAAGCTCAAAAAAAATTTCCAAAATTTATCTGCTCTTTTGGTTGAATTATCCCAAAACCTCTTTTATTAGATCTTTTTTTTTTAATGATAGACCAATGACCAAAAATCTCTGCAAGGACTTCACAGAGTTCTGGTAGACTTTCTATATTTTTAAATCCTTGCCAATGAACATGTTTTCAAATAACTGGAGCTTTTAATAGGATTAGTGGTATTTGGGATCTGTGTTATAAAGCCTACTGTGACAGGGAATAGGGAAGAACTGGGACAGAAAAGCAAAAATAAGAATAGGCTAGGGTATATAATATATCATAGCTAAATGATCTGGAGATCCATACAAACCTGAAAATTTAAAAAAACCCCAAGGAAATAACTTGTCCTACTATGAATTTTTAAAAAATGTATGTACAGCATAAAAACTGAGTCTGTAGAAAGCTAGACTTCTACCTCAGTGCCTTTCCTGGAAAGAGATTTGAAGAGCCAGATGCTGTCCTCATACAGGGAGACTAATTATGGAGACTGATATACTAAAGCTTTAATAAGGGCTATTGGCAAGTAATTACCTCCATTAGTATTTCTAGACTTATATCATTGGAAATTATTGTTAAATGATGCCCTTTCCTGTCAGATGCATATCTATCAGGGCAGTGGTTTTCACGGAGCCAATTTTAAATTTTGGGCAAGGTAGACAGAGTCTATTGAAAAGCAGAAATATTTAATGAAACCAAGAACACTACCTGTACTGTGTATGTAGATTGAAATCTTTAACCTGTCCAAATTGCTGAGCAGTCAGGAGTTAGAAGAGATTAAATGGATTTCATTCTTCAGTGTATAATGGAAATAATTTCTTCCCTGCAACCAGTAAGTCTGCAAAAATTTTCATTAACTTCTCTTCACTGCTGATAAGACCCAGAAGAGGAGAACTTGTCTAGCTGCAGAGAAAAACTATTGGGCTGCCTTTCTGGTGTTTTTTATAATTACTTTTATTAGTATTTTGTTGTTTTAGTAGCTATTATTTTAAGAATATGATTATTTTAAGCATGTTTATTAGTACACAATAAAATTTAATAAATTAATATTTTAGATCATAATACTTGGATAAAATTAAATAATCATGTTACTAAAACATTATCACATGTAGGCAATATCTCTAAAAAACAAAATAATAATTAGAATACAGGTTTATCAATATAGCTTGAATTTCAGTGTTTGGAAGGGCAAGTAGGAAGAACAGACATATGTACAGCTGCAGATACCACCAATCAATATGAATCATTCTTGACTGAATTCTTACACTTTTTGTATGGTTTTGGCACTTTGGTGAACCTTTCACTGGCATCAGTAATACTGGTAATTAAGCAGCATAAAATATAGTTGAAGAGATCAGAGAAGAAAAATTTCCACTAACAGAGAAAAAAAAAACCCAAAACTAACACAACTGCATCATTGTAAATATACATTTGGGTTATTTTAGTGACATTATGCAGGTCTGCAAAGCTGAGCAAGAGGAAAAAATCATGATTTCCAACGACAGAAATAATTTTTGATTTGGAGATTTAATTATTTTAAATATCTATGCATATTTAATTTTAAGTATCCCTCAAACTGATAAACATATGTTGTGATTTTAAAGATAACTTCAAAATAGATTTCTCTGTTTCTATGGTACTTCATTAGACCAAATGCTCTAGATAAAGATTTGACTAAGAGCCCTCTGCCATGAGGCTCTTCAAGGTGAAGCTGAACGTGGCCATTTTTTTGTCCTATGTTTCTTTGACCCCAGGTCAGTGTGATGAAATATGGCAGTTCCCTTCAAGAAGAACTGGAAAATGCAACAGTGGCCACCTCCCACAAGAGTCGGATTCATTTATTTCTAGGATAGACCCAATGTAACCAAAAAATCAGTGACTAAGATTTTAATAGAAACATTTCTAGGTCTTTTGGCGTCTCAGAAGGAATTCTCCACTCCATGTAATTTTGTCTTGACGCCATGGGAACCAGATGGATCCCTGTGTTTCCATACCATCTGTATGTGATCACTGAAACAGGCACAGAGGTCCCACGGCCAAGTGCTGCGCTCCTCTGGAGCACTCCCCCAAGAATGAATTCATGTTTGAGCTGAAGAAAGGGCTGAGACTGAAGATCACACCGGATGGTACAGTCCTGAAGGCAGCAAAAACACAACTGCAAGAATTTGAGATAGAAATAAATGTCAGTTGTATGTATAAAAAATTATTCAGATATTGAGTATATTTTCTTAATGGTATTTGCAAAGACACTCAGCAGAATTTGAGGTACTGCTACATGCCACTGGATCAGTGGAAAGTTAACATCCATGGCAGTACCTATTGTAGCTAATATCTTGTATCTTTGATACATTCTGCACGTCCCCACAGGAACAGATTTACAGTCCAGAATCTCTGATGCTGAAGACCTGACATCCCCACTACATGAATTTTAGGGAAAGTTTAGATCAATTTAACACCATTCTGGCCCCTGAGAATTGGAAGCTCAACTCCTGGGTGAGCGTTGTGGGAAGGTTCAGTCTGCAGCCTGTAGGTCTGCTCCCCAGTGCAAACCCAGCACAGCAAGGTGGGCAGCTGGGAGATTGGCTTCAAAATCAGAGTCACAGTAAAGCCAGCAACTCCTAAAGTGGGCACATCTAACTGCCTCTGGCACTGCTAAGCTGTTCCTACATAATCACTCCTCTGTGGCCATAGCAGGACAACATGACATTGTGAATTCATCCCTGAATCCCAGTCTAGTCTTAAATTTAGTGAAAATTGAAATTTTAGGTATCCTCTCAGATTGCATCCTAGGTAGTGCCAGAATGTGCACAGAATCATTAAGTCATGGGATGAGCCATGAAGAAAACAAGAATTTTATGAAATGTCCGAGGATAACTTCTGAAAGAAACTATATACACACTTATTTTAAATAATTTATGTACCACCACCACCAAAAATATTTCAGGAAATATTTTTTAACTAAAATTGCTATTTCCCTCATTAGTTACTGTCCATGGCTAATTTTGACTGTTCTACATGTCAAAATCTCAAGCAAACTAAAACAAGGGTCGAGGGGGCAGCATGCAGAATATTTCTTCCGGAAAAAAGATGGGGTAATTTTCAGAAAGAACTTTTTTCCCTTGTAACTCTTCAACTATCATTTTTTCCAGAATAGAGGAAGTAATTTTTAATGCACTCAGAAGAAATCTGTCTGAGCAGTCAGGGCTATACTTAAAAACATGTGTAAATACCTATGGATAGACATGAGTGCCTGAGTAAGTCATTTAACCCCAGAGCATGAGAGGAGCCCAGCTCAGGAGGGACTTCTGGAGGCTCTCCCAGAATCTTAAATGCTTTTTCAAGTTATTGGTTATTTGGATCATGAGTACTGCAGCCAGCCTATTCTGGAGGAAGGAATCCCTGAAGAGAAAACACAGTTTTGATGAATTTCCCTGTTAATCACAGCACTTCAGAGCACACAGAGCCCATCATCTGCAGCCACACAAGACAAGGCCCTTCTCTGGGGCCTATTGCCTTCTCAGCACCCCTTCAGTCTCCAGTCCTCTGTCTCTAAGGGATGTTGGGTTCACATTGGACTGTTTCACTTAAAGAAGAGGTAACTAAAAGAGCCTTCAGGTTTACTTTAGGAACTGAATGAGTTTGTCCACATACCTTCAGTGGAAGAAAAAACTTGGAATTTCACTTCTTTTTTTTTTTTTTTTTTCTCTTCTCCATTTATCATTTACAATCTTTGGCTCCTAATGAATATAGGTCTATATAGAATTGTATTCAATTTATGAGATGTGTTTCAGTATTAATCATTTCATATATGTCAAAACATATTTTGGAAGATGGCCAAAACAATGCATAAATTTCTGTAATTTTAAAGGGCAATGCAGTAAAATACTAAAAACGGTGTTGCAGCAGTGAGCTTCTCACACAGTTCTTCCTCAAGATCCTGATTTAAATTCTGGTTTATCAATTAAAAAAAAATACTACCAGCTTTGAAATTTTTATTTCCTTTTGAAATAAAGGTCTCATCTAGATAAAGCCTTGCCTCTCAATCCTCCCTACTTTCATTATACAGATTTTTTTCATACAGCTGCTAAATCCTATTTTCACAAGAGAAAAAAAATTTGCACCTCCAATCATCAAAGCAGTATAATTTAGGCCTTTATTATGTCAGTCATGAATTGTCTTTCTTGTGAGCTCACAATGTCATAATATTCTTTCTGATTAATGAGGATCCTACAATTACAGGGTAGGAACCGTCATGCTGTACTGCAGAGCCTGTCTAGAGGCAAAAATTACTGTTAATGCTAATGCCTTACTGGAGAGTTAGGGGTGGAATTATTACTGTCAGCAAATCCAAAGAGTCTGCACTCACAAGATGGATGGCTTTTGTCATTTCTGGAATGCAGTTCTGGGGGGCCAATGAACTTTCACATGGGACTTCACCAACTCCCAGTGCTACTTTTTGCATGCTTAGTGCCCCAGCTCATATTATTTGGAGCACCTCTGCCCAGCTAGGAGGCTGCCAGATGGGGGTGAAACAAAAGAGAGCTAGAAAAGCTAGCCTGGCTAAATGGAAATCCATCACACCAAAACAAACCAGTTTCAGTCTTCAAAGTAAAATCAGCTTCTCTCATGCAGGTGAAAGGTAAAATCAAATCAATAACTATTCAAATCAATCTTTGAATTGTTATAGGCCATTTGTTTCCTTTTAGTTGCTTACAATGCGTTTTCCTACGTGTAATCACAAAAAAAAAAAAAAAAAAAAAAAAATCAAAGCGATTTCACAAACCTATGTACTTTACTGTACAGTCAAGGTACTTATTTTACACCCATGTGTGATCTCTGCTATAGAAAACTCAAGATATTTTCTATAATTGTCTCCATGACTTGGATAACTTAATCCTATGACTAAATGGGAAGGAGACGTGACATTTTATGTGCTGCTTGAGTATTTTTCAAATTTTGTTCTCAGCATTTCTAGAGAGTACTTCAAGCTTTCTACTGTTTATTATTTTTCCACATCACTCAGTAGTACAAGCATATACTAAAGATCAAAAATATAGGACTTGAAATCTGAAAACAAATTTTTCCCTTTAGAAAATAAATACTCAGGATGGGAATGATTAAATATTGAGCAGCACAAGTGATGTCAAAAACCAAAGTGCCTTTGATGCTGCACTTTCAGAATACATAATTTTCCTTGAATCCTCATCTTTTGTCACATCTCCTTATTTAATTTCATTCTAGTAGGATGTATCATGTTTGAACAACTCAAGTGGGGAGGCTCATTCCAGCTTCCAATATGTCAATGCCATTAGCCAAACACATGTTTTGCAGTGGAAGAGTCTGGTTGATGTAGCAGTAAAATCATTATTCAGCAGACATCCAGCTGAAAGCCATTAACCCTGAGAAAACAAATGACTGCTCTCAGGATTTACCCCTCCAAGTTTATGCTGCTGTAAAGAAAAACATTTAGTCCCACACTGCAATTCTCCATGTAAAGAGCCTTATTTATAAAAAAAGCATTCCCTTCAAATGAATGAATCAGTTTAAATATATCCCTTAGCTTGGAAAAGCAATATATAATTAGGAAATCATTCTAGAAAGTAGGTGAGAGCAGAAGCAAATAATGGTTTAAGGATGTGAACAAATATTAGACTGTTTTCTATCACCTAAGGAGCTTCAAGCAGTCAGGAGGGGTAGAAGGAACAAAAACATTCTGACCTACCACAAGCTTTTTGAAGTTCTAGTTAAAAGTAATAGTCTGTGATATGTAGGAGTTCAAGAGACTTGCTGATTCAGTAGCATTTCGTTGTTATTAAAAATATCATAAAAATGGTACTTACCACAATATTTTAAGTATACTTAGTGATCTAATAATAGTCAACAATCAAGACTGTTAGGTAAATAAAAGATTCAGATTTACAATATGCTGATGTTGCAAAAATCAGTGAGAGTTTATTACCTAGTTGAACTAACATAACTAAGATTTTGGTGGACTACTCCATTTCATATGGCAAAATCACAAGAAAAGTTCACATCATAAACTCTTAGCAACTCAGTATGTTCCATGGAACAAATGAATTGTATAAACAACAAAAATATTAATAGATTTTTCCACTGGATTTCTTTTCTTGGGAAGTTTCCTGCAAAAGCTCCTGAGGATGATGAATAATCATCTATATTCCTTTATAGCTCTTGGTAATACAAACTACAGTTTTGAAAATCTAAATCGATACACTGACTTTTCAAAACTCTTCAAATTAATTTCTTTTGGAAAAAAAAAAATCAGAGAGAAAAATGTATTTGAAGAGCAGGAACAAACACAGGGTCTTCATAATGAGTGAGGCTTTTACACTACCAGATCCCCAGTTCTGCTGAGAACCTCTAGAGACAGTACAGTACATGACTAGTGAGCACATTCATGGCTTGCTCTAAATTTTGCTAATCAGCAGGTTAAGTGTTCCTGAGCCAAAGTTTTATTTAGGGCAATGAACAGCAGCCGTCAGTGGATTGAGTAGCCATGAACTTGCCTGCCCTCTTTTGAAATCCGTTTTGAGGAAAGAATCGTGCAGCAAAACCAACAAGCAATGAGTACATTTTGGGGCAGAGTAGCAAATGCCAGCCATTGCAATTTCCCTCAACACAGTGCAGCCCCTTGGTCTACCAGCCCTTCTCTTGGGAAATATAACCTTCCTCCCTGGAAGGAGAGGCTAAAGAGACTCCTGTTTCCTCTGTTAATCCAATTTCCATTTGCATCCAGCAGTTCCAGTAAAAGCATTAGAAAGGACGCTTAAAATTGTCTCTAAAGGCACTCTTAGAAGCCACTTCTTGGCTAACAATGTCTTCTTGTTTCCATTGATGTCAGTGGAAATTCCTTGAAACTTCAACAAAGCAGGACTGGGACGGGCAACTGCTCACCTCTGCTTAGTGGAGAGAAATGATCCTTGTCCA
Organism: Cisticola juncidis; assembly: GCA_013400215.1. NCBI lineage: Eukaryota > Metazoa > Chordata > Aves > Passeriformes > Cisticolidae > Cisticola > Cisticola juncidis. The sequence continues at coordinate 1,951,483 of VXBR01010516.1, forward strand.
TCCTGGTCCTGGCCTCCCCATTCATCCTCTGCACTCCATAACACAGATGTTCATCCTTGTGGACCAGCATCTCATTCCTTCCTATTGCCTACAGGGATGAGCACCACAGCACAAACTTTTTTATTGCTACCCCCACCCCCATTGCTGCAGATGATTATCTTGAACAATTTAATGCAGAAGATTGTCTAGCTTCATCTTCAAAAAAATTCAGCCATTCCATTCCAATATTCTTCTGAAGGCTGTTCCACAACCTTCGGCAGGCTGCCTTCTTTCCCAGATGGCTAAAACCTGTCTTCTAATTATCAGCCTGAATCTATTCTTGGGATCCATTTGTTCTTCTGCCAGTATTGTCTTGCAGCAACAAATTGTAGCCACAAGGGAGTTGGGTTTGGATCAACAAGTGGTAACCTAAAAATAAAAGGACCACTGTATTGCATTTGTTGATAGATTAATTTTCCCTATTGTTATTTTAATAGAAAATATGCAGTGAAGTGTTTAACATTGACAGTTAAAAAAATAGCTTACAAAGTTACATGACAATTAGCAGTCTTCCTAAATTATAGTTATATTATATTTAAATTATTATTATCTAATTAACTATATATGTATATCTCTATGAGCTAATTATCTGTAGCTTGTTAAATATGTGAATGTTCTACAAAATCTTCAGACATTAATTAATTAAAAATTTATCGATAATGTGCTTTGAGGTTATTACATAGAAAATAAATCTATCTTACATATTAACCTGATGAACTGATTTAGCTTGTTTGAAGAAGATTTTGTATTCTGCTGATGTCTTTTATAGTACCTGAGCCTTCTGCTGAGCTTGACCTTAGTCATCTCTGGGAGCTGTATTTCCCTTGGTCCTGCTCCCAACCCTCCATGGCAAGCAGCCATCCCTCATCCTGCTGCCCATCTTCTCCTCTCAGGCAGTCACCATTTGGCTTCTTCACCTTCTTGTGCTGGTGATGGATGGATTCACAGAAAACAGCTGGACTCCATTATAGCCTTTTGGCTAAAACCGTTCTCGTGGATGACAAATAAACTCCACTGTCACTAGCTTTGTATTTTGGCTTTACAGGTTATAAAAGATTTTTGCTACTCCAAAAAAATGCTTAAAAAATAATAAAGGCTAATAATTCCATCAGTTTTCCACAGATCCCCTCCCACACCTATTGGAAAGCATGATTTTGCTTTGCTTTAAATTAAAACAAAATGTGTGAAGATGACAGTATAGAAAAAAGGGATATAGACAAATAGGATTTCTGGTAAGTCTGAGTTGCATGAATAGTGGGCCAGCATTTTCTTTCTCTCATACATTCACTCTTGAAACAGGGTAATATTCCTAAAGGTATATTTTTATATACATCATTATCTATAATTTCATCCCTCAAAAGTAATACATAATACAAAGATAAATAGTAGCAGGTCACTGAATTGATGGCTTGTTAACTTTTTAGAAATTTTTACAAATTATTTTGTAATAATTTTGTCAAGTATATAACACTTAATTCAAACTTTGAATCCAACATTTGAGTGCGTTTTTCACAGTCTCTCATTAAGAAAATATTTCACCTCTCTTAGTTTTAAATGTGCTGTTGCTGAAGACCACAAGGAGAAAGCAGAGACTGCTGCATGACCCAAGAAAGGCTGACCCTGGGCTTTTGCATTTCCAATGGAATATAAGTGGCCTCAGTGGAATAGAATTCAAGAAAAGAGCCGATATTGCCCTTCCCCTTCCTTCCCCCCATCAATGAAAAGATTCTGTGTGTGGTTTATTTTGTTCCTTAAAAAAACCAGAAAATCTGCTCCTCATGACAGCCTGGATTGTAAAAGCAGTATTTCAATTGGAAGATTAGTTAGCTTTCATGGGAATTAACAGAAAGTCCCATCATTTACAGATGACTTGGACAATAAAATCTGTTTTCTGTCATTAATCTGGCACCAACTGACTGACTGGTCACCTACAGCGAGCTGTGAGAGATGGGAAGTGGGGAATAGTCATGTTTATTCACCAGATAATATTGTGGAAAACAAACAAAAAACTATCTTGGGAAAACTGTGGACCACAGAGAAGTTCTTGTCCATTCAATGCAGGGAGCATGGTTATTAATGTGATTCTTCAGAGCTTTTCTCTTACCCACAGTTCAGGAAAGGAAGATATTTTCCTCTCATAAGAGGAAAGAACAGAAAAAAAAATATACAGAAGTTTGATAAAAGTACAAAGAACAAGCACTAACAAGTCTTTGAGGAACTACTTATTCATAAATAATATTTACTTAGCATTAGCAGATTTTCTAATGTCAGCTTTTCAGTGGTTTAATATAGAATTTCCTTTAATGTCATTACAGCACACCATCAGTATGGCTTGGTAGACCAGGTCTCTGAGTTTAGAACCATACCTTTGCAGGAATCCACTTTATTCCATGTAGACAACTTGAGAAGGAACCAAACAGTTGGAGAAAGGACTTCAAAAGTGTTTTGAATTTAACCTTTGTTGTTCAAGCAGAAGCAGTTTGTTCAGTTTGAAATTTCCAGTCCCCAATACCATAAGAAGACACAGAAAATGTATTTGCTGGGCAGCAGAGGGGTTGCAGTACAGAACTGTAGGCAAATCTCAGAAGGCAGAGTTTGGGCAAATTTATTAAAGCTGGCTGAATGTCAGTAGAACTAAACTGAGGTTTTTGGGATGGCAAACGGGTGCCAGACTTCACCACAGCTTGGTCAGCTGAGCTCCACTTGACACTGACAGGTTTTCTAACAGTAAAGCAGAAGCTCGTGTTGGTTGCTACATTTACAGATTTCTGATTTTGAAGATGGGCAAAAGCTGCCAAACCAGAAAAAACAAAGAACTGTACCTGTGGAGCTCAGTTCTTCAGCTGCCTCCATGATTACATAGCTGTGGATGCTCAGACTCAACTAAACCCTTCAGCAGGACTCCCCCAAATCCATATCAAAAGCAACCGGCTGGTTACACGTCCAGAGAAAACCAAAATATGCAACAGGAAGTGCAATTTTCCATCCTACATTTCAGAACACCCTGCTGTGCTGTGACCTCCTCAGCAGCATTATGCTAAAAAAGGTGGAGATGGGCACAAAGCCCAGCAGTAGCCAAGATATTGTCTATTTTCCCTAAAGTACAGGTTGCCACTCAGTGCTGGGCAGTTGAGCTGTGCAGAAGTTACGAGCCTAGAGGAAATCTTCCCTGAGTGTGTGAGGCTCTCTGCACTTTTCTTTTTAACTTAAATGAGTAATTTTTATACCAAGAGCAAGAGAGAAGAGCTGCTCACAGTAAGTGATGGTGTTGGCCAGATGAGTGCTGAATATAAAAGAGGCTGCGAGTCCTGGACCTTCTCCCCTCTCAGACACAAAATACTCTCATGGGGCTAACAGGAGCTATTTTGCTTTCCTAGCCATCTTTGACTCCAGGGTTAGTCCACACAGAAGCAAGAACTCTCACTTGACCTTCTTATGGCTTTCTTTGGGGCTGGCTTCTCCCACAGACAGCCCAGGATTAGTGACTGGTTTCCAAGTTACTGCTCAAGACCTTCTCATGCAAAGAAAAGACTCTAAGATGTTTCCTGCTAACTTACTTTAAATTAAAAATAAGTTGTAAACTGCAGAAGTTGTGGCTGATTTTGTTCACTGAACCTGTAAAACCTTGCAGTAAAACTACGTGTAACTATGCTTTTTTTTTCTGTTCATTATTAACATGCACTTGGTGAGCTAAATTTTCAGTTCAGTAAGATTAATTGCACACTCTAAAGGAAATATCCTATACAATAGCAACTCAGTGTGTGTGGCAGTGTGTGTGCAGTCCATTCCTTTTTAAATCATACATAAGCATGGGCATCTCAGCCTTGGCCTTGGCCTTTTTTTTTTTTAATAAATCTATTTAGGAAATTTGAGTGCTGCATTCCAAGCAAGGCAAAGTTCAAAAGATAATGCAGTGAATATATCACAAAGGTACTGATCAACGTTTTTTTTTCTTCTAGGAAATATATTTGTTCTCTTGGAGACTGAATTTTCCCTGAAACAAAATACATTAGTGAGAAAACAACTTTGCACTGTGGTTCTTCTGGCACTTAAAGAATATTCTACAGTAAAAAAAGAATTAAGAATTTTGAGCTGAAGAAAATTATTAACTCTGTCAAAAAAATGGAAAAGAAAAAGAAAAAGAAAAAGAAAAAGAAAAAGAAAAAGAAAAAGAAAAAGAAAAAGAAAAAGAAAAAGAAAAAGAAAAAGAAAAAGAAAAAGAAAAAGAAAAAGAAAAAGAAAAAGAAAAAGAAAAAGAAAAAGAAAAAAAGAAAGAGAACAGTAAAGGATGGAGTTTAAGTCACCCTTATTCACTGGCTTGGCACAAGAATATATCAAAAGCAGGAAAAGCTCCATGTTTTGTAAACTAAAATTAAGTATCATAAATCAAAATAATACTTGGCTTCATAGAAAAAGCTATGACAATAGTAATGCCATACTCTTACACAGTGTTTTCTTATCTTTAGGTCTCAAGGTTGCTTATGGTAAGTGCACATAAATGTTGTTCAATAGTTACAAAATGCGCAAAGCTTGATAATAAAGCACTTTTTTTTAAGAGTGTTCCTCATCCTTTTTAACACACTTAGATAAAAATGTGACCCATAAGGTCTAAATTGCCTCTTGCTTGTGCTGGCATATGGAAGATTTACCCGAATTAATCCCACAGAGACCTCAAGTGAACCAAAAGAATTGAATGGCCCAGTCCCATTTACTGAGAATATTAAAAGGATGAGGAATCAAAAAGTTGGCCCAAGTGTATGAAAATTAATAGAAAGCTCTCCTTTTCATTCCCACCCTAGATGAGAAGGTGAAATACCTACCAACACAATTGGTGTTGGGGACACACAGTATCCCTGAAGAGAAAGACCTCTACTATTGCCCATGCTTAGAAGACAGATAGGGAAAACAATCAATCATATCCCTAGGCTTAATGAGTCTCCCACACAGAAAAAAGATCTTTTGATTATGGGACTTGCAGTCAATGCCAAGAGCTACTGAACAGCTTAAAGACAAAGACAGGATGGGAAAGGTGAGCATATCTATGCCAATACAGAGTCAAAGCCACAAGTGCTTTAAGCAGAAGAAAACACTTTAGAAAGGAATCACAGCAATCTAAATACTGAGAAATAAAAGTTCCACTACAAATCTCACATATCTTTGAGGGTTAGCCTATAGCAAGAAGCAGTTTCAGGCCACACATTAAGACTCTACAAGTTCCCTCAAGACATGTAGTGTACCATGCAAAGGAAAGGAAAGACTGCAACTAATCCTATTTTCTGCCTTTTCAGCTGCCACCCTCAGACAAGGGCATGTGCACAGTGACTTGTGCTCTGGTCTTCCAGGTGTCTAGCTATGGCAGCATGCTCTGCCCAGAAACACATTCCAGAAGACCCAGGAATACTTTAATAACTTAGTTGAGACTAAATTTAGCTAATACTTCCACTGGGGAGTTTCCATTTCAAGTTTAACTCTCCAGAGAAAGAAAGATTTTATGATATCTAACAAGACATCCAAACACAAGAATAGTTGCTATTTTTCAGACTGTTCCTTAGTATTCTTATAGCATATTTGTGGGAAAATTAGAAATACTTCTTAGATTTTATTAGGCAGAAATTACATAGAGGCATAAAAATATTAATTACTATCTTCTAAACAAAACAGACTGATGGCAACAGGAATCCCACAGCCTCATTTCACTGATCAAGCCAAAAGTGTCTCCTATTACTGGTTTCCTGATCCATTTTCTCCAAGTTTTGACATGAAATGGACAGTAGGCCCACCCAAAGTTTGCAGAAGTATCTGGCATTCAGATTAAAGGCTTACAACAATTACACAAAACTTGTCGAGGTTCAAACACTTGGCCCATAAGCCAAGCAAGTTCTTGGAATTTAATTTTACTGGAAAGCTTCTAGTAAAGAAGACTGGAAGACTACTCAGCTTTGTGAAGAAGCTGGATAAACCAGCCCTAGGAAACAAACGGACTCAATGTGAAATATGCTTCCTGCATGATTAACTATGCAAACAAATCTATCATTGACTTAATAGGAGAAGGCTGAGCCTGTAAACTAGAGAACCAATTAAATGTTTCTTGTTAATTTGATCTTCCTTCTCTGGGAACAATATCTCTGATTTTTTTTCTTTCTTTTTACAAATGAAGCTGGGGGTTGCAACTTAGCAAATTCTTTAATCAGGCAACTAAACACACTATCCATTATGTACAGCACAGTGCATATTTGATCAATAGCACTGTTTTTGTTAATGCTATATGAATTAAATAAGTGGGGAAAAAATCCTTCAAATTTTGTGGGTATTTTCAGTTGCTGAGTCAGAAAACAAAATAAGGTCTAACATCTGCTTTTATTTCTTGTTCAATAAAGCTTGCATCTCCCTTCAGGACCAAGAGCAAGCAAACTGCTGCTAACCATGATAATTATACAGTACTCAGCATGGTGAGTAGAATAACATTGTAATTGTCCAAGGGTTTGAACAATTTGGGCTGATTTTGTATAGTGTATAATTTACAGTAAAGATTCAGAATGTGTTTTCTTTGCTCCAAGAACACTTTTATCATTTAGTTTTGGATCATTATGCAGGAAGACAAGCATCCACAATCAAATTCAATCCAGATGAAGAACATCTGCAAAAACAGAACAATTTATTTTATTGACATTTACATTTACATAATTTTTTATCAGCGACTGATTTTGCTTGTGATAGTCAAGGTAATATAAAATAACCAAGACCCCACGGAGTCATTCAGACAAAATAAAAGTATGCAAACTCTTGAAATTTTACCGTAATCAAAACAAATTAGTGACAGTAACTGCAGCCGGGTGAAAAGACTCAAGAAAATATTAACAAGCTCCGTGCTTGCATATCGTTTATTTTCCTTCATGAGGTCAGGGCCAGACTCAGTCAAATGCAGCTACCGAAATCCGAAATATTAAGATCCTCATTCTGCAGAAAGCCAAGTGTTTATTTTTACACATTGAGGAGTCACTGTGAAGCAACTGGGATTAAAAACAATTGAAAGCAGTTATAAATCTAGGCCCACATTATTTCTGAGTATTAGATGTTCTGGTGCATAGCAATGGGAACAATGAGTACCACAGCCATCGTCACGGTCACTGGGTGTAAAGCAGCAGCACGACCTAAAAGTGTTCTAGCTTTTCTCAGAAGGAAATGAACATTTCATCACTTCGAATGTACAGTATCATCCTTTGCGAGACACAGACAAAAATCTTTACAAAAATAATGAGGAGTCTTAATGGTTTGTTTTCTATGGCTTTTAAAGACCTAATTTCTTTTTTTTTTTTCACCTGCAATTGTTTTAATCGGGAGAGGAAAGGGGAAAATTGAGCTAATGTGAGGTGGGGGGAGAAAATGTTTCTCCATCAAAAACTGTCTTGAACATTTTTGTTCTTGACTTGAAATGGAGATTTTCCCCTTTCAGAGATTCCACTCCACTCTCATTTTGGTGAAAAAAAGGAGACACAAAAACTAGTAGGATTTCTTTTTTATTCTGTACATGTTTCATGGCTGCTGTCTATAAAATAAGAATAAGAAATATCTATTCCAAAGGACTTCAGTGGAAATTATATATGTGCTATTTATAGGCCACTTTCATGAAAGAATTTAAACTAAATATTCCAAATAGTTACAAAGTTATATCATAGCATGGAATAATTCTAGCAGAGAATTGAGTACTGTTTCTAAATCACAGGACAGTTGCCAAAATGAGTTTTCTAATGCTACTGAATTCATTCCTGTTAGAGGACATAAGGAGGTCATCATGCTAGTTGCCAGGTTTATTTACCCTTGCAGAAAAGCAGTAGGTTAAACACTAGATCCAATGTCTGCTTTGCCAAAAATTAGTCAGTTGAGATACCTAACAGACAGTTCAAAAATTTTTATATTAAATGCCTTCCAATGTTTCTTCAGTCCTTAAGGTAATATCTTAATTCTACTTTGTAAAACAAAACAATACAAAACAAAACAAAACAAAACAAAAAACTTTAAAAATTAGTGTTAAGTCTAAATGCTAGAGTAACTTTAAAATAATTTCACTTTACACTTGTATTTTATATATCTGACCTTCAGGTGTGTCATATAACGTCCCTCAAAAGTAAGATTCACAATATAATTTTTGACAATCTTTCTATCAAATGGTCATCATAGCCATTTCTGGACGTAATGTATCAATGTTCATTTATGCTTAGACAGCTTTATCCAGTACAATGAAGAGGCAAGCAAAAAAGGAATTCATATATAAGGTGGTATCCAGCTTCTCAATGTTAACAAACACTACTCAGATCTGGAAAGCAAGGCTGTAGCTCTTGAGGCTAGGTGACATTAAGAGCCAGGAACAGATTTTTCAATTAAATCAATATTCATCCTTATGATGCATTTCACACTGTAATATTGCAAGTCAAAACTTCAGACAAATCTCAGCTACCAACAGTTGGTCTGACAAACTTTAAAGCAGATGCTGCCACATTAAACAACAAATAATAAAAAGTAAGAAAAAAAAAAAAGGAGGAAAGTAAGAGTTGTTGACTTAAGGAGGTTTTATCCTCATTGTTATAGTTCTGGGGAAATTATTTCCTTCTTGCACTACTTTCATCACTGCCCACAGCTCTAAAACAAGGTGATGAACAGAATGACAACCAACTATTAACAGAAGACAACCATTTGGGTTGCTTTCCAAACTATGCTCAGCTTCTAGGGAGTGAATTTCAGTGTTCTCTCCATGAGGGGAGACTCAAAGCACAGATGCAAAATTAAATGGTCCCAAACTGACTGCTGTGCTCAGCAAGAGTGTTTATCCAACACACAGAGGACTTCCTGGATTACATCAGACCCACAGCATTTTCTCAGCGGGAGGATAAAAACTCCTTCCTGACCAAAGAGAGTAAGAGCAAATGAAAGACAGCAATCATATCTAAGCACAAAACATTTTGGGGGATGCAGTCCTAAGGGGACTTTTTTTTTCTTGTCATAAGCACTAATAGCAAGAATGTCACCATAGGCCACACTCTCCTCTGTTGTTAAGTGATTAGATTTACCTATATATTGGTGTATATATAATATATTTGCATATTCATTGATAGTCCTGTGTCATGTCCTGGCTTCAGGTGTGTTTTGCAGAATTCTGCAGCAGTTCAGGTGAAGGAAGCAGACTCTGCTCTAAACAACCAACACACATCATCAAAAGAAAAAGTCCATTAAAAAGTTACCGAACTAAACTGCTCACACACATCCTTTCTTCCCTAAAAGGATGAATTTTGTTTTACTGAATACACTCTAGCCTGGTCCAGGCAGGGCACAGGGCTCCCTCTCTATCCCAGGGAATTGATGTGTAGCTCTCAAAATGAAGGAACATAACACAAGTGTGGAGGGCAGAAAGTGGGAGGGACCATCTCTCCCTCCCGCTGAATAGAAGTATTTGGTCAAGGTGTTTCTGGACATAACAGGAAACCAAATCTTAAGCTGGCCAAGGCTTACCTAAGTATAAATAAAATAACTAACATAAAACATTTGCTTTCTTGGCTGCAGAGGCAATTGAGTAAGACTTAGGGAATATACTTTTCAGACATCCGAATTCCTACGTTAGATCTTAAATTTTTTAGGCTCTCATTTGAAGACTGTAATGAATCTCAAATCCATTCCAGGGAAGAGAAAAAGAATCAGAAAACTGGAAAGTAAATTTCCCAAAGCTCCTCAAGTTCTGTCCACCTCTGACAGATTTTCTGTTGGAAGGATTTGACTCTGTATTTGCCTGGTATTTCCATTCCATTTCTTTAGCAATACTGAAGTTCCTTTAGCTTGAGAAAATTCTAATCACAAATTCAAAACCAAACAACAAAACATACTGAAGTTCAGGAATCTTGGGATCTAGTCCAGAAAACTTAATTGCAAAGCAGGGTTTTATTTATGCCAGCTTTACAGAAAGCAACATTTCAAACTCTGATAGAAGACCTTTATATCTAGGTTTTACATTAGGCAGTCTGTTGTCTGGAAAATTATGCCAGGAAAAAGAAAACTGTTTTCTTAATTATCTCAACCCATTCTAACCTCCATGGTATTTTTTTTTTCTTTTTTCTTTAATGAGGCTCAACCTGTGCAGTTCAATGTGTGTTTATTTTCTCAGAAAGAGGAAGAAGAAAGACTGGGGTATTTTATTATGTGATGAAAATAATGGAGTTGTTAAGGGTTTTTTTGGAAGTGTTTAAAGATAAAACAAAATATGTCCCAAAAGCCAGAATGCAATTTCTCCGAGAGAGATTTCTCCCGATAACATATTTTTTCCCAGGATATAATTTTTCTGGTAGACTTAAATAATCCTTACTGTGGATGTTCAGTAATGGAACATGTAACACTTTGCTAGGTCACTGCTACATTGAAAGACTATATCACGTCAGGTATCCAGCTTCTCTCAATCAGCACAACATTACTGAAAATACTCCAACAGGACTTCACTGCTTTACAGTAACTAAAGGCCAAGACAAAACTCTTCCAGAAACAAAACATCCAACTAAAATAAACTAAAAAAATCTTCCTCTCCATTCCTAGAAAAGCCTCTTGGTTCCTGGAATACACAGGTGGAGGTCAGTATCTTTTTGCCTTCCCTACTCATAAAAGCACTTTACTTTTTGCGATGTTCAGTTTCAGTGAACTTGAGGCTTGAGGCAATTAACTTTGAAACCCATTTGGTGAACAACCTTATCCTCCATCCTCTTTCTCCTACAGTTATCTTCTTCCTGTTTCATGCAACATCAATAGGAGACATACCACACCAGTCCTACCTGTCCACTTCCCTAAACAAAAAACCTCTGAGATTCAGTTATGTATTTCAGAAAGGAATTTGAAAGAAACAGTGACAGTAGTTTCTGTAATGGCAGGAGAAAAGGAAGCATGAAACAGAGTGACAGAAATTCTGGTGGGTTTTTTTCAGGAAGCTGGAAAAAAAAAGTAAATTTTTTAGCTACAAATGGTCTGTTCAGCAACAGACTGGCTGTGACTGGCTGAAGTCACAGAATGCTAATCATTGACCCCTAACAGAGAAAAACCTCACCAGCTATGTTAAAACCCATTTTTTTATGTGTCTTTAGAAACTACAAATGAGCTATTAGAAATAGTACATCTCTCCATGTGAACAGAGAGTATCACAGGTTGCTCCTCAGCATTTGATTTTATCCTCTTGGAAGCATTTGATGCAGATCTGAAAGCTCCTAGCTCAGTCTGGGATGTTCTTTGTTTCAAGAATCTGTTGTATGTTGTATCATTCACTGGTGTGTTTTGTAATGCCAGGCACAACACAAGAATGGTATTTCAAATTCACATGAAAGCAACAGAAGCTAACTTTGAGTTTAAAGCCATTGCTTTATTACTGCAAAGTTGTGTTTTGAAGTGATTACTCAAATATGAATCAAAGGAAAAGGTATGCTGGGCACCGGATCTAATGAACAGAAATCTGCAAGGCAGTACAGCAAAATGAAGATTCTGATTTATATATATTTCTTGTTTCTACTTGCACTTCTGACTGCACATGCCAGTGTCTAGTATGCCTTAGAGCTATGATTCTTAAAGTTCAAATAAATGGTAAAATATATATATAAAAAAATTAATCGTTGTTTCTTTTGAACTGTGCATGATTGTTTGCACACAGCACAGTCATGAGAAGCTCCGTCCAAGGCTTTGCAGAAGAGTCTCAAGGACAAACAGCAGACTGAACCAGACAAATCAATTTTTTGACAAAAGTAACTCATATGAAAAGAGCAACCAAGAGTTTCAGCCACAGTCCACCAAAAGCACTGGAGCCTTTTTTGCTTTATAGATTAATATGGATTATGATGAACATCAGGCTTTCATCAACCCACAAATAAACTTGGAAGGCATCTATGCTAAGTTTTAGGTAATACAAAACTGTCAATTTGCCTATTCATTCTCATTGTCAAGTATTAAAATTAGAGCCGTTCATGGCTCTAGTTTTAAGTGTTGAACACATTTTTAAGTGTTGAACACTTTTATATTTCAAATATCTTTTAAGAAGTGCTGTTGCTGTCTTTCCATTCCAGCTGTCCCCCTCCCTTAAGGTATGTATACACGTATTTGGTGAACTGAAAGGGAGACCCGTGTGGAGCAGTTTGTATGTAATCCAACATTTCAGCATTTTCTTAATTTGCTGGAGAAATAGCTCAGCTTGAATACATTTCCAGTGAGACTGATGTAGCTGAAAGTAGGGAGATTTTATGAGCCTGGCTGCTATATAACAGCGCAATTATTACCATCTCTTTGAATGTGTAGTTTTACAAAGTGAGGAGCAAAGCGATTAGAGACTGCATAAACAATGGTCACAATATGTACAGTAAGGAACTTTATATCTGAGGCTCTTGTCACGGTGTATGAGATACTTTTTATATCAGACAATCTCAGGAAGATATGTAGGGAAACAGCAGTGAACGCCATCACTGGAAAGAGAAGAAAAAGAGACTGTGTTGCACCTAATGGTGAAAATATTTGATTTGCCTATTATAGTAGCCTTGACTTTTCATTTTGTTTTAATTTATTGATTTTTTTTACAACTATTTTTAGAACCATTCATACATACCTAAAGATAAAACGTTATTTTTTAAAATTACTGCTTCTATTTTTAGTGTTTTGGACATTTTAAATAACTTTGACACTCCTGCTTCAAGAACTCCAGTGTACCAGTTTTCTACCAGAAAAATCTGTCAATCTGTAACTAAAGAGGAATGTGGGAGATCCTATGGCAATTGGTTTGTACTACTTACAACATGAAATTATTTTCTTTAACCTGAGTTCACTTGTTTTATGATCAGAAATACAGATCTTAGCAGGAAAAATCTGTTTTCAGAGCTTAAATATTTCTAATATTATCCAGGCAAATAGCAAAGTTACATAGTACACAGGCCATCTTCCATAGGATGTTGTTCTGTTATACTTAAGTATGCAGAGATCAGCAGTGACCTTAGTATGCATCAGAAATGTGGATAAGTACCACTGACAGTACTAACGCATCTGGATTTATATATGCAGCTAACAACACAAATAGACAGCAATATTTTTCTAAAGTTGTTTAATTTACTTTATTTAATTTAATTTATCAAACCAGACATTTTCACTGCCTCTAATTGTCCATTCTCACTGATGTTTCTCAGGCAGCTAATTTATGCTATTATTCACATGGTTAAAACTTCCAGCAACTCAAATATCCATTCCTTCAGTGATAAATTGTGCTAAGAAAAAAAGCACAGTAATATCAAAAATGATTCCCAACAATATGATGTTCCATCAGAAAGAAACTGCTTCATTTTTTCCTTACAAAATAATCAAGAGAAAACAAAGAAAGTGAAAGAATGTAAAATGTAAATCTGACACAGGCTTAGCGTATGTTGGGTAAAAAGTTGATGCAAATCTAAACTGTAAGAGACATCTACACTACAAGAAATTAACAAATATGCAGTGATTGCTCCCTAAAGACTTCAGACAGGTAGAATGCAAAGACAGGACACATTTATAGAAGGATACATACAATAAAGAGGGAAAGAGAAATAAATTGTATGGCAAATTAAGCAGATGCTCTTTGTCCCACATTTAAAGCATCCTGTGAAATTTCAGCTAATAGCCATGAATGCCAGAAAATGACTTCCAAAGATAGGATGGAAAAAGCATTTGCTGACCCTTAAATAAATTCACATCACAGAATGACCACAAAGACATACGAAAAGAAAACTTAATCTATAAAACTGAGTTGCAAGAAACAGTCTTTAGGAGAAAAATTATCATTCCACTCCTATATTCTCCCAAGCCAGTCTTCAGCACTCTAAAACATTATGGCAGGAAAGGAACAACACAGACTGGAGGTCCCACTATCCTCCATCAGGACACAGGCTCCCACCCTACGTGCATGTTGCAGGCAGAATTCTTCTACCTACTGTTAGATACAGGTTTAATCCTCAGAAGGACTAAGGTGAATTTTATAGACAGCAGCTGAGCTGAAATAGTTCAGAGGTGAAATTTTTCCTACTTAGTTAAGATAAATATACAAAACCTAAAGGCCACACCTAAACACAGATAGCAAATATATTCTTGGTTGTTTCTGTGCCTTGGGCATCCAAGGACCCCAAAGGCTTCTGAGTAGTGGACAAGAAGTGCAGAACCTGTGGAGCAGAACAAACTGGAGAGAACGTCTGTACCTCCATTTCTAGGTGGCTTCAAATTGCCAGTAATGAATATGTCTTCAAAATTAACAAGTCATTAAATTTCCTGGAGATCAGAAAATGCTAAAATAGGCTACACCAGAAGCAGAAAATACAAATAAATTTTTCAATTTTCATTTAAATTACCATATCTCAACTTAAGCAGTGTAGTTATGTTGCTTCTCATTTCTAAGCAAATTTGGACCCTGTTTTGAATATTACTGTTTTTAACTTGTGGTTATACATGAGCTTATACATTTCCTGGGAGATTTTTTCCTGACATCATAGTCAAATTATATCACCCTATGGACCACAGCACACAAAAAAATGCTGCTTTAAACAAAGCAGGGCTGTAAAGTTTCTGACAAACTTTGTATGCTATTGTTAAGGATAAAAACACTCAGCATTTTTTTCTTACTGACAACCTTTAAAAACATCAATATGGTTGGAACAAGTTTGGATTTATGTAAGCAGTGACAGCAAGACTAAAGCATACCTCACACAGAAGAAATGCATTATTTCCACTTTTCAGAAAAAAGTGGAGTGTCAAAACACCATATATATAAGTTGTAGTATATTACTTATATTGTCATTATTTTCAGTTGAACCCCATTGGGTAAGGCTATGTATGTTCATCTTTTGCCTCCTCTGTCCTTCAGACTTTGAGGTTGCTACTGCTGCTGTCACTTGAAATGCTATCAGAGATCTAGGATCTCAATCGCTCATTGGAGGAAGAGTTTTGGAAGTTTCCAACACACATACCTGGCAGGGACATTCCTAATCAAATAAGGCTGAAGATAACAAGTGGGTGGGGAACTGGAAACTCTTTCTGCCTCCACAGGACTTTACATTCCCCACCTGTCTTTCCTATATAGCAATTCTCCATGCTAGCATTGAACCAAATTCGAGGAAGGAGAATGCCGCTATTTTTACATAGAAATATGCATCCTTCTAAGTTTCAGCTTCACATTTCTCTGAAGAAAGAATGGTTCATGTGACTTAATTCTACAGGCAGCTGAGAGTAAAATCTTTTCTGCCATGCTTCATTGTGAGTGACAATGCTTATAATATCTCTGCAAGATGTAATTTTTCCATGTCAATAGAAATTTGATATTCATAATCTAAGCAATAATTATCCTTTGTAAATGCCCTTGTTTTTGTCTGCCACTCTTATTATGGTTGTTTCAATTCACCATCTCCAGCCTTTAGAGGAAAGAAATGCAGCTATTTATTCCAGTAAAGAGTAAGAGATTTTTGTTTTATGGAAAAAATATAAAATGCTGGAGGGGTTAATACAATTAGCCTAGTGCTTGAGGCCTTTCCTATCTTCAAATTTATTTCTAATGATCTGAAAAAATACCCAAAGAAACCAAAAATATATTTGCTTTAAAGAGATAGATGTTCTATCTCTTTCATATATAATTTCATTTATTTGTTATAATTTTGTCTGTTTAATTTTGCAGGGACTGTAAAACTTCCTCTTTGAATAGCTTCTTCACTGAAAATAGTTTACCTGGCTGGAGAAAGGCAATTGACTTTAATCTATAGACTCTAACTAAAAGGTATGGCATCACATTTTTCTATATGTGTATAAGAAGCCATTCATACAGAGTATGGGGCAAGGTGTGAGAGGGGATTTCCTTTCAGCTGCTATTGAACAGCTGACCTAAAGCCTGAGTACTCTGACTTGATATTTTTAGCGTTATACAGGCATGTAGCTTTGACTTGTCTTTTTACATTCTGACACTTAAGGCTGAAGGGAAAACATACTCTGCATACTCATCATCCAGCTCCTAAGATGTATCTGCTGCTACACATTATTTACAAGGAGGACTGACTCCTGTTTTTCTATTTTGTTCATTACCAAGAGTTATTGGAAAACAGGCTTTTACTCCCATTCAGCATACCTATGCAAATTAAAAGCCATTTCAATCCAGTATACTTGATAGGAAAGTGGGAAAGAAATGGCTTTCTGCTGACCTAAGGAGGGGGTCCCACAGTCAGACAGGTCTTCCATACTCCTGTCTCTCCACAGTAGGCAGCTTCCTGGGATGCTGTCACAAGAGCTTTGGCAAACCTTCTGGTCCTCTGTTGCTTTTCCCTTGTTAGAAAAGCAAAAGCTCTAAAAGAAGAACAAAATTTATACAGTTTACACAGACAGAGTAAAGAAATCTGGTCTTTCATCCATCATACATATTGCTGTGGTGAGGTTCACTGGGAATTAAGAAAGTGTACAAGGCAAGATATCCCAATCATTCACCCCTCTGAGATTAACTACAAGTACATGTCTGGCTGTTTCTCTGACTCAAATCCTTCCTCTTTTCCTCTTAGTGTATCCCAAGTGCCAGATGAGATGAAAATTTACCAGAAATATGAGAAAAAGTAAACAGAATGAATCTCATAACTCTCTGATAGGCCACACTGGTAGGTCCTCAGAAAACGGCAGCTACCTCTTCTTTGCTTATATGGGTCCCTTTCCATAGCAGAGCTAGCCATCTATAAATGTGAAACAGCAGCAATAATTAGCAAAACCATGCTGTCAAAATGCATTGCATGTAATCCACAAATAGGATGTATATTTAGTTCATTTAGTACCTTTAGCTGAAAGCACAAGAACTTTGTTAAAAGGTGGAGCTCCTGAGGTCTTCTCCACACTCTAGCTTGATAGAATAAATGGGAAGCAGAAATGTTGGAAATTAAAACCCCTGCAAACTGTTTTCTTCCTCTGGGAAGTGCCAACATTGTATGCAGACTCAGGATCAACCTCCACATTTTATTTCTGCTGTGCAAAGTGATTTCGCTTGATCACAACAAAGATTCCAGAATCTGTCCCCAAAACCTTACTTTCTTGGCTCTTCCTCCCAGGTGAGCCACCTTCCAGCAAGCAGATGTCTGGTCACTAACCAGTCCCTTTGGTGGGCTTGAAAGCTGCAAGAAAAGCCATTATGTGGGAGATTCCCCCACCACAACAGTTCCTCTGCCTCTCCTGATTCTGACTTCCTCCCAATGCTCCTACTGCTTTTGATCTTTTTTCAAAATGTAGTCACTTGGTATTTGTTGCCATAACTATACATTTTGGTCATCTAAGAAAATATAACTAGACAGAATGTTGCTGTGTGTGATGTCTCATCCACACACCACACTCAGGAAAATTCATCTGAAATATCCTTTCAAGTGGATTAGTTGAAGCACATTAAAAGCCTAGCACAAATACAACCTAAATTTGTTTTAGTTTAATATGTTGCAGAAACAAATTAAGCAAAATTAAATTAGGCCATGTTTTTGTTGGTTTGTTTGGGGTTTTTTGTTTTTTTGTTTTTTTGTTTTTTTCTTATCAGTGGTTTCACAGGGTTCTAATATAGTTTACCTAAGGTACCTTCAGTTTATACTTTGTTAGTCTGCACAGGAAAACCCTTATGATCCAGGAATTAGTATCCAAGACAATTTTTCTATACATGCATGTTCAGGATTAGGACAGGTTGCTTGACAAAAAGAAAATTAAAGCTCTCAAAGCTTTCAATTACCCATTTGAATATGGCTCCCTGGACTCTCAGTATCACTGTAGGGGGACTGAATTTCCAAATTCTGTGCGCCTATCTTTGACCTCCACCTTCCAAGGAAAGAGATGCATATCAAAGCAAATAATCTTCAGAAAGGAGGGGAGAAATGTGGCATAAACTAAAGGAGTGGAATGCAGACAGCAAGTAAACACAGGTAAAAGAAATACACTGTCATTTTAATGGGAAGCAAAGCCAGGGGGATCCTCTCTGTATTATTTCAGTTAGACTGAACTAACCCGAGGGCACAATGTGGCGAAGGAAGAGAGGGGATGGAGGAGAAGGGTTAGTTATCTTCATACTTACTTTTAAAGTTAACAAATATATTCATCTATGAAAAAAAATGGGGTGGCCTTGGAAGAGCTTCAAGAAACAGCAGGCAGGGAGCTAGTCTTGAGACACCAAGAAATAAAGAAAAAAATACCTCAACTGAGACCAGGATCCCTAATGCACTCGAGGGAAACAATGTCAATCTGCAAGTTTATTACAGACAAGAACAAGCCCTCACTGGTGAAAAAGACTCAGGTGCAAAGCATGTTTTCCAGTGACAAAGTCATCAAAAGCCAGAAGTGTCTATTCTTGTGATCCCAATGGTTTCTGAAGAGAAGGTGCTGCAGGGGGAGCTGTGCACCCATCACTTCGATGCAGCAGCTGATGAAGGGAATATTCTCCAGATGATAGTGACATCTCAGAGGAGTGTTCCTACAGCAGAAGCAATAGGCACAGATGCCATAGGGCTCAGTGGAACCCTATTGCTGGTTACATTTCTGGGTACATTTATTCTGTTGGTTTTCCAGCAGCTCCCTGAGTGCTACACTCAAAGTGTGCTGGGACCACAGCTTTGTCTCATCTGCACATTGTGCTCAGTTTGAACTGATGCAGTATATCCATTCTAATTTAGCACAGTAAACCTATCCTTCTTCCAAGGTGAAGAGCCAAGCACTGTAAAACCCCCATGGTTTAAAAAACTCATTATTAACTGATGACTACACCTTCTTCCTAATTGCAACAAAAGGCCTCTACTAGCAGGAAGGATGCCCAAATGAGTAACTGTTTACCATCGAGAAACAAAGTGTCTAAAAACTTTTTATGGCAAATCACGTCAAAAGAAATTTAAATTTGTAATATTCATATGGCCAACATACGACTGATAAATAATGTTACAACAGGAATGCACCAATAATACTTGTATACGGAAAATGAAAAACTTTTACAATGACCTATGAGATTGTAGAACATGCAGCATGTCTGCTAATTTTGTCAATCTAAATTTATGCTTCATTTAAACAAAAAGGAGCAGAGAAGCCAGCTTAAAAAATGCAGTATGAATCCCATTTAATAGATAACTACACAGAGTGGATGTATTTGATTCAGTACATTCTGGTACAGACATGCTTTTCCTGCAATATGCAAGGAATATAAGGTAGAACATAAGCTGTAGGAGGAATTGGAATGAACAGGAGATGGAAAAAATTGTTATGGCCATTCCTATCTAAATTCTTGGTGATTCATGACTTGCACATATTTATCTAAAGAAAAGGCTGAGTTGTTAGCAGTGGAGGGTATTTCAAGTGATCAGCATACAGACAGAAACTTAACACAAAAATGCTTGGATATGGCACTGATGAAAACTAGTATAAAAACCTGACTGCAACAGCATTCATCAGAGTGAGGAGTCTTGACAAGACCTCCGAAATCCCCTGCTTCAGCTGAGGAAAAAACCCTTGCTCTTTCCAGGGCTGTGCTGAAGAATAAAACAGGAGTTTGACTACATATTTTCAGCCAAATATTCCTAGACAAATAAGCTAATAATTTAGGCATTTTGTGACAATCTGCTTTGAGTCAGGCCTAATAAAAGGCTGAAAGAAATCTTGTTATTATACCAGGAAAAACACATAAGTAAATAATACTCTAGAAACATTATTAATGGAGTAGAAGAGGCATTACAACTGGACAGTCTTTGAAAGCTTATTTGTCAAGGTTTCTGTCTTGCCCAGTTGTTATTTAATGTTACTTGGCAAAACTCTGTTTTGACCAGAGATCACAGAAGACTAATTTACTGACCATTTTCCCCCATTTTTTCTCAAAAGTAATTTTCCATATTAGTTTAGTCTCAGTACTGTTAAAATCATTCCGTGAGAAAATCAACAATAAAGAACATGTAAAGAAACTATTTATTAAACATATATAAATCAATATGAGCAGATCAAGCAGTTTTAAGAAGGAATTAGCAGTGCAAACATATGACATTCACATTTAAAGGAGAACGAGGAGGTAACCTTTTAATATGCTTTATATGTATGTGGTAAAGGGAATGTACAGTGACAAAGAAACATCAATATTCCCACACATCCCTTAAACAGTACCTTCTAGAGGCTAATGATTAAAAATCTCTGAGGGCATCTCAGTCTCAAATTTGGTTTCTTTGTGAAACTGTTGCCTCCTTGGCTTGTACACACTTGGGCATATGTGGTACATTGTGGTACGGAACTACAAAAAACAAAGCTTGCTTCTACTTCAAAGACAGATGGAGAAATTACTTTGGTTTCTTAACTATTAGCTTTGAAACACCATCTTTATCATGCCTGGAGTGTGTGTAAGAAGAATATACACCACAGTTCAAGAGCAAAATTCAGATTTTGTATGTTCTTATCAACTGAGAGCAACAAAAGTACAAGTTGGTGCTACATGTTGTTTCTTTGAGAGAAAGCTAATTCTTTTGAATAAGATTTCCAATAGTTTGCAGAAATAGAGCACTAAAGTAGCATGTGTAGCATATATGCAGTAGGAATTGATAAGTGGTACTCTGGTGAGCAGCAAAGGGCCATATTCTTACATGACTCCACCAGAAGCTGCATGGAAAATCAGCAGAGAAAGAAAGTATTGGCTTATCATGTAAGACTACTTCCTCCTTCGTTCCTACTTCCCAGGTATTTCAAGAGCCACGGAAAAATATATCTGTAAGAGAAGAAAAAGGTTTTAGTTAGCTTAAGTCTTGACACTTTTTTTTCGTTTGCTTTACTTGTAGACCATGCATTTCTACTAAGAATCCTAGACATTTTCAGGACGAGCTTTTGATGCAACAGTCAAGAGGAAATACATGAGGAAGTATTTTAAGGTTGTCCTGTTCGGAGTTCAGAGAGAAGTAATGTGCAAGTTTCCCTGTCATCTTCAAATGTCTCCTGTCTATGCACACACATGCTTATCACCAGGGCTCTTTAGCCAGGATGGCCTCTTTTTACATGTTGATTACACATTAATGTGGCCAGCCAAGGACAACAAATTTGCCCAATCAGAGTCCACAAAGCCAAAGAAGAGTCTAGGGTGTTTAGCCTGAGGAAAAGGAGGTTCAGGGGAGACCTTATCACTCTCTACAGCTGCCTGAAAGGAGTATAGAGCCATGTGGGGGTCAGTCTCTTCTCCCAGACAACCAGCAATAGGACAAGGAGAAGTGTCCTTAAGTTGTGCCAGAGGAGGTTTAGACTAATTGTTAGGAAAAAAATCTTCACTGAAAGGGTGGTCAGGCACTGGAATTAGCTCTCTGGCATGTTATGGAATTATCATCCCTGGAAGTGTTCAAAAGGTATGTGGATGTAACACCTGGGGATATGATTTAGTGGTAAAGAAGCAGTGCTGGGTTAGGGGCTGGAATCAATGGTCTTAGAGGTCTTTTGCAGCCTTGATTATTCTATGAGTCTATGATTAATCCTGCTCTCTCACTGAGAATTTGGATAGTGGTTGTGGTGGAGAAGGGAGAGAGCAGGATTAAAACAACAACAACAGCAACAACAACAACAAGAGTCCACGCATCTGATATGTCTGGTAAATGACTGCTTTCCCACAAGACATGTGGGAACAATACCTTAACTGAGTGTGTAATGGCCCTTCCCAGAGACAGGGCCAATCTGTCTGACGGATGACACTGAGCCCAGAAATGCAGAGGAATCCTCCTTGGGCCATGGAGCAATAAAGTCTCTGTGCTAGAGTTACTGCCGCTATTAAGAAGAGGCGCAGGGCATTAATTATATTCACAGGAGAAACAGAAGTAAGGCTGTGGCATAGCAGTATAATAGTACTGAGACTGTAGTTTCCCAGTCCAAACTCCTCTAATTAAGTCCCAGCTGAGGTCTCCCGTTCAGATCTATCTATAGTTTTTATTTCAAAGGGAGAGAGGCAAATAAATAAATAAATGCAAATAGTTTAGTTTCTTTACAAATAAGGAGGGCCAGATACTTGGAGGTATTTGTGGGTATTTTTATTTGAAGAGGTTGGTAGGTTGTTTTGACCTTGTAATTGTCTGCTGTACTATTTTGAAATTAATTGACCACGTTCACTCCGTACAACCCAACTGACCTTGAAATCCACCAGGACTTGATAGATCTTAGGCTTACATTTCATATTATAACTCAGGATCTGCTAAAAAATCAAAGCACAGTAAAAATCCCACCAAAATCCTGCTCTACATCTCCCTGTACTAAGCATATCTAATATTCAACACAGGGCTATTAAAACCCACTCCTGACACCAGAACTTAGCATCAAGGCACCTTGTATGATTATTTTACTTCCAGTTCCCAGAGTGGTGTATGTAAATTTGATGACTAATTCTGCACATCTTTTGCTGTTCTCCTTTCCTGTATTTTCTTTCTTTTTTTGTTTAAATGGTGGAAGTGGTCTACAAATTTCTGCTACTAGATACTTTAAATGAAACTTTATTGTCATTAAAAAAAAAAAAAAAAGAAAAAAAAAAGAAAAAAGAAACTCCAAGGGCAAATTTGGGGAAATTTTTAGATATTTTTTAAATCTATATACTCAATGATATGTAAAACTAAAACTAATAGTGTTTAACTGCATCTGTTTACTTTGCTTCACGAGGACATCAGCAAGTTCACTTCTCCTTATTCTTCCATTTGCCAATAGACTACTTGGAAATAAAAAGAAAAGAACCAAAGTTACAAAGGTAAGCATAAATGAAAAGGAAGAAATCACAAATTTGGAGAGAAAACACTCCCTTTTCTTTCTAATATTTTCATTTTACTTCCAATTTTTTTTAATGGAGTCCATTCATGAGTTTACCTTGCTGTTTCCTTCTTTTTCAAGTTAAATTAGTTTTCTTATAGGTTTATATATTTAATTCTCTTGGGGTTGCTGAAGAAATCATTAGTCAACGGTTTATACAATTGTAATTTCATTTTCCCAGGTTATTAAAAACTAATAGTATGCCATTTAATTAGAGTGGATGATGAGAATCCACTTAAAAGTTAGAAATAGACTTAGAAACTGCCCATCTTCTTCCTTACTACCAAGCAAGACTTTATAATAAATCATTATTCCTTTTAAATGAATTTAGTAATTACAAAGGACTTCATTCTTCATTATATTCACTACAGCTATACCTATTTCCATAAGTTATCTCATTTATTTGTACCAAGAGCACTATTAAATATAGCATTAATTTATCAGAGCAGGGTACAGAAAGAAGCCCTCAGAGGATATTATTGGTAATGGTCTGAAACAAAGCCTTTTGCTTATCCAAAGAATGAGCCTCTGCAAGAACCCTAAGTATTAACTCTCACACCACAGCACTGCAATGCTGTAGAGTGCTAGGGGGGCAAAGCACAAGGCAAAAGAGTGATTCCTTGGCCACATCCTTTCCAAGTCCAGTTCCTGTGCTGAGCCTTGAACTGAGATGACAATTCCTCTAACCTGGAGCATAGACCTCTTTCCCTAAGGAAATGAACCAAGACCTCCAATTTATTTCACACAGCCTGTTTAAAAATCTTTGGATAATAATGGCCTTCAGTCACTGCCAACCCATGGTGAATTTAAAATAGTAACTTGGAGGGGAAATGCTCTATGTCATAACTCCCTAGGCACTTGATCCCCTCTATCATGCCATTTATTAGGCGGCTTGGCCCCGGCACCACATTTATTTATACCATAATATTTCATGCCATATAGTCTGAGGTTAATAAAGTCTCATTAACAGCTCCTTTATGGACTACCCTTTTATGGGCAGTCCCCATAAACTCTCCAAGATTTCATTTTACACTAATGGCAAAGAACCTTGCAATTTATTTTCCCCATCCAATTTCAAAGACCCTACAGCAACAAAAAAAGGGGAGAAAGAAACAGGAAAAAACCCAAGAAAATAGTTATCTGTGGTGCAGTGAGAAGAAGGCAAAGAAAAATGTGGCTATCTATTAGGCAAATATGTTTTCCCTATGTGCCAGACTATAAATACTGTTGGTAAGTCTAACATTTCTCCAAGAAAAAACTTGGATAAGGATGACAGTGATTTTTAGTTGTCTCTTTGTTTCAAAACATTCAGTCACTTGGGTTGAACTGGAATTTTACCTTATATCCTGTGCAGGCTGCTGTTTTCTGGAGTCCTTTGAACTTCTGAAAGCTGAACAGCCTTTCTCTCAAGGTCTTCTTAGATGCAGTCACAAGAGCCTCTATGTCTTGGTGCTTTCTTGTTTGATTTCAGAATATCACTAAAAATTGTTGATGCTTTCTAAAACGATAATATTTCCAAGTCATTGGGGATTGGGTGTTTTTCTTTTGTAAAATATATGAGCTTCTTAGAATTCTTCAGTATCTGGATTTAGTAGATGCTCATAACTTCTTTGTTAACCTGTTCAGTATCAGAACAGCTGTGGAACATCCAGAAAAGAAAATAAACTAATAATATATGTATTTAAACTAATAATAACTGTAAACTAATATACCATCTGTAGAGACTTCTTAAAATGTATATTAAAAAAGATCACATTAGAGCATTTAAAGGTAATAAGACAATCACAGCTGAAGGAGTTTGCCAGAAGGTCATGGGAGGAACAAGATGCATTTACCTCTCATGTAGAGGAAGGAGAAGAACAGCACACTCAGAAGTCCCCTATTTGACAGGACAAACTTTGTCTCAGTGCATATGTCATTCTGAAATAAATGCACAATGTCTCTTCATCAAAGAAATCACAGTCCAAATAAAGGAAGCACAAAGAAGTGGAAGACAAGGGAAGCAATGAGAAAGAAAATTATGGCCCAACATCAAGGTGAAATCTTCTGACTTCTATTCTACACCAAACCTAGAGGAGGAGGGGTCAGATCTAGTCTGATATTCTTCCATATGGCCATTTCTTCCCGCTTCTCCCCTACCCCAAAAATCATTGTTATGTGAACATGGAATTTAGGGTGTTTGGGGCACAACAGATAGATATTACACTGTTTGAAGAAAAGCAGCATGTATCAGTCAGTACTTTCTGTAATTCTAGAGTGGGATTAAAGAATTATAAAATGCTTATTCCCCTTAGATTTTATGCTTAGGTGTGGCCAAACACAATTTGTGCTTTATTTCCTAAAAATATTGAAAGTTTTCACTGAAAAGTGAGTTGAGTGGAATGATACATGTTAGTTCAGAGAGAAGGGAGATCACAAAGAGAACAGTCACATATGAGGAAAGATAGATGAATCTCAGAGCCTGTGAACACCATATATTCTGATGTAAAGCCCATATTTGAGATTTCTGCCATATTCAGGTATTTACAAAGTCAGAACTTGCAAACAGTGGCAGAGATCACTGGATTATAAATACTAAAAGGGAAAGATAGAATTTTTTTTTTTTCTCAAATAACATCAGTTATTTAATGAATATCTAACTCATGCATAATTTTTGAATGGGGGATCAATAGGATCACACAGTGAAATTTAAACTTTTGCTTAAATGCTCAGTCAAGAGATGGGATTATTTACATATGAAATTGAAAATTCATATTTACTGTAGTCTCTCATCCATATTGTTTTATGTTTTAAAATTTTATATGAATAAAAAAAGACCACTGTATATTGATGCTGATCTCTATTATAAGATTTTTAGGAATGCAGAAATCAAGATGAGACCCTTCTCCCTGCCAGTACAGCATCTGCATGATGGTTTATTACATACCAACCTACATTCCTTCTATCAAGTATCTAATTTGCCAAATCACCATGATGGAAGGACAGTTTATGCTGAGAGCTTCAGTCTCTATGTTTCTTTTGGTTTGTTTTTTTTGTTTGTTTGTTTGTTTGTTTGTTTTTGTTTTTTGTGGGTTTTTTGGGGTTTTTTGTTGTTTTTTTTTTAACTCATATTTAAAATTGTCTAGATGGGGAAGCGCCTTTGATTTTTGTTCTGTGAATGATAAGAAGAGCCATGAACCAGACACATGGAACTATTTCACTTAGTTTTACTAAAGATTGTGACTTTCTATATGTTTCCTTTTTCTGGATGTTCTTCCCCCTTTCTTCATGGCTTCCAGTCTTCTAATAACTATTTTGACACAGATATTACACGGGAACTGTCCATCCCTTGTGCAATAGGATGTTGTATAAATCAAATGCAGTCAGACAAATTTCAGTTCTAGATGACTGAAGGCAGAGGCTCAGATTATGAGAGGACTGGGAAAGGCAGACATTTAAAATAGATATGATTATCAGTATTGCTTTAAAGAGTGCAGAAGGTAGGTCAATATATTAGAACTACCTTTCCATAATGCAACGTCTATGTTACAGCAATCAGGAGCCTCTATTTAATTTAGCATTCAGCTCTGTCTGTAACTACATCTAAGTATTGATCATCAATCTGTAATAGTTAACATCACTAGCAAACAAAATTTCATTTATCTTCACACACCTGTCGTCCATTATTCAGAACTAACATGTCCAAAAATCAAACATTCCTCTGGTTTTTAAAGACAATTTTGTAGCAACAACTCATTTTCATCTTGTTTTTTTTATTATTCATGAGAGGGCTTAGACCTCCTGAGCAGCTCAACCATAAACTGTTAACACACAGACTAACAAAGCATGAGAGAAAACAACCCCACCCACAAACAAAATCAGCACACAAACAGGCAGCCCTCATTTGCCAAGTCTATTGCATTAAGGTACCTGTAAAAAAACAGCAATAGGAAAACAAGGGTAGTGGCTTTTGCATGCTTTAATTTCAATCACTGAGAAGGTAAAAAGAGTGTGGGTAGGTAGAGGTAAAAAGAGAAAGGAAAGGGCAAAGAAAAAAGCATTCCAAAACAGATCACTGATCAGGAACACAAGAAACTCATGGGTGAGAGAAACCAAGAAACCTTCAATACAAAGGCAAGAAATACCTGCAACAAGATTACAAAAATGGTTAAACCGCCCCCCCAAACTAAGAGAGCTTGGCATTCATCTTAGGATCTCGAGAATCACTTCTAGCAGTCTAAAGAGAGGAAAAGCAGAGACAAAGCACATCTACCAAGAAGCTGAAAGTGTTGACATTTATTTCATCAAAAGAAAAGTTTTTTAAAGCAGAATACTGAATTTATAATCATTTAGTCTATAAAAATTACAGAGAAATAAAGAAGCATTGATAGTTCTGACATGTCTGTAGGTGTTGGGAATAACCAAGTATTATAACTGGAGAACTAAATATATGAAAATACATAAACAGGTGTAAAAACTCCCAAAAAACCTCAGCATCCATCTTCCAACTGAGTTCAATCTATAAGACAGGTAGAAAAGCTGAAATTACATTTTAAACCTGCTCTCCATTAAATTTATGCACCACAGCCAATGTTACATGTATTTTCCTCATTTCATTCTTGTCTATTCATGATCTACTAGTAAGACAATTTTCAAGGGCAGTAAGACAGGAAGTCACTTCAAAGAGAAGAGCTCCCGGATTTTTTGATCAGATTTTTATTAACCAATCATATTCATCATTTTTTCCCTTCTAAGGCAGTTCCAGGCAGCTCTGCTTGTAAACAATTACTGAATTATTGAATTATTGCCTTGATATCCAGGGCAAAACAGAAAAAATGAAAAAAAAAATCCACGTGATACCAGAGCTTTAAAAAATAAAAGAAACTGCATGGAATTTACACTGAAGCCTAGAGAGAGTCACAGCAGAAGAAGCAGAAAATGCTACTCACATAACTGCATTTCTCAGATAATGCTGCAATCTATAGGATCTGCAAATATTTCTCATTATGAGGCTCCAGTAGGAAATCACAAAAAATCAAGGTTATGGACCACCCGCAATGTCCAGGTTATTGTCATTCCTCCAGCACAGGAGCTACACATCTAAATACTAGATGAAATAAGGGAAGAGTCACAAGAGTACATGTAAACCTATAAGATCCTAAGACACCAAATGTATCTGTAGTTCCCATATTGTGCTCACAGAGCTGCTAAGAACTACAGCTTTTACTAATTTTTTGCTCATTTGGGGTTTTTTTTTCTTTTTTTCTTTTTTTTTCCCTTTNATATTTTCTTTGCAAAATAAAGGAGGTGAAGTATGTGAGGGGAAAAGAGAGTGAATACATTTTTCAAGTTTGGACTCTCAAGAAGCAATAAAAAAAAGAATACTCTTTTGAATTTCAAATTTGATTTTTTTTTCAGGCTCAAAACAGTGGGGAAGACACTCATAGTACTAGCTCTTAGTATATCAAATGCTCATTTCCATCTCCCTCCATTCTGACCTCTCAGCACACACCCTTTCCACACTTCCAGCCTGAATAAATAAGAAAATGGGTGTCCCATCCTCGCTGCTCAGCAGTAAAGCAAAGCAAAGGAAAAGGGAGGAAGAATTGAAAGCTATGCATATGCAATTGAGTGAAAAAACACTCTGGCAAGGCTTTGAAATGATTAGGAGCAAGGCAGCACAAATCTGGAAACATTCGCTCAGGTTCAGAGCCGTGCTCCTGTGTGCTGCCTCTCACCATGTTTGCCTTGCACTGCTTATTCTTGCTCCAGCTCTTCGGAAAGGGATTATCCAAGGTAGTTACTTGCAATAGCAGGGATTTAGAGTCAGTGACCCAGAAGGTCCTTTAGTCTGAAGTCTCTCTGAGTTGTCTAATTCACACCCCAGCCATACCCCATAAGATGCAGCTTTCCAAGTAATAGCACAATTGACCTTTGCCTCATGTACAACATCTTTTATTGAAAGCAGAAATATTTTTCTGTATCCTAGCACTAGATTGTACCACAGTAACTGAGCAAAATAGAATTCTGTTTGCACCCTAGCAAAAAAAGGTAACACTGACATCCAAATAAAGAGTTTTATCTATAAAATCTTTTATTTTAGACTATTAGGCCTGGGTTTAAGTTGCATTTTAGCCATAAACATGGTAGAAGCTATCCCAGATGGTGAATGTAAAACGTGCTGTAAATTTTAATGAAGCAAATAAGTCACTAATAACCATAATGCCAACACTGCTGCGTTTTTGGTAGATGTTAATAAAGCAAAATTAAAAAAAGAGCATGCAGCATTCAAATAAGTGCTTAAAAAGCCCAACATAATTTGCTAATTCAGCCATTCACACTTTGATTGCACAGCCCCTGGTCATCTGTTCAAGTACAGCTGCTTCATGTAAAAACAAATTTAAAAAAAGTTTTATTGTCCACCAGATGTCCCAGCTTGTAATACTTGCTGCTATAATTCAGGTCGCCCAAGGTTCAAGCACATTTAGAAATTGATTGTTCTTGGATGGTCAACCTTGTGACAGTGGTCAAGGCCCTTTGGTCCTGGGTTTATCCTGCCCAGAGGTGAGGGAGCACTTCTGTATTGAAAGAATATTTGTGTTATGACTATCACAGGCACCCCAAACAGATAATTACTACTACAGCTTAGGGAAAGAGCTAGAAAGGGCTGGAGTGGAAAGAATTCAAGCAACATATGCCCTGCTTTATAAGGCCATTGAAAACCCATTAACAGGGCCCTGCCAGATTTATTTTCTTTACTGAAGATGAATTTATTATTTTTAAAGAAAGGTATAAAAGCACATGGCACAACAACCGCCGCTGCTGTGCACCAGCGTTCTCACTGCTATTGATGGGAACTAGATGATACGTGTAGTGCAGCAGTGCTTCTCCCCAAATCAAATGTAAAAATCAATGGAGCAGAATTATCAGCTGGAGTTAAAACATCTTGCACCAAGGGTGTCAGCTGCTGTGCTGCAAAAAAGCAGGTTGGAAATCAGCAGGCAGTGTTTTGTTTGTGGATTTCACAGGGCTGACAACTAAGGAGAGGCTGGACTGGAGGAAAAGGGAGCTTGTTTCTGCAAACACCTCCTCCTTCAGAGCAGGAAAAGGGCAGCAGTGAATGGAAGGAATCTGAGCAGAGCCAGGGATTCCTGCCAGAGCCATGCTGAAGGCACAGCTGTAGCATACAGTTGCCAACACCAGATCTTCACCAGGGTGAACTGAGAAGGCCGATGATTTTATACAAGAGTGCACCACACCCAGAGCACTATGACTTTACTGCCCAAGATGCAAAACCTGAAACATCCCAAACATGTCAAGGTGTTTCAGAGTAATCTTTCCTTGAGCAGGACCTGTGCAGCCTGTCTTAGCAACACAAGCATCTGTTTGTCACCTTATCCCATGATTTATTGGGGGGCCCACTAAACGGCCAACAACAGCCTGGAGGAGATGGGGCAATGGCTGGCTCAGTGATTTGGTTAGTCTGAAGACAAGGATGCAGTGCTGCTGATTTATTACAAGCAATATCTTGACAGGAATATTTTGTGAGAAACAATGTTGTTCTGCTATACTTAATTTACATGGTGCTGCAGAAAACACAAAAAAGTTACATTTTCATCAGGTGTCTACCTCTCACTGTACAGTTACTCTCAGCCAGTGAATTTTTGCCACTCTATGCAGTTAACACCAGCCCTTCGCACTTAAATGTGCATTGTAATTAATAGAACAATTACTTGATTGAAAACTTTCCCTCTTGAGCTTTACCACTGTTCGCCTCAAAATGGAGAAAAGTACAGGAAACAGAGGATTACTCAGCTACTTACTAATTTTACATGAAAATCAAAGTTCCTTCTGTTCTAGTAGATTGAATTTTGGAGGAGCTGTTAAAGTCTGTGAAAGGGCT
The DNA here is from genome assembly GCA_013400215.1 of Cisticola juncidis. Taxonomy (NCBI): domain Eukaryota; kingdom Metazoa; phylum Chordata; class Aves; order Passeriformes; family Cisticolidae; genus Cisticola; species Cisticola juncidis. The sequence continues at coordinate 1,982,201 of VXBR01010516.1, forward strand.
TTACCTCTCAGCTTGGACAGATTTAAACCATCAGTATATTTGTTCTTCAAAGCCTGCCTTTCTCACTTTGTTCTAAGAGTGTTCATAAGTGTCTCCTTGCCCATTTTTCCCCCTCGGCACTCATTTGCTTTTCATTCCCACAGCTGATCTGCCATGATGCCCATGCAAGGCAATTTATCAGAGTTCCCTCTGCTCCCTATTTATCACCATGTCCCAACAGATAACCACAATCTAATGATTTGAGTGCCCTTCAAAACCTCAGTCTTCCTTACAGTTTGTCAGCTGCCACTGACAAAGAAACGCCACTAAGTCTTTTATCTTCCTCCATCTCTCATTTGAACATTTACTCCCATGTACAGCAGTAGCCAGCTGCTGTGTCTGTGCCCTTGGTGAGGCACTAAACGGCCAACAACAGCCTGGAGGAGATGGGGCAATGGCTGGCTCAGTGATTTGGTTAGTCTGAAGACAAGGATGCAGTGCTGCTGATATAGGAGCAAGGAGCCTCATGTCTGTGGGGCCCTCTGCTATTCTGTACAAGGAGAACAGGAGAAGAGCAATACGGCTGCAGAAAAACTGGGTCTTAGCCTCAGGCTCTCTGTGACTTTGGGTCAGCCATTTCATCAGCTTTAACAGCCACTTTCTGACACGTAAAAGCAGCAGAAATGTTGTTCAGAAATGCACTGAGCTTACATCTATCCAAAAAGGTGTGGAATACACTCAGGGAGAGCAAAATGCAGCAGCTTCAGTTAAAGGGATCAGGCTTGAAGATGTTGGATCAAATTTTAATCATGTCAGGAGAAATCCACCTATATGCCCAGGGAGCAAAATATCTAGCCCAGAACTTGCAAAGAGATTGTTGTTGAAAATGTATATCCTTGCCTTTTCCACACAGTTCAGGCAGGACTTGGTCTGTGCATGCACAGAGGCTTCTCAGTTGCCTGCCCTGCACTCATGCAATGGCTCCCAGTTAGTTACCCATTCCCTGCTCTCCACCTGGGTTAGCTGCAACTGGAAAGCTGTCTTTTCATTCCCATCTATCCCAAGTCCTCAAAAGCTGGGACAAATGTTGGAGGGATAAATCAAATTTAACAGGGAAAAAAAAGGGGACAGATGTGGGGGGGAACAGAGGGATGAGAGGAGTTACCCGTCCTCAGTGGAGCCAGGAGTGAGTAGGTGCCTCCCAGCCATTTACTCTGCTACCAGATTCTGTGGATGGCCCAGTACCAGCCTTTTCATCCTGGAGTGATGCTGGCAGCGTGCAGCCCTTGAGAAGACACAGAGAAGCCTGATCTGCTCCATGCCAAGACAGCAGCCCCGGCACTCAGGGTGCCCTGGAAAGCCGGCCCAGCTGCAGTCACCCTGCCTTCATTGGCAGGCAGCACCACGGCACCGAGAGCCACTCCTGGCCATTGTACAGGCTCATACAGAGTAATCCTCTCACAGTTTATCCTAATGAATTAGCAGCTACTGGATTAGATGGGCTGCAGGCAGGCTGCAGCTGAAAGCTGACTGAAATTTCCCCTTACACCTCTGTTTCTAAGCATCAGATTCAGTTTCCATCAAACAGTTTTTCCTCCTTTTTAACCATCGGTTCTGTTGCAGACCCATTGACTTAAACAACAGTTTTGTTTCACAAACTACAAAATTTGAAACTATCTTTTTAAGACTCAGTGTCACTTTTAGGCTAGTTACCTCTCAGAGTTTTGTTGCCAGGCTGACAATAACAGATTTTTTCAAGCTGCAAGGACTAGAGTCCAGGAATTATATAAGTGGGAAAACAAAATGTGATCCACCTCTAATGGCTCAGGAAGCAAATATAAGAAAACAGTGATTATTTGTGAAGTCTCAATTATAAGCCTATTTCAGGAGCTTCTGAACATTGAGGGTTGAACATTTTGTATGACCACCAATTTCTTAAAATTTGTCCCATCTGCTGTTTCAATTATGCAAACTGCACTGTATTTACAGTGTTTACACTTTCAATAAAAGATCTTAATATCTAAGCAGACATGCAAGCAACTTATCTCCCTGTGCTTTCTTTGAGCATTTATCACAAAAGGTTATTATTTCCAGGGGACTGTGCTATTAGAATTCACTCTTTATTGACCTCTGTTATACTTTGAATTATACATTATCTGTGTTTTTACTAAATAGCTGGTTTTGAGTCCCATTTCATTTGCAGCTTGCACCAACAGAAGAGAACTGGGACTTCTGTTTTCCAGCCTCTCCAGCAGGTGCAGACAGGTCTGATCTTCTCTGATCTTCCATGGAAGTCAGTCACCCACAGAGACCTTCCGACAGGTAATGTCAGCTCCTCAGCTGTCTGACATCTGGTGAAATCAGTAAATCAAAACTGATAGCTGCAGTTGGGCAACATAAGAGCATCTCACCCATGTGGGTAAGAGAAAGCCATGGAACAGCAGGAATCTGAGAAAGCCTTTAGAAGCCAAGAGAATATGTGGCATTATGCACAGAATACATGAATATTGCGATGGCTTTTTTTCTTCCTGTTCCCCTTTTGTCCCAAAATGATACTTCTACTGAGCTTTTTTCTCTAGTTTTCACAGTTCTCAGTCTTCTGTGCAACTGTAGCTAATATTTTTTCTTCAACTAACAATAATCCCCTAGCCACATTATTTGTTTAAGGCTCAACCCCAGGACAGAAATAGGGCTTCATATTAACATGAATGTATTATCATGTTTTTTAAACTTCAGGGAGTGTTATTCTGGGGATGTTTTGCAATCTAATGCCAAATTTTGATTTAAATTCTGGGGACAACTTCACTGCTTGTGATCTGAACTAGATGGTCCCAGATTGGGTGTGTTTTAGAGATACAGGCCTATATATTCCATGCAAATACTCATGTGAAAAGAAGATGATAGCTCAAATATTCTAGTATAAGAAAATTTAAAAAAAAGAAAACAAACCCCAAATCCTAAAGAAAAAAACACCTCTAATAAAAGCAGACAAATAGCTATAGAAGAGGGCTACTGACAGACAAGTTCAAAGTTCAGTTTCAGATTTTCACTTAAAAATTTTTACACAGGGAATCTCTATCTGATGACAGCTAAGCACATTTACCTCTGTACAGCATGGCACACTTGGCAGTGTAATGCTTCTCCTCCTTCCCCTGAAGCTCACATTTTCCACATCCTTAGCAACATGAATGTTATAGTACAAGAGCTTCAAAGAAAGCCAGGGCGTGGAGTAGTGGAAAGAGCACAGAGGGAAACAAATGCCTCCACAGACAACAGTTTGGAAACCAGTTCAGTACAGGTGAAATCTGCTTTTGTAGCTACTGCAGAGATTTCTGTTTATATTCAGAAAAATAGCCTTCAGAAAACTGAAGTACCATGCATGAAATTCATCGAGATACAAGTAGTTTAAATGGAAGTTTGACTGAAGACCCCCATTTATTTCTCTTGATGCCACTTTTATCACCTCCATGGTGATTTGATTTTTATATTTTAACACCAAATAGACATACTTCCCTTTAAATTAAAAGATTATCAATTTCCCCCTCAAGAATATTTCATCTTCTAAGGCTACAGTGAAAGCTTCATGTTAAGTGTGAATCTGAAGCAGAAAAGTCAAAATTATCTACTAGGAGAAGCAAGCCTGTGAATACCACACATAACTTCAATCTACTCACATCTAGTGTGTTTAGAGGTTGACTAATGAAACCCATTTAAGTAAGATGCTCTTCTTTTGCATTATATCTCTGTTTACTATTCACGGCCTGCTTGGGCAATACTCTGTTAAGATCCCATCTAAAATAACCCTGCTTTGTGAGATGACATTTTAATGCAGTCACTGCTCATCTCCAGAGTTCTTCTACAAAAACAACTGTGTCTGTTCTGAAGAGATAAAGCAAGAACACAGACAGGCTCAAAACCCCTTGTGAGGGGACAGAGGTTCAATGCTAATGTTTCTGTTCTCTCTTCTTCTTCATTAAGTAGTTTCTTAATTAAAAGCATTTTTTGTTTTGCTTTTGTTTGACAGAAACAAGGCATTTGATCTGCTAAACCCTTTATACCTGGTCAGATATGAATCCCTCTCATCCTTCATCATCACAGGACTACCTGCAATCCTCCTCAAACACTGGTTCTGCCTTGGAGCCCATAGGGATTTTGCACAGCCTGAATTAATATTAGTTCATACAGTGCATTTTCCTCCCCCCACACTTTGTCAGGAGATGTCTGTTGACTTGTATTGATGAGGATATTAACAACCCTGGGGAAACTTTTTTCCTGAGCTTGTCTGTGCAGTGTGACACTTGACATGCACAGTGCCACAGTCTAAGCACAGCTGGGCAGCTGCTGCCCAAACATGAATACTCATGACAGATGAGTTTATTTTAAAGCTGCATCTGATACTGATCACTGGCTTAAAACACCTGCCTCACCAGCACCACAAGAGAGCTGCCAGGCTAGTGAAACACCCACCATCACTCATCAGCAAGATTTGAAACTTGGCTAATAGTTGACTTTCTGACCTGTTACTCTGCTCTTTCAGTTTATGTGCCAAAGTATGAAAGAAGAGGGGGAAAATTTAAGTCACCCCATGGCAAACATGTGCCAAGATTTACTTGCACTTCTTGACGTTGTTGTCATTCTACTTGAATACAAACAGTTAAATGGAGAATAAAAGGAAACCAGAACTCACTTTCATGCTGACTTTGCTGTGCACTCCTGCAGGCACAGCCTTCTTTACAAAAGTCCTTCTACAAAACTTCATTACTTCAGCAGCTAAACAGCAGACCCAATTGTGCATCAGGCACCAGGCTGGCTTGTTGAAAGGCAATTCATTCCTCTCAGCATGGCACTGGAAGTGCCTGTCTTTCTCCATGCTTAATATAGAAGCACCTGGGTCAGCAAACTTGTCAATGTTGAAGGACAGCAAAGCCAAACCCCTCCCTCAGCTCTGTAGCTTAGAGCAACCATGGATACAAACCAGCTGTGTGAAAACCAGTGCTGCTCATCAGGAAATCTGTGAGACCTTGGGTCTCACAGTCAGAACCATTTTGCACACTCACTTTACTAAGTGAAAGTAAGAGGGATAATTAAAGGAGCATCAGGACCTGGCAGGAGCACGAGCACAGCAGCCAAGACATGAGCAGCTCCAAGATGAAGCACACAGACAGCCTGGGGATGACAGGACCTTTGGAAGCTGAATGGCCAGCAAACCACCACCAGAGCAACCTGCGTGGCAAACACTCCTCTCTCCTGCTCCTGTGTGTTGCAGAGATGATGGATGCCTCCCACCCATGGCAGCAGGATTCAACTCCACCCTTCAAGGCTGTGCCCCAAATACAGAAAATTAATTAGAACTAGGTCGTGTTGCAAGACATCAGACCCTACTTGGCAAAATTTTCTTGAAACTTCAAGCAATCTCTAAAATGATTGCCTCACACTCTTAAGGGAGAAACACTCCCAGTGACAGAAGTAATCAAAAAAAAAAAAAAAGAATGTCTGTTGAGTTTTTCCTCCCAAAACAAAGGAAAATCTAGATAAAAATCAGGTGGTAATAGTCATTTAATAAAATGAAACCATGAAAGAAAAAAATAAGCACACAGCTCCTTTAGCATGCAGTGTACACTGTAGGTAAGTTTAGAGTGTCCATCTTGTGTTTTTTGTAACTCTGAGAAATATGAAAGAAATTTCAGTGCTGTTCAGGAAAGGCTTATCTATGGGGTTTTTCTTTAGATATGTCTCTGGAATAAGCATAAAAACAAAACATTAAAAATGGCTGCATTGTATTAATTTATCTGCTAAAAGAAAGACTTATGCAGAGTCAGACAATATCACCCGGACAGGATCCAAATGCGGATCCTGGTATCTTGAACTTTTAGTTCAAGATTCAGTGTCTGGGAAAATAGATTGTGCCTTCATATGTATTATGTACTCGTTATAATGCACAAAATCAAAAGGAATGGTGAATTTAACCATAGTAAATGGAAATTGTGAGTGCTTATCTCTTCTGAAAGAAAGGATTTCAAAACAGAGTAATTCTAAAAAAAGTTTAACAAACATCAAGTAATAGCTTAAACATTATTCTAAAAATCACTTCACTATTATTTTGAGAAGAACAATGTCACAAAGAATTTTTTGGTTAGCTAGTTGGTTAGTTTTTTTGGACAGTTATTTCCAGACACATTCTATATATGTTTTCAGGAGCTGTGTGCCTCTGTGGTCCACCTCACATTCTCATTCCTTCTCTATGCTTTAACATAGATATTTTTTACTGATAAATAAAAAAAAAGTGGTTGGATACACTAGAATGGAAAAACATTAAAAGTACTACTTACAATAGCCTTTTCTTTCCTGTCCACAAGGCATTCTAGCCTGCTGTCATTCACAAAGTTTTCCAGTTTTTGATTGCTTTTAATTTTCACTGTTATTAGATTGAAAACTGCAGAATTCACTATTTTATCAGTGGAAAAAACACCTCTTCTAATTGCATATTATAAATACAATTTATTACCCCAAAATTATGTTTTACAGAGTATGATTCACTCTTGGGACCCCAAATTACCCTTTCCATTCTAAATATCAACCATGATTCAATACAGGAATTCAGTATCTGTGTATATTTTCAAGCACCAAATTTTAATTCTTTTTTGGTACTAATTTCAAAATTAAAACTAGATGGTTCTCGTCTCTTCACTCCCTCTTCTCTTTTTAGATCCCTCTAATAATGCCAGTCTATCTCTACAAATCTTCAAGGTGGACAATAGGAATAAACAGCACAACTGCTGACTGAGGACCACTGACACACTATATATTTCCTCAGCTCATGGTAAATTTTCATACCATCCAACCCCTGACAAATTAAGAAGCAGCACAGGCAGGCTCTGAGAGGTAAGAGTTGCTATATTTTTGCTCTCTGATTCTAAAATGCATACCAAGATTATAATTCAAACTGTCAAAACAAGATCTTTTCAAGACATTACAGTCTTAGACACAATTATTTATAACTTTGTATAAAATACCCAATTGTTAGTTCCAGGTTTCTCTTTCCACAGAAAAAAACCTGATTTCAACAGTACAAGATTCTGTCCCCAAACCCCTAAATCATATAACCCAAATATAGATGTAACCTCTGCCCTGAGCTCTTGTGCATGAGAGTTCTTGTGGATTATTTGCCTTACCTCTTTAAGAACACACTTATTAAATGCAGTATTTATTTTAATGGTAGTTATACTGCTGAATATATTGGTTAAACAATTAAGAATCAATACTTGAACAGATATTTTATTTATCCCAACCTATATATATTTTGCCACCTTTATGCTAAGCAGCAAGTATTAGTTAAATTAAATTCATAGAAAATTCTATCAAGTCTATAAAAAGGAAAAAATTATGATCTAACATTCCTAAGCCACAATCATTCTATATGTCATAAACTCTATATTTCCTAAAAGAAAACAAACAAACAGACAAACAAAACCCCCAACTAAAACAGCTAATAAGGAAATCAAATCAGACCTTCTCTATTTTTAATATGCTTGCTGAATTTGTCTTTTTTGTCATATAATCCCATTAAACTGAGTAAAATTTTCAAAGAATATATCAGCAGATTGAAAGTCCTTCATGGATTAAGTAAACATCTGTGAAATGTCTTTTATCAGTCACTGGTTGTTCCCCTTTCTGTCCTATTTTTGCACGATACTAATAATTTAATCAGGAAGACAATCTATTGATAGGAAATGGAAGAGATATGTGTCTCCACAGTGTCTAATTAAATAAAACTAATCACTTAATCTTTTGGAAATTTTCTGCAACCTTTGCAATGAAATGTTTTCTTTTGCTCAACATTTCTTTTTCATAAATCTGTTGTAAATACTTTCTCAGACTTGATTCATCTAAGACATGGAATGACAAATCATTAATACTATCACTGCTACTAGAGTTACTTTCATTGTCTTGATGGATGTGACTGAATATCTAAGCAATTTCAGAACCTACCTCAAATCTCCAAATCTGAGTTTGCAAAAGCAGCGGCTGTGGAGAACTTGGATTCTTTGGGCCTAAAAGAATAGAAGGAGCACAGAATAAAACAAAGTAAAAAGACTAAAAAAATAGTTTCAAAAAAAGTTGTGGAGAAGGTAAAAGTCAGTGAGACATAAAGATAAAGCAGTTTATATTTTTTCCAGACTGTTGTACTCACCATTACTGGTACCCCCTTAAAAAATATTTAAATAAAGAGTTTCTGATATCTTCTTTCTTTGTACACCACCAGAGTTATAGGAAATCTGCTAATAATGAATATGAGACCTCAAAATTAACCAGACTGGAAAATATCTCAGTTCATTAACAAAATCTCAGGTGATAAAAAGGAGATTTACTAAAATTATGCTCAATAGAAAACAAAAGTATATCTTAAACAAGGGGAAACTTTGAAACTAATTTTTATTTCAAGTACAATAGTAGATTTTTGCAGTATGTTTAGCCAATCAGAATAGTCTAAATACTAAAATAAAAATAAATATGGTTGACCACAATTTCCTGCGACACCTAGAGTCTATGAGTGTGATAATAAAACATATTCCTAGTAATATGTAAGTACACAAGAAATAATAAAGTCCAAAATCAATACTGAAATTTACATTTTTATCAGAATTAATATTGCAAAGAGATTAAGTCTTTTGCAATAGACATTACTGCAAAGACTCCAAGTCTTTAATAGAATAAGAACCAAGAGATTAGTACTTCCATGTCTGAAAAGTCATGGTCTGACTTGGGATTTTAATTTCTTCAGCTTACTGCCAATTGAAAATTTCTACAGCTTTCAAAAATTGTTTTGAGGTGAGATGAAGAGGCAACAAGATCAGTACATATTTTACTTTTAGCTTCAAGTTCATCCACAGCTGTCAAAAAAGATCTTAGAAAGAATGAAAATGGATAATATATTGAATAGAATGGTCACACCAGTAACTGCTGACAGTCCCAGCTCAAACATGAGTTTGTTCCCATGGGCTGACCAGCCAACTCAAACTGAAAATATCCCCCAAACACAGGTACAGAGATTATTCATGCCAGGGAGAGTTAGAAGGGATTTAGATATATGCAGAAAGGGCCAGCAGCAGTCAAGTCATTGACTCAGACAGGCCTATGTGTCTTCTACCTGAGATGCAACCTAAACAATCTGAAGAAGTAGTTCCAGTTTAAGAGCAGAGCCTAACAAAGACAAAAGACTAGCATCTGCAAGCTAGGAGCAAAAACTAAGTGCAATGGGACTTTTCTTCCAACCACTGCAGGCAAGTGAATGTCAGCAGAGCACACAGCAGTCGCCTGAAGCTCTTACATTCAACTCTATTGTGCTGAAATGTCAAACAGGATCTTTGCCACTGGCATAAACAGTTTAGAGAAGCTTCAGGGAATACATTACAGTGCTTACATCTCTGCTAGTTCTCATCTTGCAACATAGGAAAGATCCCTCAGAAACAAACACAGACTGTGACTTGTAGCAAAGACTAAGATTTCAGCTGTGAACAGATGAGGTTTGGGAAGGAGGGGAAGAAAGTCACATTTGAGAAATTATAGAAAGGTCAATCAGATGCTTACCTGACACATGCAGTTCCTTCAAAAGAAACCGAGGCCACATGGCACTCTCGAATATATAAATAACAACATTCCCTCAGCATTTATAGTCTCATATCCAAAGTTGTCAAGGAGTAACAGAAGTTAGATGTATGTAGAAGGGTGTGACACCAAGGCCCAACTCAGTGTTAAAAAAAGAAGTACTGCTCTTTGGATCTCTTTGCACTTATCAGAGTGGTGATCACATTAAATGGCAGCAAAACAGCACTCCAGGCAAATCCTGTTTCATAGCTTCATGGTCTGTGTGAGATACTGCTCCCCAAGAAAGCATTCTTTAAAGAATCAGTGCTCTCCCTCCTAACCAAACCCAGTAAACTTTGAGGCACTTTACAATGCCTCATGAAACCTTTGCAGAAGATACAGGTTCCCACGAGTGTGAACAGTTAGAAATTATCAAAGTAAGAAATGAACATTCAACATTCATGACCAAGAGGATATCAAAGGGTAAATACTGCAGTAACGATCTGTATTTTTTCCCACAAGGTGAAGTAGTCTTTGATTTAAAAATACTGTGATGTGCAGCTTTATATAGAGACTCCATTCCCACTCCAGCACTTTCCTTAGACAAACTTTACCAAGAGGACAAGATATTACATATATGCAAGCACGTGTTTAGAAAGCAGTGTGATGTCCTGAAAAGATAGCCAGCCTTGTTACTTCTTCATCCCTTGTAAAGAATGCACATAACTGTGGTAGGATTGCAGAGTGTTGTGAGTTATATGGGGCTATATATAAAGCTAATATAAGTTGTGCTCTCACAATTTAAATTAAGTAGAATGGAGTGTACAATGTGGCTAATTGCATTTATTCTTTGCTTTATACTCACATACAATTTCATTTCATCGTAAGACCTGTGTTGGAAAAATGTAGAGACTATGCTAGTTTGTATTTTGTTGGCATTTATTTTATGAACTGCATTCTCAGACTTCATTTTACTGTTGTCAAGAACCACAAAACCTTAGAGAGAAGCTGCACAGATTTTTTTTCCTTTATTTTATGCTATTGTGTCACTGTAACAAAAAAAATATTCTAATGGACAAACATTTCTTCTCCATTTAAGGCTTTGTACAATTTTTGCACAGTGAATGACACCCAAATAAATTCCTTTTCCCCCGCTTTAATTCTGGCAGATATAACAGACTGAGACATTGCTAGACAACTACTAGACTGAAGTAATTAAACAGTGTCATGTGCAAACAACACTTTAGAGTCAGCAATTATATCACTCAAATTAGATGTTTTATTTGCCCAAACATGTCTGTAAATCTCATCGAAGAAAAGGCTTCATTTACAAACAATACAGTAGCAGACTTTCAAAGCACAGTGCTAGAGCACTGCAGACCACTGCCTGCAGTCAGTGCCCAAAGAGGTCCATCACTGATGCACTGGTGAGACATCCCAGGGGCAGTCCAACTCCCTGCATTTAGAGTGGGCTCTCAAATGGTGTGTATGGGCTGTCCCTCTGTTGGATAGCTACAGAATTCTGAGGGTGAAAAAGAGAACCCTCAGAAGTACAGGATGATCTGATCAAATGTGTCCATTCATCTTTTGAGACTTGTTTGAATTTTAAATTAGTCTAGTGTTTCTGAAACATTCCTGTTCATGGCCTTGAAAGCTGAAATCTTCAAACCTATTCAGAGGCAACACGGAGAAAAAGCAGTGTCTACAATGTGTTTTCTTAATTTTGTGGTTGTTGTTGCAATATATTTGAGAGAACAGCATCATAATGAAAATAACATTCCACTGCCTGCTGAGCTTCAGACCTCCTGCAGTGTACTAAAAAGAGGAAAACTGATATTCCTATGAGTCCTCCCTGTAGTCCAGGTCCACTTATTATCTAAAAAATGGTGTAAGTCAATCCACTCATAACACTCAGGCCTTATAAAAACTGCCACATTACAGACTATAATATCCATTATTTAACATTGAAAAATCCACAGGATTAAATCATCTGTACAACAGCACAGGAGACACATCTTTTATATTCCACGTGTCTTCAAAGACTTTGTTTCTCTTTCTCTCTCTTCAAGTTAAATTTTATGGGATATATTTTTGTCATTATGGTTTCTGTAGAGGAGTGGCCACTTTCCAGAGAAAGCCAAAATATTATCTGAGATATCACACAAAAACTTTCAATCCACTCTTTGACTATGCAACAGGAGCAACGCGCACCCTGTATCTCAGATAAGTAATCTTTCCCTTAATTAAATAATGTTAAAATCCATTCAGATATATTGTAAATAGTTTATGCTGACGCTGACATTAACAACCCAACACACTGTCCATGTAAAACAAACTGAACCTGTGCATTGGTGTAAACACAAGTACCCAGCCCAGCAAAAGGGTACAACCCATTCAGAGACAGGATATTGCAGTCCACCACAAAACAACAAAAAAAAGTAAATTCTGAGTTGGCCATAAAAATATTTTATGAAACATTGTGAGCGTAAACTTGATTACGATTTCACACTATTTACAATTTAACTCCATTCTCCAGTCCCTCCAAATCACTAGTAGTTTTTACACTGATTTCAGTGGGTTTGGAGCTAGATGTTAAAATCCTTGTATTTAAATACAAATTTATTTTGAATGACCCAAGCTTCTAGGAACCGCAGCAAGAAAAACAATAGGGATAAATAATGGGACCATTTATAAATAAGAGTGTTGGAACTATCTGTAGAAAGAAGTCTGCCTTTATTCATTCTTTCCTGGGACAGGTAATAGCATTTGCCAAAACAAAGTTTGAAAGAACATCCTTGTAGCAGAGGGCCGGTGTTTTTTTGTGGGAATACTAAATCTGGGAACACCATTGCTAAACCATAACACATATTCACTAATAAAATCAAGGGCTGTAACATCCTTGCCTGTAACTAGCACAGTCCCAAGCTATTGTGATAATACACTTTATTCAGTGTTCCTGTCAAATGACTCTTATATCTCCCAGTGCCTGGAAAATGGGAGGTAGAGTCCCTTTTCTGAAGGAAAAGAAATCCACTCACTGAAATCACCAGAGAATTCTTAAAAGACAAACAGAAAGGAGAAGCCAAACTGAAGGCAATGGCAGCAAAACCCAAGGAGAAGTCAAGGACCCACCCAGGTCCCAGGAGTGGCCTGGAGTCCTGGGCCCCAGCAGGCCCTGTGGTCCCTCGGAGGTGCTCGCTGGTAAAGGGAGCTGCTGCTCTTGCTGTGGCACAGATCTGCAGTCACTCTGGCACAAATCACAGCCGGCCCTCGCTGCTGTTTCCCTCTCCTGCTGCAGCATGTTTGCTCACGAGAGGCACTGCCAGTGGCCTGATGGTGAGCACATCTGGCCTCTCCAGAAGGAGAACCTAGGAAAGAAAACTCCGGAACAGGCATACGACACATGCTCCTAGTTACCACCTTCTCCAGGCTGGTGCAGAATGTCAATATGATCTCAGCTATATGGGCAGTCAGACTACAGACTGCCAGCACTGGATTGCACCCCTTGATCCACAGAGTTTCCATCTCGTGCCATGGGCCCCTAAACAGAGACCAGCATCCATTTAGCATTTAGCATTTCAACAATTTCAATACAAAAGCTCAGCAAAATATAAAGAACTTTCCCCTCTTTTTTTGTATACATATGCTCTGTTTACTTTTGCTGTCATGCAAATGTCGTTAGAGGGGAGATTGAAGGCATCATTGCATATTATTATCACTTACTGTATCACCTTGCCACTGATGCTTCCATTTCAGATTTAAGTAAAGAAAATCAAAACTATTAGAAGCAGCCAATAAAAGCAAACCAAAGTTACTGGAGTGTGATGAAAGCAAAGGAAGATTATTAATGTGTTGCAGGTACAGGAGAGAGATGCAATTATAAGATTCAAGGGAAAAAAGGCAGACAAAAACATCTACAGTGAAAGTCTAATCCTTTGAAATCATTTACTAAATAGTCCTATCTTTTGAAGTTTAAGATTCACAGCAAATATCACTGCTTGTCAGAAAAGCTTTGACAGAACACGCTTTGAAATCTTCATCATGCAGCTCCAAGGATGAAGTAGGGATTAGAAAGAATGTGTTTTCTTTTTACTTTTTTTAAGGTAGCTATATGCATTAAGAGCATTATTATCCTTTTAAGGACACATTTCAAGGAAATAAAAATCAAGTTGTGAGGTTACATTGTTTCTTTCTTTTTTTTTCCTCTGTTTACAAAAGAGCCCTATGATCTTGACCACTAAAGTGCACTGAGCTGCTCACACTGTATAAAACATGTACACTGGGTCTCCTAAATCAGACACAGATCAAATAGCCCTGCGAGTGAATGAGAAAAATCAACAGTATCTGCAAAAAATACTGACATGCAGAAATTAACAGGTATGCCAGAAAATGGGAAGGTAAAGTAACAAGGAGGGCAGATGATCCAGAGCCTGACTGTAGACTCCTGTCTGACATGTGGAATCTCCATTACTGGGGAGCTTTATGAACTGGTTAGTGAGGGATGGGCTAGACTAATATCTGAAACACATCCAGTCTGGCTTGTCTCTGATTAATATCTCTTGTTTGCATTACAGCAGACTGAGCCAGGAATGAGGACCCCCCTCCCCTAGCCCTGCACACACAAACCTTTATTCCAATATGTTTAGAAAGGCTGAAGATCACTCACAAAGTTCACATACTTTATTTTAAATGCTAAAGTTCCATGAACCTCTGCAGTAAGGCTTCATCACAATTGCTTCTAGGTCCTTCTTTCTCCATGTCTGATTTAGCAGGACCTACCCAATTTAGCCTCAAAGCCATGAAAGTAGAGGGCAGCAAGCAGGAGATGAGGCACTGCCTACCCAACCTGAGACGTTCACAGGGGGATCAGTGAGCTCCAGCTGCCACAGGATGTGGAGAGAATAGCCCCTCAGCCTCACCTAAAGCCTAGCAAGCTTCTGTAAGGTGCTACCACCTCTTGACCTTGAATTCAAGAGCTGGTTTACAGCAACATCCCCACACAGTATGCCTCAGCAGAGCTAGTTCCTGCACAAGAAAAAGATTCACCTATGTGCTGTACAGTCCTCTGAATTGAGTATCATGCCTTAAACTTCATTCGTTTTTTATCTGCTACATAGCAGCAGCAATAATGAAGTCAGAATTTACACCCACAGTTCCCTCAGACAAGGAGCCATTTGGGATAATAATCCTCTTAAAGTCACAGAGAGCTCAAGAAGATAAAAGAATATTTCCAGAAAGCAAACTTCAGAAACTATCCTGAATAAATACAGCAACATTGATATTTGCAAGTGATCCTATCTAGATGACAAAACTAGTGCATCACCTGTCCAAGCTGCTGTTCAAGGGGCAAAGGCACTGCCCACACATACTCCTATAAATCTGTATATGGTTCTCTACAGTCCAGCTCACAGGTGTGCATACACCAATTCCCACCTATCCTACTCCCTTAAAACAGGCTGGATCATATCAAAGGAGCCTGTCATCAGGGAGGCAAGGAGCTGCAAAGACTTCCTGTCAGAAGGAGGACAAGACAGTGACAAGTGTACCATCTGGCAATTTACGTTTCTTCCCAGGCTTCAGCACATGGCCCAGATTGAAAAGCTTGCAGGAAATCCTTCCTGCACCCACTGCCTCTCAGCCTCTGTGTTACTCTCCTCCTCAACACAAACAGGGCAAGGTGCAGAGACCACAGCACGGTGCACAGCTGTGGTATTGCTGCAGCACACCCAGAACTGCCTGTCGCATTTCAGCTTAACTGTGGTGAGCTGTGGCATCCCAGGCCTCGGGCAGGCAGGTGGTGCTCTTGGAGGCTGTACAAAAAGCAAGTCACCAACAGTGTCATCCCACTGGACTGAAGAAAGAAAAATCTGTTTTGTTCTGCATGCAGTCACTTTAGAAATCAGGGAGTTGTTCTAGGTAAGGCAAACACCTCAGTGTAAGAAAAAGAAGAGAGAATCAGGCTCCATTCATGAACTGGAGACAAGGACCACAAACACTACCTTCAGCTTCAAAGTTGTGAAGCCACAGCCTGTAAACAGTCTAAATCAATGTTTGAAGATTCAGCTTGGCAAAATCCACACCTAGAGTCCTAATGATTTCAAGTGTCTAAGTTCCATCTACTTAAAACCTCCACTCATATTAGAAAGACAAGGGAATTGTTTCTGTTTGTGAAACAAATAGATACAGATAGTAGCATATAAAAATATATATTACAACTCTAGTTAAAGGAGAGGTTTCTGGTATAGGACATGAGAGGTTTATTTAAGTAATGGCTTAAAATATGATAAGAGGTAAAGAACCCAGAAATCAAGACCAAACCAGTTAATGAATAGTATACAATAAATCTCAAAAAATCTTTATTCTGCAAAATTTTCTAAGCACTTTACATTTTTAAAAAAGTTTCAGTGGCCAGTAAGAGTTGATATTAACCAGCTACATTATTCAGTCACAAGCATTACACAAACAGAAAGAGACCTTACAATTTCAGCATAATCCAAACATGCAAAAAAATCTTTTGCAGTGAAGCTTCCCCATTCCCCTGTCTTTGTCACAAATAATTAACTGTCCTTTTAATTAAGGCATCATTGCTCAGATACCAACTTCTTTTTTAAAATACTGTGAGAGATAGGAGTACCAAAACTCTGACAAATTTGATGTATTACACAATGGTGTGAGTTGCATAGGACTTGGATGATGCACACATTACAATAGCCAGCCCACTTCTATTTGGTAGTTGCATCAGATTAAATACAGAGACTTGTTAGATTTCACTGGAGTTTCTGCTGCTATAAACATTAAAAAAACTAGAAGAGAGATAGCCATGTAACAAGAACATGTATTAAACCCAATATGATTTCAAGGAAAAGTGGTTGGTGATAGCACTCAGAAAACCCAGCTGATTGCTTAACAAAAAATTATATTTACAAGACAATAAATGCATTCACCCAGCTATCACATAGTGGCATTTTTGGATGGGCTTTAAGCTGTGTCTTTATAAAAAACTTCATTAGGCTACTAAGATCCTTTCACATTATCTTCAACTGGAAGAACAGCAATAAATCTGCTCATTGTTTATGATCCTGCCCTGACAATTGAAATTATATATTTAATTAAAAAAAAAAAAAAGTAAGTAGTGAATCAAACACAAGCTTTTTCAGCTGGGGAATTACCTCAGAGAATTAAGCTGGTTTGGAATAAGGCCATCCTTTTAGCAAATTAGTAAAGAACACAGATAATATTCAAACTACAGGCCAATCTGAACTCACCTCCCTGTATAGAAAACACATTTACATCCCAATACAAATAAATAAGTATAAGGGAGAAATTTACTTCAGTTTTAGGATATAATATGCTAATCTCATTACAGTAGGTTTTTGACGGGTTTTAATAAGGGTTTTTTTTTTAATTTAAAAGAGACACAAACTTCCTGCACAACTTCCATAGATCTTCCCTTGTAATTTGCTCTCAGAATTATCTAGATAAATATAGGTACATTTATCCATACAGTATTTGCAGACTGTATGTTTAGACTAAGTGTACTCTGTGCCAGGTTCATATTGCCTCCAGTACAGAAGGCCCACATCTGTGTTGGATTTATGTTAGGGCAGCACTATTCTCCAGCTATGTCCCTCTAGTTCTTTGCACAATGTTAACAACATTTAGGCTTGTTTTCTTTCATTAATTCTTTCATTTCCACTTTCTGCAGCTTCATGTACCTTTCCCAGGTTCACTGAAATGGAAAGGCATTCTTCTGTCTTTTGATTTCTCTACCAAACTACATGGAGAATACTAAACCTATGGGAACTTTCTCTCATATTTATCAATTTGGACAGACCATGTTTTCTTTTCCATGTTTTATTTTGTTTTGTTTTTAGAACCCCCAGACCATCTTCAGTAATATCAAGAGGTGGTATACTCCCTTAAAGCATAATTCTGTTTGTTTTTTGAACAGGCAGATGAAGTATCTTCCCCACAATAGTATTGGTAGATCTTTTTGTTTTAGAGTTTATCTTGCTTTATTTATTCATTGAAGTATTCTCCCTGTTCACCTCTAGTTCTCATTGAACACTCCTTAGATGTAGAAAGGAGGATTTTTGTTACCCTCATTTAAAAGAACTTTTGAGTAATATCTTTTTTGTTTGTTTGTTCACTCTACTTCTCTGCATGTAGTAACTAGATTTCCTGGTTTTGCTTCATTGTTCTTTACAATTCCCTGACTCCTCTTTTCAGCTTGCTGTCATATACGATTTGATTTTCAATCTTCAGATGCTCCTTTTCTGTGATACCATTCCCCATCCCAGATGGCCAAAAAATATGTTCATTTGCAAGAACTTTGTTGCTTTATTTTTCTTTTCCCTACCTTCACAAACTTTCTAGCACCATTCTCTCTTTTCAGGGTGAAACATGTTCAGAAATACTATTATTACCTAACTTCCAAGGTCCTTAGATTTCCCTCTACACAAAGAGCACAAATCTTCTTAGTCAACCAAAATGCAATCATTTAACTTTTATGAGGTCTTGTTTAAAGAGTGAGCTATGATCAGATTTTCCTGTCTTCCTCCCCCTCTCCAAAATGGAAGGTTTAATTTTTGCCTCTCCTCTTTGTCATTCATAAGTCAAATATTAGTTTAAGATATGGCTTGGAAGGGTGTGCAGGAACCACGAGGAACTGCTCGCAGTGTGCGAGGGATTCTGGAGGACATTTGGAAAGGTGACTGTGTCATAGCTTTTGCTGTAACGCAGGCAGCTAACCAGCAATCCTAAGTGTTAAAAGGGGTCATGGCACACATGAGTAATGGACATCTGATCTCTAGTCACAGGACATATCAACTGTAAACAGGGGATTTTGACATGGTGAAGGGGAATAAATCTAAACAGAGGAAGCATATCTTCATTTACTGGATGGAATCCCACAGTATCTCAGTAAATAATTGAGACACATGTTAACTTGAAAACTTAAACCAGATAAAATTTTAAAAACAGAACCCTAAAAGGAAAGCTTGGATAAGAAAAGCTAAATGCTTCCATAATAAATGTGCATTTATTACCCAAGGGGGGCACATATAAACTAGCCTAAAAGGGGCCTCCAAGATGTGAGACATGAATCAGCTCCACTAAATAAACAGGCAGCATCAACTCTACTAAGTTAAGAGGCAGCACCTTACCTTATTTGCTGCAAGTCTCGCCACATAGTACTGTGTAAATACCAGACATAGTCGCTTGTAGCTTCTCTTAATTCTTTGCTAATTGATAATTCTGTTGCTCTTGCTCTACTTTGGGAGAGTGGATATCTGCAAAAACAGTTTATCTAGAAGATTTCCTCCTGGCACTACCCTTAGGCAGCCTGCAGTATCCCAGGCAGTTCCCAACAGGATAGTGTAGGACAGGGACTGTTGTAATGGACAGCAAGATGAGATAGCCCTGGCTGGTTGCAGAAGGGTTCCCCTCCACAGATGAAAAATTATTTACTATGTCACTTTCAGGAAAAGAGTGCAAAATCTAAGCTACCTTATCTATTAAGATTGAGTAGCCTGCAATAGCCTGCCATGACAAAGAAGCTATTACCTCTCATCTTTTTCTAAAATCATCACTGATTTTGGTTGCCCTAGTTGCCCTGAAATGGTAGGAGATTAGGAAAACTAGGAGTATTGACTGGAAACAATTCCCTGACATTTCCTTCATTCAGATGAGCTATTCTTTCCTTCTGCTATCTGGTTAAATCAGAAAGCCTTATACCAAAAACACTCCTGCACATGGTTTGGGCCATTTCTGAAACCCTGTGCAACAGAAAAGATGAAGGGAACAGGACAAATAATGGAAAGCAAGCATTTCCATGAATTCAGCCTCTCATTTTGATTCTGGTTTTTTGTTCCCTTTTCCACACCCCTTCGCATGTATGAGTTTGCATTTGCATAAATGCTGAGAAGAAGGGTCCATACAAATAACCATTCATATGCAAACAAGGGTATTCACTCTTGTTCCAGAAGTGTTTGCCCTCTGTTTACAAGGCTTCAGTAGCAAAATCACACAGTAGAAAAATATCATGAATTCCAGTTGGTCAGTGATATCCCACCAATAATGCTCACTAGCCCAGAGACAATAAAAACAAGAAAAGAAAACCACAATGATGTTCACAGTGCCTTAATACAACTAGGTAGTGAGAATAAATATAGACAAATCAGACTCTGCACACACCATGCCTGTAAAAATACTGCATTTTCTGATAAGCTGGCTGTTTCATACAGACAGAATCATATCTACCACAGTGGAAAATTCCTGAACACCTAGCTCTGCTTTCTGCTGCCACACAGGCAGGCAGATTTCAGCTTCAGGGTTTTGTCATTTGTTTCATTCCATGCTCAAGAGCCCAGAAAGAAAGGAGAAACTCCCTAGGGGATGGTTGGGATGCTCACTTGGGAATGAAAGCAGCAGCATTTAAGTCACTGGCACCAGTGTCTATAGAACAAGTATTCAAACTCATTTTTCTATGCTCCTGATAAATTAGCTCACTGATCTCTTCTGTGGTTGATAGGTCTCTGTCACACTCAGTTACTGAAACTGTTAAACTTTCTCCCTCCTACTCTCTCTTTGGCCAGAAGTGAATTGAGTGCACTTATCCTAGATCCACAGAGTTTAGGATCTAGGGCCTCTTCCAAACCAGTCTCCTGGTTTTCTGATGGGTGTTGAGCATTGCTCTTTATTTCTGAAGTGTGTACTTACAAACACGGGGTCATGTGCTACACAGGGACCTCATCCCTCCTTCCTCTGTTCTTCAGAAGTAGTTTCAGTCAAAAAAGAAATAATTTTGTCTTACCATCCACATTCTTTAAGAGCAAAAGACCATATCTGAAGTATTAGATATTCAACCCCCCACAATAAAATGAGAAGCTTTAAATACAAAATGTTAGTTGTTATGTATATTAATCATAAACTGTGAAGGCAAAGCATTGTTGCAGGACTTTTTCCCACTTAATTCTTTGCTCGCAATAATTCTACAAGTGATTTCAGATGTGCTTTTTCTGCTTTCACTTTCATCCTTGAGAAACATTCTGAGAAAAGTAATTTTATTAGATAACATGCAATTTTGGAACCATCTTAAATAAACTTATTTTCAAAGAAACAAAGAAATGCTGGATCAGATCTTGGCATGATTTATGACAGAACAAACATATTGACACAGATTTTACTACCAAAATTTATATTCTGCATCTGTTGTCTACAAAAGAAAAAAAAAGGAAGAAAAAAAAAAAAAAAGAAAAATATTATGAAAAATACAGTTAATTTTTTTAAAAATCTCTTTACAAGAAAAGCTCCATTTAGGAACCAGGAGTCCACACCCGGGGTGGTGACCAGGCTGTACCTGCACCTCCCAGGAGCTCTGGCAGCCATGAGCCTGCTCCTCCACTGGTGTCAGAGTGCCAGGAAAATCTGAAAATAGCCCAGGGAATGACTGCAATTTATAACAAAAATGATAGGACACACATTATCACAGGGACAAACCAATGGTCACTCTAATTAAGAAGGGAAAATTAAAGTAATCAGCATTCAGAACACAGTTGCACAGGAAAGTCATTTTGGTAACATATCTCAAAATGTATTGAGTTTCCTTCATAAAGTTGAGTAAGTTCCTTTGATCAAATCAATAGTTTTAGAGTTTTTAAAATTAAATATTTCTTTACTTTCCCTACAAGATTTTCTGTTTACTGGAATCTTGTTTGGTTAAAGTACGCCATTTACTTCTAAGTTTTTTTCTCATTTTCAACAGATTTACAAGAGGCTACAGTAAGGAGCAGGGAACACACAAGCCTTCTATTCTGGTATGGATTTAGAGAGAGACTTGTTTTTCATTCTCTTAATTTACAGTTTGTATTTGTATGGAGTATAAGCTGTGTGAGGAAAGCAATTGATTTACAAAACAGACTACATGCAGCACATACAAACTGACTCCTCTTATCAAATAGGAAAGACATTCTCAATGCAACAGCTTGGTGCAGAAGAGCATGCTGAGCTGAAAAGCAAATACAGCTATCTGATTAATTGATTCTGACCTCATAAATATTATACTTTGGGGGCTCTAATGGAACTTCCTGAGGGTAAATTGCATGGTTCACCTCATTCATTTATATCTCTGGCTGACAGATGTACATTATGAAATGTCACTGAATATGCTGGCAATAAATGAGGTATAACATTAGCATCTTGGTTCTGTTTTCCTGAAGGAACACTTTTGTTAAATGAATCCCACACCAGTAAAAATATTATTCTCCACTATGTACACTTCTTTCTATTTTAATCAGTCTCACAGAAATATATACAGGCCTTCCAAAAACACAGATCCCCAGTAAATTAACAAAACAAGCTGCTCTTTTGTTGTGCATGTTTCCATTGTGAAGCTATATTGTTGGAGGATATTAGGCTGTGACAAGCATTTGATAGTGCAGTAGTTGCACTAATGTTATGGTTATTATCTTTACTACTGCGCAGTGAAACACAGTTAATTAAAACACAGTGAAGAAATTGCTCCCTTCGCCTGCCCACACATAAATGAGATGATAAATTTGTTGTTGTAGTCAGCATAGAGGGTCCCTTGACCTCTCTGCATGTATTTAGGCATTATTCTATTTTATTTCATTTTTTATTCCATTGCCATTTGAGACTGATAAAACTGCACATAAAGGGTTTGGGAATAATGGCAAATAACTATGACATGTGCAGCTTAATGAAATTATATACTGTGGTGCATTGCAATAAAATTCATAGGAATATGTGGCCCACTTGTGTAAGGCATGCAAATTCCAATAAAACATTAATCCTTGCCATGAGCAGGCCGTGACTGCAAAGGTAACTTTGCCAAGGAATGGGGTGAGGGGAAAGAGAGAGGAGAGAGGGAGGCCAGGGGAAGGAGAACAGAGCTACTGGCCAGTGTGGTAGTTAGAGGAAATGAACCATCCCTTTGGGATTAAGCCTACTTCCAACTATCCCCTTTCCTCCCACTGTTAAGGCATAATTGTTATAAAGGACAGCACTGGAAAAACATGTAATTTGTCTCTCGCTAGTCGCCGACAGCTATTGCCAGCTTAGGAGCCCAAGTGAGGCTGGAAGATATTTCATCTTGTGGTGTTAGCTCCAGGACATCTCCTGAGGAGCTGCACGGTGGCTGCTGCTGCTGCATCTCTGCACAGAGAGCAGTATGAGGGGCAGCCCCCACTTGGACCTGCTTCCCAGACACTGGCCACAGACATGTTCACATCTGACAAATCTTTCTCAGCAAGCTCCAAACCATCTCTTCAGTTTTTCAGAGAGGGGATGAAGGAGGGAGATCATAAGGGTTGGGAAAGTGGACCATTACAGGAATTTTCTGCAAACAGAAATTGAAAATAAGTGACAGAATTTGTGCCTGCTCTGCCACTACATGTGTGCTACTACATCTTTATTGATTTGCTCTCCAGCACAGACTACAGCTGGACTGTAAAAAGGGCACACATGACACTTCTGCCTTTGCATAAAACCACAGAAGTCAGCCGTCACTTCAGTACTTTTTTGGCTTAGTTTATGCTTTCAAAAAGGCTAGAAAAACATGTTAGATACAAAGAGCACCATCTAGCACTAAGAGCAGGAACACAAGGCATTGTTTTTGTAACATCACCTCTACTGCACACTGTGTAGGCTCTGCAATTGGGCTCAAGGTGAGAGCAAGGGGAGAGCAGTGTCCTTGGCAGACAAGGATACCTGGGCTCCAGGAATGGAAGATGGATGCTATGAGAAAAACTCCTCCTTGCTCCAGTGTAGTTTACCTTGCTCAGCCAAAGTCACCAGTCAGGCCTCATCAAAATCATCAGGATTTTTAAAAATTTATTTTGCTGTGCTTTGGATTTTTTCTTTTCTTTGTAATTTAAAATACAACAGTGAGGGTGAGGGTAAGCAAGTTGTAAATTCTGTGACACTGGCTTCCTGTTCAGATTTATTCTCATCTCTATTCTGCTAATGACTCTGTGGTTCCTAGTTGCAATGTTTGTGTGTTAGGATGTTTGCTACCATACCTGTATATTAAAACAAAAAATGTTAAAGATCAGTAAATAGGATTTCTATAGGTGTATACATTAAGATTTAGACAACTAAATATTTATATGAAAAAACAGAAACACAAATAAGAAGTACAATTATGGTTATATTGAGTTTCTTTCCTGTTTACATTTTTCTACTATTTAAGAATACTTGTCTCTTCTGCTTCTATCTTGCACACAACTGAGAAAAACAAAACACAGAGAAAACAAAAATAAAGCAAATATAAGCATTTTACCAGTTTCTGCCTAAATACCAACACACACACACACACCTTGACTGATACTTAATGTGGAAAAAAGAAGAGAACTACCCCACACTGCCTCATAACAGGGGACATTATCCTGTGCATGATTTCCTGGCTGATAAACCGGGGTCCAAATTACACAGTATCCAGTGCCATGAACCTAAAATTTCCAAGGCATTACACTGGTTGGCTCTGAGGTTGCTCAGTGCCTCCTGCTCACAAGGGGCACAGACAGAGTTTTGCCCTGCTCCAAGGTGTTGTACACCATCAGGCTAGTGAATATGACACCAAGATGACAATTGATAATCCAGTGCAGCAGGAAGCACTCAGGTGAACCAAAAACCCTATCTTAACCATGGCATGGGGAGCAGATCACTAGCAGCAGAGGAGTCTGCTTAAAAAATATTAACCACATCACACTTGTACTTAATGTACAGTGTCTAGACAGTATTGACTGCTTGTGCAGACCATCCTCCCAGGGACAGCTCTCTGAGACCTGAAGCTGTGCTGCTATGATTAAAGCCTAGAGTCTTTTGGAAGTCACTTGCTTTTACACTTAAAGTTTTCCTGAGCAGCCTTGCAAGCGAGGCAGCTCCATGCACTTCCCTAACATAACAGGTGGAAGATGAGGAGAAGGGGAGCCATCTCCAAACAACTCTGAGCAAATTTACCTGTTTTATAAGGCATCATGGCTGATAGAAATTATGCTCTGTTCATCTACACAGACCATAATTTCTTTTTCTCCTTAAGTGTCAAGTATACTGGTTTATAATTTTGGTCCCTGAACATCAACAGCAACCTTTAAGACAAGGACGTATCAGTACTTTTTATTTTTATGTCACAGACCATGTTTGCACTATACAGACAAACAGAGGTTTTTAACTCTATAGCTTTACTTTTCATACTGATTTGATGTTTTATTTTCACCACAAACCACACTTCTATAAATGGCCCAGCAAAAACATCGTTGAATTTGCCTCCAGCAGCCCACCCTGCTCTAAGGTATAAAAGGCAAGGAGCCATTAAACTGTCTTAATGCCCCAGATTTGTCAGCTTCTCTTTGCTTCCCTCAGAAATCAGCTAGTTGGGGTATCAGAAAGCAAGTCAAGCTGTGCAATAGTTGGTGCATATTGTGGCACAGGAGGAATAGTCTCACACATGATATTTGTTTGGCCACCGGTGCTTTAGGAGCTGAGGGCCCCCAACAGTGTCATCCACCTCTTAGTATTGTTGTTGGGTAGCACAGCAGATATATCATTCAAAGGATGCCCTATTCTCAAGGGACATTTATACTAAAAATAATAATAAAAAAATCCCCAGGCAGTTCTTTACTTTTAAAAGACCTGAAATGCACTGCATTGTTCTTCCTTTTAGAGCTGGTACCCATACTCTTACGTTACTCTTTCTTCCTTTCATGCTAAGGACCAAGAGGCACTCAGGAGAGGGTATTTGCAGCATGATCTCTCTCTGCTATTTGTGATTCTAGAGATGCCCAGATAAGGATAGAGCACAATAACATCTGGTCAGTTCAACATGAATATCTTTGGAGGGAAGGTCAAGGAGAGGAGAAAAAAAAAAAAAAAATGAGACCATATGCTTGCCAGAGGATGATAAGGAGAAAACAAAAAGAAGTCAAGAATCTAAGCTGACAGTCTAAAATGTTCAGCCATAATGCTAGCAGTGGTCTCCTCACAAGAGTCAAAATAGCATAACCTGGAAACCAGCAATAGGTGCAAAGCTTTGTTTAAAATTAGGGTAAGTATCAATGATAAAGAAACAGAGCCTTTCTGAGATGGTGAAGGAGTGAGCATTTGGCAGACACCAGTCAGTGGTGTACTCTTGCGGTAGCAGAGATTGGCTATGCAAAGCTAACTTACAGGAGCACAGTAAAATTAATAAAAATCAAATTAAAATCTTTGCATGGAAGAACAATTTATTTCCCCTCTCTAACCTTCCAATACTCCTTGAAGAAGTAAACAACAGCATTCCTCTAAACCTCTAACCTTTCCCAAATGAAACCCCATTATCTAGCTTCAACTTTTTTTCAAGCATAAACCATGGTGAGGGATGGGGTAGTTACAGCAAAAGCAAAACAACAAACCTTAAAAGAGTGTAAGAGCCTTTTCTGTAATACTGACTATGAGTTCCAGCTGTAAGAGACACAAGTGACTTCTACTCAAGCATCTTGGAGCAAGTTAGCTTGGGTTTAAGCTAGAGAAGATCATATACACTGAAATACTTACCCATAATTAGGCACAGCCATTTCCACTTTGTGTCATGGCCAGCAGAACTGATCAGACTGTTGCCTTTTCTTCCCCTCTGGACTACTACAAATGCCATCTTCCTAACCACAAGAAGATACAGAGAAAAAAATTAAATAGATATATATGCACATATATACACACCTATGACAATAGGTTACATATATCTCTCTCAATAAATCTTCAGTGGAATATAATGCCACAGAGGTCATGACAAGCTATTTTCCTGATCCATTGTTAAGCTTACTAGCTTGAGCTCTGTTTTAATTTGTATGCTGCCTTCCATCTCATAACCTGATGAGGAGCTTACAGCAAAGCTAAACACAGCTGGGCAGAAGCTGGGTCAGCTTTGGAAGGCAATCATCCACAAAGGAGCTGGACCCAAGGTCAGAGGTTTGGGCCGTCTTTGGTAACACCCAAGAAAATGCTGGAAGCAGGACATTGTGAAGAAATTTGTTCCCAAAGAACACAGAAAGAAAGAAGAGGATCATCATGCATTCCATATGTGCCGAGAGAAGATATCAGTCATTCACATCATTCACAAGGTAAGCCCAAGAGCTGATGGAAATGAACTCAGTTGCTTGTTTGGAGGTCGTGCATATAGGTGCCTGGGCAAACCACAAGACAAAAAAAGTCCACTTGCTTTCTGAAGCACAAGCCTAAATAGCCAAAAAAGTATTGGCTCTAATAATAAAGAAAGAGAGTGGAGAAAACTCACAAATACTGCTCATCTTCTCAGAGATAGGAGCCAGCTTTCCGCTTTAGAATTAATCGCTGTAAGTAGAAAAGTACCAAAGGAGGAAAAAAAAAAAAAAAGCCATATCCTTCCTTTGAATACCTCATTTCAATTTATGTATCCTATCCACCAGGGAATTAAAAGAAGAGAGGCAAATACTGGAGATTTGCATAAGTTACACTGAAGCAGAGATGCATGCTGGTCTTCAAAGTAGCAGCCTTCAACGTGGCTTCTTCTTCCTTCCCGGCTCCCTTTTTTTTTTTTTTTTTT